>ML792163.1:17732-76859 GCA_009831015.1 Picea engelmannii | reverse complement strand
TTGTTTACGCAAAGACTTTTCTTCTTAAAGTTATTCTCTTTAAAGAAATTTCTGTGTTTGTATTTCTCCTCATCATCACAAGTCTGATCCTTTCCTTTGTGGGGACATTTATTTGCAAAATGACCTATCCTACCACAGTTGAATCATTTGAAAGGCAGTTTACCTTTGTATTTTCCTGATCCCTTCTTCAGTCTCTTCACAATTTTTTCTTCAATTTCATCAGGCTCAGAATCCTCATTCTTCTCTGCTTTAAATGATGCTTCTCTAGAGGTGGGTTTATCTTTAACTATTCTCATTTCATATGCAGTCAATGTTCCTAGAAGTTGATCAAATTCCAAGGTTTTTAGATCATTAAGTTCTTCTATAGCAGAGACCTTCAGGTTGAACCTATCTGGGAGAGATCTCAAGATTTTCTGAACTAAAGAAGGTTCCCCAATTGTTTCACCAAGTGCCTTCATTGCATTTACCATTTCTTCTACTCTCAGAAAGTATTTTCCAACAGTTTCATCTTCCTTCATATTCAATTGTTCAAACTGTATTCTATAGGTTTGAATTTTTGCATCCTTTACCTTCTCATTACCCTCATAATTTCTAATGAGTTTGTCCCACATTTCTTTGGTAGTTCCTAGGTGCATAACTTTTATGAATTCTGCTTCTGCAAGCCCACTCAAGATAGCATTCATAGCCTTAGTGTTGAAGCTAAATTCTAGTTTGTCATCCTTATTAGCTAGCACAACTGGCTTTACATGACCAGTATCTACCACATCCTAGACATCTGCACCTAAAGCCATTATATAGGTTCTCATTCTAACTTTCCAGAAGGCAAAGTTTGTTCCATTGAAAAGAGGGGCCTTATTGGTTGAATTTCCTTCATGGCTTGATATGTTTAAGCTCTAGGATATAACCTTAGATAAAAGGGGCCGGATTTGATACCGATTGTTGGACAACTAAGAGGGGGGGAGGTGAATCAGTTGTTACCGTGCTTAAACAATTATGCTTCTTTTAAAATCTTTACAAGATACTCAATGATGCTCACAATAATGCAGGGAAATAAACAATGGCACATTCAACATCGGTCACATATATGAGAAACACAAAGACAGATATTTCCCAAGGAAACCCATACAGGGTAAAAACCTCTTCTTCTTTATATGATAAGTATCATTTACATTCTTTACATTATCATACATATGAGCACCAACTCATTGTGAGGCTACAACCTATGGTTTTTGCAAGCTGCAACTTGCTGAGACCACCAACTCTCTGTTTTTCTCTAGCACCCACTAGAAGGAAGCACCAACTCCCTAGTTTCTCTAGCACCAACTAGAAGGAAGCACCAACTCCCTGTGTTCAAGCACCCACTTGAACCTATGAGGACACCAGTCCTCCCTAGCACCTCCCTTCCACCCTGAAATATAAATATGAATTGTTGAAACTTATTACAGTGATATAATGATCAATAACAACTCACCAATCTCATCACTGTTTTGCAACATTTTGTTGCTCTGTCTACCTCACTGCCTTCCTGCACACATGATTTGCGCTATCTGTTCTTCTTCTTTTTATGCTCTGTGCGTCATTCCTCTTCAATGCACCTTTTGACTTCTGTGCATTTCATCTGTTGCACTCTCCTCCTTCTTCACGCATGAATCACCTTCAACAACAAATTCCACAGCAACTCCAACAGTAACCCCATATCTTTCTTGTACCGTGTACTTATAGCTTCTGTGCTACTTGTGCATGCAATGCATGCAATCCCTTGCATCCTCACACTGCACTGATCTCTTCCACCTCTCAAGTGATCTACCTAATCATCGCAACTCTTTAGCTTCTCTAGTGGTTCCCACCATGCGTGCAACATCACTGGGTGTTTTGCTAAGATTCCTCAGCCTTTCTGGTAGTTGAGACTCTTCGTCTTCTCTGTCACAGTCGAGCTTATCCTTTATTTTCTAGTTACAGACTTCAGTGCTCATCCACCTGTCAATCCCTCTAAGAATCATCTTCCTTCTTTGGACGAAGCTTGGAGACTCTTCATCTCCTCTAGCGATCACACAGAGGTCTCTTCAAATTCTCTAGCAGAGACCATCAATGGTTTCTAGCAGTTACACTGCAAGGAGCAATATTAGCCCTCCGATTATGCTCAAATTCACCTGCACCGTTGAATTGGCTCCATGGGATATTGCATTCATTTCAACATTTCGACATTCGACAATTCGACATTTGTGTGACCAAGTGTCTCGACACTCCCAGTCACGATCCCCGAAAAGGGGCTTGGCTTCTCTAGATATTTCCTCCATCTCTTGCCGATGTGACCAAGGGCTGTGATCATAGCCTTATGCATAAAGTTCTTTTGCGATTTCACATTTCGTGAATCTGGAGATGAGGCATCTCGGCTCTCCAAGTCGTGATCCCAGAAACCTCAAAATGGAGCTTATCTAAACTGACTCCTTCCCTTCTCGTGACCACCGGCGGTGACCATAGGCTGTGCCAAAAGGAGCTTCATATTTCGTGAGTTTCCACACCATGCTTCATTGACTCCAAGTCAGTGAAATTCCAATCGCTTGCCACTTGTCCTATGATTCGACGGTTCAGATATGTTCTTGATTCAACAACTCAGATCATATCGTGATTTTTACGTTCTTGTGGTTATGTTTCTTTCCTCTCCAAGTCGTGATTCACGAAACTCCGAAGTGGAGTCGAATCAACGGTCCAGATCACACCTTGATCTGACAGCTGCGATTAAATCACGATTTCGCATATCGTGATTTCGACATTCCCGTGGTTAAGATTCTTTGACATATCCAACTCTTGATCTGCCAAACTCTGAAATGGAGTCTTTGACATGCTCTGATCTTCTGCCATGCATCCCTCTTGGATCAATGGTCAAGATTTTATCAAGACTTCGCAACTCCACGAGCCTTCGTTGTGCCTGATCAATGGTCCATATTTGGCCTCGATCTAACGGTTGAGATTATTTCTCAATTTCTGATATCGCGAGTTTGAGAGGTGAAAGGCTAGAGCATTTCCTACCTTTGACTTTCCAGTCAGCGAAATGATGATCTGTGTCCATGTGTCCTTTCCAAAGATGAATGATCCTCCTGCTTTTGGGATTTTGTAAGCCTGCTTCTCCTAGCTCTTTAAAGAACATGCAGGTTCTCCTGGATCCAACGGTGGTCGAACTCTGTGCTTGTATCTAATGCCAGAGATCTATCCTCCATGTTTGCGCTTGTCCTGTCTGGATTCAGATCTGACGGTCATCGAGAATTGTGAATGGGATCCAACGATCAATGTCGCTTCTCCGCCCGAGCTTACGCATCCTCCTTACTTAGACTAATTTCTAAGTGTCAAAGGCCTCAACCTTTGATATGCCTAAGATCCTGAGTACACTATCTCTCTTGAGCTTTGGGAATGAGTTAACTTCATCCCTGGTGCACACCTACACATTACGTGTGACTCTGCGCTAATCCTCCTTAGCTTACTTTGTTCATGTTTTTCATCGATGCTTACTTTGATCTTGTCTTTAATGACCTGCCTACAATCCTTTGCACATTTTCTACCATCTTTGTTGTTGTACTTGCCATCAATGACAATCATTCACTGTTTGTAAAGCATGCCAACATTTCATTCACAGATGTGGGTGAAGGGGACACCGCTGCATTTTATTATTGATAGTGGAAGCTAGGAAAACCTCATCTCAGCAGAGGCCGTCAAACAGTTGGGATTGTCGACAAGACCACACCCGCAGCCATACAACATCAGGTGGCTTTGTCAAGGACGAGATCTCCATGTCATTCAATAGTGTTGATTGTCATATGACATTCAACCCTTCAAGGATGAGGTATTATGTGAAGTTGCCCCACTGGATGTCTATGATGTTCTCTTGGGCCAACCATATATGTGGAGACGCCATACTGTTTATGAGTCTCGACCCCGTAGTGTCATTGTTACTTTGGAGGGATATCTCTACAGAATACTAGAGGTAGTTCTGACTACTGTTCCACTTAAAAAGTGTCGCAAGGTAGTATCTCATACTGCAAAATTTAGCTTCTTCACAATCTGTTCAAAAGGAGAACAAAAGGTCACTGCAACCACTAAAGCCTTTCCCTAAGCACCTTCTATCCAACAGAAGCAAGTCGAAAAGGCTGCAGCAAAGTGAAAATATTCCTTCTGCACATTGTCCTCTCATGTATCTCGACTTGTTGAACAACCTCAACCTCAACAGGTTCGTGACAGATTTCCACAAACTAAGCAACGCGACGTCTCCAACAAGACAAGCAACTCACCAAGATTCAGATTCAACAAACGCTTTTCCCTCTCCCCGGGGAACTCAATGCAATGGAGACCATTTCCTCCTAAGGAGGGAGGATTGATCCAAATGGATATCGGTGGTCACCCACCTTTTCCAAATGGCTCAAAACAGTTTTTTGGCAATGTTGGCAATTTACTATTTTTAGCAGGTTTTAACTTTCGGGGCCATTTTGAGGGATTAAATAAAGGTTTTTTGAGATCGAGGTTCTCAATGATATCCAAAGGAATTATTGATCCCTCAAAATGAATCTCCTCTATGATACCTTTCCAACGAGCTATCACACACCTAAAATGAAGATCGTATGCAAAAGTTACGACCCCAGGAAGTTGATGTACTCACTTACCCAAACGGGGCCCACATGACTTTTGGTGCTTCATTTCCTAGGGTTAGGTTTTTGGATTTCTAGGGTTTTTGGCATTCTTTCTTATTGTAAAAAGGCCTCCATAGCCTCATTGTAATCATCTTGTTGTGAGTGCGAGTAGCCGTCACATCTCTTCTTAGAGATAAGCTGCCACCATTCTAGCGAGTCTTTCACTCTGTATTTTTACAGTCTCTGTACATTTCTTTCATTAATAGAAATCATGTATTACTGTATATTTGTGTTTATGGTTGCATCTCTAATACATTTCTTTTATATTATTGAATATCTGTGATATCTCTATGCATTTCTTTATTATATCTCCGATCTCATTATGTGCCGAAAATAATCCGGATCAGTGGTATCAGAGCAGGTTGCTCTTGATCATTTTTTCAGTGCATGTCCTTGACGAGGTACGGTTATAGAAAGTTGGGTCTCGAGATTGTCTCTCTTGAATAAAATCGCTCTTGCACACCCAAGAAACCCTTAATGGTGGAAGAAAAGAAAAACGACGGAGCAAACGATCCTATCAATCTGTTGCTTGATCAAGCTCTCATGCGACAGAGGGATGAAATGATGGAGAATTTTGCCCACATCCTTCAACGCTTGCCGATAGCATCAGGCACATCTTCATCAAGCAGCCACTTTTTGGAGGCACCTTGCCTTTCAAGGTACAAGTTAATTTTGATATTCCTGTATTTGAAGGATAGATAGATGCAGAAGCCCTAGAAAATTGGTTAAATCTGCTAAAAGGTTATTTCTCTGTTCACAATTTTTGTGACAAAGAAAAGATTACCTTCGCACTCCTTAAAGCTCTCCCTCATGTCAAACATTGGTGGGAAAATTACTGGGAGAAAATTTCCACAGAGGAGTTTGGAATATATGGGGCCGATCCCACTTGGGATTTTTTTGTGGATGCGGTAAAGGAACATTATTACCCTGTTGGCAACTATGAGGACCGGTACATGAGATGGACCACACTGTAGCAAGAGAGGGGCCAAGTAGTTCTGGATTTCACCAATACCTTCCATACCTTGCGTACCAAGCTGGGTATCAAAGACTCCGAGTGACATTTGGTTATAAAATACCATGGGGCTCTACACAGATACATCCAGACTGAAATGGATTTTTTGGACATCTCATCACTTGGTGCTACTTATCGATATGTTGTTAAAATTGAGAAGAAACTTAAGCACCACAACAAACGAGAATTTCGATCTGCAAATTCGCAACAACTAATGTATGACAAAGACGGCCCTAACAAACAGTCTCTCAAAAACCACTCCAAGACACATGAAAATAAGGGTCACGGATAGACAAAGAAGGACACCATAAAATGGTGTGATTTCCACAAAATTCCCTGGCACAACACCGATGAATTTTTCTCAAAATAGTCATTGGTCGCCAAGATCAAAGACAAGGAGCCGAACCCTAATTCAAAATCTGATTCTGAAAATACTGGTAAAGGACAGATCATTGACGTAGACCCCACTGCTATTGTCGCGATCGCAACAATACAACCAGAATAACCAATAGATCCTGAAGAGGGGGAGTGCCTTTTTCATTCATAGATGTGGGTGAAGGGGAGCCCACTACATTTTACTATTGATAGTGGAAGCCAGAAAAACCTCATCTCAACAAAGTTCGTCAAACAGTTGGGATTGTTGACAACACCAGACCCGTAGCCATACAACATCGGGTGGCTTCGGCAAGGATGAGATCTCCGTGTCAGTCAATAGTGCCGATTGCCATACGATGTCCAACCCTTCAAGGATGAGGTATTCTGTGATGTTGCCCCACTAGATGTCCATGATGTTCTCTTGGACCAACCATATATGTGCAGACGCCATGTTTTTTATGAGTCTTGACCCCATAGTGTCATTTTTACTTTGGAGGGTCATCTCTACAGAATACCATAGGTAGTTCCAACTACTCTTCCACCTAAAAAGTGCCTCAAGGTAGTATCTCATACCGCACAATTCAACTTCTTCACAATCTGTTCAAAAGGAGAACAAAAAGACACTGCAACCACTACAACCTTGCCCCAAGCACCTTCTATCCAACAGAAGCAAGTCGAAAAGGCTACAAAAAAGTGAAAAGAAAATCCTTCAAGGCCTGCCGATAGCATCAGGAAAATCTTCATCAAGCGGCCACTTTGGAGACACCTTGCCTATCAAGGTACAAGTTAATTTTGATATTCCTGTATTTGAAGGACAGATAGATGCATAAGCCCTAGAAAAATGGTTAAATCTGCTAGAAGGTTATTTCTCTGTTCACAATTTTTCCGACACAGAAAAGATCACCTTCACACTCTTTAAAGCTCTCTCTCATGTCAAACATTGGTGGGAAACTTACTGGGAGAAAAGTTCCACAGAGGAGTCTAGAATATATGGGGCCGATCCCACTTGGAATTTTTTTATGGATGCGGTAAAGGAACAGTATTACTCTGTTGGCAACTATGAGGACAAGTACATGAGATGGACCACACTACGACAAGAGAGGGGCCAAGCAGTTCCGGAGTTCACCTATAGCTTCTGTACCTTGCGTACCAAGCTGGGTATCAAATATTTTGAGTGACATTTGGTTCTAAAATACCATGGGGCTCTACAAAGATACATCCAGACTTAAATGGATTTTTTGGACATCTCATCACTCGGTGCTGCTTATCGATATGCTGTTAAAATTAAGCAGAAATTTAAGCACCAGAACAAATGGGAATTTGGATCTGCAAATCCGAAACATACAAAGTATGACAAAGATGACCCTAACAAACAGTCTCCAGAAAACCAGTCCAAAACACCGGAAAAGAAGGTTCACGGGAAGACAAAGAAGGACACCAGAAAATGGTGTGATTTCCACAAAAGCCTCCGGCACAACACCGATAAATGTCTCTCAAAGCAATCATTGGTCACCGAGATCAGAGATAGGGAGCCGAACCTTGATTCATAATTTGACTTTGAAAATACTGGTAAAGGACATATCATTGATGCAGACCCCACTGCTATTGTCGCAACCGCAATAATTCAACCAGAAGAACCAACAGATCCTAAAGAGGGGGAGCACCTTTTTCATTCACAGATGTGGGTGAAGGGGACCTCGCTACATTTTATTGTTGATAGTGGAAGCCAGAAAAACCCCATCTCAGCAGAGGTCATCAAACAGTTGGGATTGTCGACAACACCACACCCGCAGCCATACAACATCGGGTGCCTTCGGCAAGGATGAGATCTCTGTGTCAGTCAACAGTGCCGATTGTCATACAATATCCAACCCTTCAAGGATAAGGTATTATGTGATGTTTCCCCACTGGATGTCTGTGATGTTCTCTTGGGCCAACCATATATGTGGAGACGCCATGTTGTTTATGAGTCTCGACCACGTAGTGTCATTGTTACTTTGGAGGGTCATCTCTATAGAATACCAGAGGTATTTCCAACTACTATTCCACCTAAAAAGTGTCGCAAGGTAGTATGTCATACTACAAAATTCAACTTCTTCACAATCTGTTCAAAAGGAGAACAAAAGGACACTGCAACCACTACAACCTTGCCCCAAACAACTTCTATCCAACATAAGCAAGTCGAAAAGGATGCAACAAAGTGTAAATATTCCTTTTTCACATCATCCTCTCATGTATATCTACTTGTTGAATAGCCTCAACCTCAACAGGTTCGTGACAGATTTCCACAAACTGAGCAGAGCGACGTTTCCAGCGAGACAAGTAGCTTACCAAGATGTAGATTCAACAAACACTTTTCCTTGGGAACTCAATGCAATGGATACCATTACTTCCTAAGGAGGGAGGATTGATCTAGGTGGATATCGGTGGCCACCCACCTTTTCCAAATGGCTCAAAACAGTTTGTTGGCAATGTTGGCAATTTACTATTTTTAGCAAGTTTTAACTTCCAGGGCCATTTTGAGGGCCCATATGAAGGTTTTTCAAGATATAGGTTCTCAATGATTTCCGAAGTCATGATTGAGCCCCCAAAATGAATCTCCTCCATGATATCTTTCCAACGAGTTGTCACACGCCTAAAACGAAGATCGTATGCAAAAGTTATGACCCCAGAAAGTTGATGTACTCACTTACCCAAATGGAGCCCACATGACTTTTGGCACTTCATCTCCTAGGGTTAGGTTTTTGGATGTCTAGGGTTTCTGGCATTCCTTCTTATTGTAAAAATGCCTTCAGAACCTCGTTTTAATCATCTTATTGCGAATGTGAGTAGCCGTCACATATCTTCTCAGAGATAAGCTGCCACCATTCTAGCGAGTCTTTCACTCTATATTTTTACAGTCTCTGTAAATTTCTTTCATTAATAGAAATCATGTATTACTGTATATCTGTGTTTATGGTTGCATCTCTGATACATTTCAGTTATATTATTGAATATCTGTGATATCTCTGTGCATTTATTTATTATATCTCCGATCTCATTTCGTGCCGAAAATAATCCAGATCAGTGGTATCAGAGCAAGCTGCTCTTGATCGTTTTTTCAGTGCATGTCCCTAACGAGGTCTGGTTATAGAAAGTTGGGTCTCGATCTTGTCTCTTTTGAATAAAATTTCTCTCACACACCCAAGAAACCCTCAATGGCGAAAGAAAAGAAAAATGACGGAGCATACAATCCTATCAATCTGTTGCTTGAGCAAGCTCTCACGCGACAGAGGGATGAAATGATGGAGAACTTTTCCCACATCCTTCAACGCCTGCCGATAGCATTAGACACATCTTCATCAAGCGACCACTTTGGAGGCACCTCGCCTTTCAAGGTACATGTTAATTTTGATATTCTTGTATTTGAAGGATAGATAGATGCAGAAGCCCTAGAAAAATGGTTAAATCTTCTAGAAGGTTATTTCTTTGTTCACAATTTTTCCGACAAAGAAAAGATCACCTTCACACTCCTTAAGTCTCTCCCTCATGTCAAACATTGGTGGGAAACTTACTGGGAGAAAAGTTCCAAAGAGGATTCTGGATTATATGGGGCCGATCCCAATTGGGATTTTTTTGGGGATGCGGTAAAGGAACAATATTACCCTATTGGCAACTATGAGGACCAGTACATGAGATGGACCACACTGCATAAAGAGAGGGACCAAGCAGTTCTGAAGTTCACCAATACCTTCCATACCTTGCATACCAATATGGGTATCAAAGACTATGAGTGACATTTGGTTCTGAAATACCATGGGGCTCTACATAGATAGATCCAGACTGAAATGAATTTTCTGGACATCTCATCTCTCGGTGCTACTTATCAATATGTTGTTAAAATTGAGCAGAAATTTAAGCACCAGAACAAACGGGAATTTAGATTTGCAAATCCGCAACAACCAATGTATGACAAAGACGACCCTAACAAACAGTCTCCCAAAAACCAGTCCAAGACACAGGAAAAGAAGGGTCATGGGAAGACAAAGAAGGACACTGAAAAATGGTGTGATTTCCACAAAATCCCCTGGCACAACACCGATGAATGTCGCTCAAAGAAGTCATTGGTCACCGAGATCAAAGACAACGAGCCGAACCTTGATTCATAATCTGATTCTAAAAATACTGGTAAAGGATAGATCATTGACGCAGACCCCTCTGCTATTGTCGCAACTGCAATAATTCAACCAGAAGAACCAATAGATCCTGAAGAGGGGGAGTGCCTTTTTCATTCACAGATGTGGGTGAAGGGGACCCCAGTGCATTTTATTTTTGATAGTGGAAGCCGAAAAAACCTCATCTCAGTAGAGGTCGTCAAACAGTTGGGATTGTCAAAAAAACCACACCCACAGCCATACAACATCGGATGGATTCGGCAAGGACGAGATCTCTGTGTCAGTCAATAGTGTCAATTGTCATACAACATCCAACCCTTCAAGGATGAGGTATTATGTGATGTTGCCCCACTGGATGCCTATGATGTTCTCTTGGGCCAACCATATATGTGGAGACGCCATGCTGTTTATGAGTCTTGACCCCGTAGTGTCATTGTTACTTTGAAGGGTCATCTCTACAGAATACCAGAGGTAGTTCCAACTACTATTCCACCTAAAAAGTGCCGCAAGGTAGTATCTCATATTGCAAAATTTAGCTTCTTCACAATCTGTTCAAAAGGAGAACAAAAGGACACTGCAACCACTACAGCCTTGCCCCAAACACCTTCTATCCAACAGAAGCAAGTCAAAAAGGCTGCAGCAATGTGCAAAGATTCCTTTTTCACATCGTCCTCTCATGTATCTCAACTTGTTGAACAACCTCAACCTCAATAGGTTCGTGACAAATTTCCACAAACTGAGCAGCGTGACATCTCCAGCAAGACAAGCAACTCACCAAGATGCAGATTCAACAAACATTTTTCCCTCTCCTCTAGGAACTCAACGCAATGGAGACCATTGCTTCCTAAGGAGGGAGGATTGATCTAGGTGGATATTGGTGGCCACCCACCTTTTCCAAATGGCTCAAAACAATTTTTCTGGCAATGTTGGCAATTTACTATTTTTAGCAGGTTTTAACTTCCTGGGCCATTTTGAGGGCCCAAATGAATGTTTTTTCGAGATCGAGGTTCTCAATGATATTCAAAGGCATGATTGATACCCCAAAATTAATATCCTCAATGATTCCTTTCCAACGAGCTATCACACGCCTAAAATGGAGATCGTATGCAAAAGTTACGACGCCGAGAAGTTGATGTACTCACTTACTCAAACGGTGCCCACATGAATTTTTGCACTTCATCTCCTAAGGTTAGGTTTTTGGATGTCTAGGGTTTTTGGCATTCTTGTTTATTTTAAAAAGGCCTTCAGAGCCTCATTGTAATCATCTTCTTGCGAATGCGAGTAGCCGTCACATCTCTTCTCAGAGATAAGCTGCCACCATTCTAGCGAGTCTTTCACTCTGTAATTTTACAGTCTCTGTACATTTCTTTCATTAATAGAAATTGTGTATTACTATATATCTATGTTTAGGGTTGCATCTCTGATACATTTTTGTTATATTATTGAATATCTGCAATATCTCTGTGGATTTCTTTATTATATCTCCGATCTCATTTCATGCCGAAAATAATCCGGATCAGCGGTATCAGAGCAGGCTGCTCTTGATCATTTTTTCAGTGCATGTCCCTGACGAGGTTTGGTTATAGAAAGTTGGGTCTTGAGCTTGTGTCTCTTGAAGAAAATTTCTCTCGCACACCCAAGAAACCCTCCATGGCAGAAGAAAAGAAAAATGACGGAGCAGACAATCCTATCAATCTGTTGCTTGAGCAATCTCTCATGCGACAAAGGGATGAAATGATGGAGAATTTTTCCCACATCCTTCAACGCCTGACGATAGCATCAAGCGCATCTTCATCAAGAGACCACTTTGGAGGCACCTTGCCTTTCAAGGTACAAGTTCATTTTTATATTCCTTTATTTGAAGGACAGATAGATGTAGAAGCCCTAGAAAAATGGTTAAATCTTCTAGAAGGTTATTTCGCTGTTCACAATTTTTTCGAAAAAGAAAATATCACCTTCACACTCCTTAAATCTCTCCCTCATGTCAAACATTGGTGGGAAGCTTACTGGGAGAAAAGTTCCATAGAGGAGTCTGGAATATATGGGGCCGATCCCACTTGGGATTTTTTTGTGGATGCGGTAAAGGAACAATATTACCCTGTTGGCAACTATGAGGACCAATACATGAGATGGACCACACTGCGGCAAGAGAGGGGCCATGCAGTTCCAGAGTTCACCAATACCTTCCATACATTGCGTACCAAGTTGGGTATCAAAGACTCCAAGTGACATTTGGTTCTGAAATACCATGGGGCTCTACATAGATACATCCAGACTGAAATGGATTTTCTAGACATCTCATCACTCGGTGCCGCTTATCAATATGATGTTAAAGTTGAGTAGAAATTTAAGCACTAGAAAAAATGAGAATTCAGATTTGCAAATCTACAACAACCAAGGTATGACAAAGATGGCCCTAACAAACAGTTGCCCGAAAACTAGTCCAAGACATAGGAAAAGAAGGGTCACGGGAAGACAAAGAAAGACACCGAAAAATGGTATGATTTCCACTAAATCCCATGGCACAACAACAATGAATGTCTCTCAAAACAATCATTGGTCACCGAGATCAAAGACAAGGAGCCGAACCCTGATTTAGAATCTGATTCTGAAAATACTGGTAAAGGAAAAATCATTGAGGCATACCCCACTGCTATTGTCGTGACCACAACAATTTAGCCAGAAGAACCAATAATTCTGAAGAGGGGGAGCACCTTTTTCATTCATATATGTGGGTGAAGGGGACCCCATTGCATTTTATTGTTGATAGTGGAAGTCAGAAAAACCTCATCTCAGCAAAGGTTGTCAAACAGTTGGGTTTGTCGACAATACCACACCCGCAGCCATACAACATCGGGTGGCTTCGGGAAGGACGAGATCTCCGTGTCAGTCAATAGTGCCGATTTTCATACGACATCCAACCCTTAAAGGATGAGGTATTATGTGATGTTGCCCCACTGGATGTTTGTGATGTTCTCTTGTGCCAACCATATATGTGGAGATGCCATGCTGTTTAAGAGTGTCGACCCCGTAGTGTCATTGTTACTTTGGAGGGTCATCTCTACAGAATACCAGAGGTAGTTCCGACTACTATTCCACCTAAAAGGTGCCACAAGGTAGTATCTCAAACTGCAAAATTTAGCTTCTTCACAATCTGTTCAAAAGGAGAACAAAAGGACACTGCAACCACTTCAGCCTTGCCCCAAGCATCTTCTATCCAATAGAAGCAAGTCGAAAAGGCTGCAGCAAAGTGAAAATATTCCTTATGCACATTGTCCTCTCATGTATCTCAACTTGTTGAACAGCCTCAACCTCAACAGGTTCGTGACAGATTTCCACAAACTGAGCAGCGCAACGTCTCCAACAAGACAAGCAACTCACCAAGATGCAGATTCAACAAACGCTTTTCCCTCTCCCCCGTGAACTGAATGTAATGGAGACGATTTCTTCCTAAGGAGGGAGGATTGATCCAGGTGGATATTGGTGACCACCCACCTTTTCCAAATGGCTCAAAACAATTTTCTGGCAATGTTGGCAATTTACTATTTTTAGTAGGTTTTAACTTCCGGGGCCATTTTGGGAGCCCAAATGAAGGTTTTTCGAGATCAAGGTTCTCAATGATAGCCGAAAGAATGATTTATCTCCCAAAATGAATCTCCTCAATGATACCTTTCCAACAAGCTATCCCACGCCTAAAACAAAGATCATATGCAAAAGTTATGATCCCGGGAAGTTGATGTACTCACTTACCCAAACCGGGCCCACATGACTTTTGGCACTTCATCTCCTAGGGCTAGGTTTTTGGATGTCTATGGTTTTTGAAATTACTACTTATTGTAAAAATTCCTTCATAGCCTCATTGTAATCATCTTCTTGCAAATGCGAGTAGCTGTCACATCTCTTCTCAGAGATAAGCTGCCACCATTCTAGCGAGTCTTTCACTCTGTATTTTTACAGTTACTGTGTATTTCTTTCATTAATAGAAATCGTGTATTACTGTATATCTGTGTTTATGGTTGCATCTCTGATACATTTCTGTTATATTATTGAATATCTATGATATCTCTGTGCATTTATTTATTATATCTTTGATCTCATTTCCTACCGAAAATAATCCGTATCAGTGGTATCAGAGCATGCTGATGTTGATCTTCTTTTCAGTGCATGTCCCCGACGAGGTCTGGTTATAGCAAGTTGGGTCTTGAGCTTGTCTCTCTTGAAGACAATCGCTCTCACACACCCAATAAACCCTCAATGGCGGAAGAAAAGAAAAACAATGGAGCAGACGATCCTATAAATCTCTTGCTTGAGCAAGCTTTCACACGACAGAGGGATGAAATGATGGAGAATTTTGCCCACATCCTTCAACGCCTACCGATAGCATCAGGCACATCTTCATCAAGTGGCCACTTTGGAGGAACCTCACCTTTCAAGGTACAATTTAATTTTGATATTCTTGTATTTGAAGGACAGATAGATGCAGAAGCCCTAGAAAAATGGTTAAATCTGCTAGAAGGTTATTTCTCTATTCACAATTTTTTCGACAAAGAAAAGATCACCTTCACAGTCCTTAAAGCTCTCCCTCATGTCAAACATTGTTGGGAAACTTACTGGGAGAAAAGTTCCACAAAGGAGTCTGGAATATATGGGGTCGATCCCACTTGGGATTTTTTTGTGGATGCGGTAGAGGAATAGTATTACCCTGTTGGCAACTATGAGGACCAGTACATGAGATGCACCACACTATGGCAAGAGAGGGGCCAAGCAGTTCCAGAGTTCACTAATACCTTCCATACCTTGCATACCAAGCTAGGTATCAAAGACTCTGAGTGACATTTGGTTCTGAAATACCATGGGGCTCTACACAAATACATCCAAACTGAAATGGATTTTCTGGACATCTCATCACTTGGTGTTGCTTATCGATATGCTGTTAAAATTGAGAAGAAATTTAAGCACCAGAAAAAAGGGAATTCCGATATGCAAATCCACAACAACCAAAGTATAACAAAGATGACCCTAACAAACAGTCTCCAGAAAACCAGGCCAAGGCACGGGAAAAGAAGGGTCATGGGAAGACAAAGAAGGACACCGAAAAATCGTGTGATTTCCACAAAAGCCCCTAGCACAACACCGATGAATGTCACTCAAAATAGTCATTGGTTTCCGAGATCAAAGACAAGAAGCCGAACCTTGATTCAGAATCTGATTATGAAAATACTGGTAAAGGGCAGATCATTGACGCAGACCCCACTGCTATTGTCGTGACCGCAACAATTCAACCAGAAGAACCAACAGATCCTGAAGAGGGGGAGCACCTTTTTCATTCACATATGTGGGTGAAGGGAACCCCGCTGCATTTTATTTTTGTTAGTGGAAGCCAGAAAAATCTCATCTCAGCAAAGGTCGTCAAACAGTTGGAATTGTCGACAACACCACATTCGCAGCCATACAACATCGGGTGGCTTCGGCAAGGACGAGATCTCTGTGTTAGTCAATAGTGTCGATTGTCATATGGCATCCAACCCTTCAAGGATGAGGTATTATGTGATGTTTCCCCACTGGATGTCTTTGATGTTCTCTTGGGCCAACCATATATGTGGAGATTCCATGTTATTTATGAGTCTCGACCTCGTAGTGTCATTGTTACTTTGGAGGGTCATCTCTACAGAATACCAGAGGTAGTTCCAACTACTGTTCCACCTAAAAAGTGTCACAAGGCAGTATCTCATACTGCAAAATTCAGCTTCTTCACAATCTGTTCAAAAGGAGAACAAAAGGACACTGCAACCACTACAGCCTTGCCCCAAGCACCTTCTATCCAACAGAAGCAAGTTGAAAAGGCTGCAACAAAGTGCAAAGATTCCTTCTGCACATCTTCGTCTCATGTATCTCGACTTTTTGAACAACCTCAACCTCAATAGATTCGTGACATATTTCCACAAACTGAGCAGCACGACGTCTCCAACAAGACAAGCAGCTCACCAAGATGCAGATTCAACAAACGCTTTTCCCTCTCCCCCAGGAACTCAACGCAATGGAGACCATTTCTTCCTAAGGAGGGAGGATTGATCTAGGTGGATATCGGTGGCCACCCACCTTTTCCAAATGGCTCAAAACAGTTTGTTGGCAATGTTGGCAATTTACTATTTTTAGTAAGTTTTAACTTCCGGGGCTATTTTGAGGGTCCAAATGAAGGTTTTTCAAGATCGAGGTTCTCAATGATAGTCAAAGGAATTATTGAGCCCCCAAAATGAATCTCCTCGATGATACCTTTCCAACGAGCTATCACACACCTAAAACGAAGATCGTATGCAAACGTTACGACCCCTGGAAGTTGATGTACTCACTTACCCAAACGGGGCCCACATGACTTTTGGCACTTCATCTCCTAGGGTTAGGTTTTTGGATGTCTAGGGTTTTTGAAATTCCTACTTATTGTAAAAATGCCTTGAGAGCCTCATTGTAATCATCTTCTTGCGAATGCAAGTAGCCGTCACATCTCTTCTTAGAGAGAAGCTGCCACCATTCTAGCGAGTTTTTCAGTTTGTATTTTTACAGTCTCTGTACATTTCTTTCTTTAATAGAAATCATGTATTACTGTATATATGTGTTTATGGTTTCATCTCTGATACTTTTCTGTTATATTATTGAATATCTGTGATATCTCTATGCATTTCTTTATTATATCTCTGATCTCATTTCGTGCCGAAAATAATCTGAATCAGTGGTATCAGAGCAAGCTGCTCTTGATCCTTTTTTCAATGCATGTCCCTGACGAGATCTGGTTATAGAAAGTTGGGTCTTGATCTTGTCTCTCTTGAAGACAATCGCTTTCGCACACCTAAGAAACCCTCAATGGCGAAAGAAAAGAAAAACGACGAAGCAGACGATCCTATCATTCTGTTGCTTGAGCAAGCTCTCACGCGACAGAGGAATGAAATGATGGATAATTTTTCCCACATCCTTCAATGCCTGCCCATAGCATCATGCACATATTCATCAAGTGGTCACTTTGGAGGCACCTCACCTTTCAAGGTACAAGTTAATTTTGATATTCCTGTATTTGAAGGACAAATAGATGCAGAAGCCCTAGAAAAATGGTTAAATCTGCTAGAAGGTTATTTCTCTATTCACAATTTTTCCGACAAAGAAAAGATCACCTTCGCACTCCTTAAAGATCTCCCTCATGTCAAACATTGGTGGGAAACTTACTGGGAGCAAAGTTCCACAGAGGAGTCTGGAATATATGGGGCCGATCCCACTTGGGGTTTTTTTGTGAATGCGGTAAAGGAACAATATTACCCTATTGGAAACTATGAGGACCAGTACATGAGATGGACCACATTGTAGCAAAAGAGGGGCCAATAAGTTCTGGATTTCACCAATACCTTCCATACTTTGCATACCAAGCTGGGTATCAAAGAATCCGAGCGACATTTGGTTTTGAAATACCATGGGGCTCTACACAGATACATACAGACTGAAATGGATTTTCTGGACATCTCATCACTCGGTGTTGCTTATCGATATGCTGTTGAAATTGGCCAGAAATTTAAGCACCAGAACAAATGGGAATTCAGATCTGCAAATCTGCAACAACCAAAGTATGACAAAGACGGCCCTAACAAACAGTCTCCCGAAATCCAGTCCAAGACACAGGAAAATAAGGGTCACGGGAAGACAAAGAAGGACACCGAAAAATGGTGTGATTTCCACAAAATCCCCTGGCACAACACCGATGAACGTCTCTCAAAACAGTCATTGGTCGCCCAGATCAAAGACAAGGAGACGAACCCTAATTTAGAATATGATTCTGAAAATACTGGTAAAGGACAGATCATAGACACAGACCCCACTGCTATTGTCGTGACCGCAACAATTCAACTAGAAGAACCAATAGATCCTGAAGAGGGGGAGCACCTTTTTCATTCACATATGTGGGTGAAGGGGACTCCTCTACATATTATTGTTGATAGTGGAAGCTAGAAAAACCTCATCCCATCAGAGGTCGTCAAACAATTGGGACTGTCGACAACACCACACCCGCCGCCATACAACATTGGGTGGCTTCGGCAAGGACGAGATCTCTGTGTCAGTCAATAGTGTCGAATGTCATATGGCATACAACCCTTCAAGGATGAGGTATTATGTGATGTTGCCCCATTGGATGTCTGTGATGTTCTCTTAGGCCAACCATATATGTGGAGACGCCATGCTGTTTATGAGTCTCGACCCTGTAGTGTCATTGTTACTTTCGAGGGTCATCTCTACAGAATACTGGAGGTAGTTCCGACTAATGTTCCACCTAAAAAGTTCCGCAAGGTAGTATCTCATACTCCAAAATTCAGCTTCTTCACAATCTGTTCAAAAGGAGAACAAAATGACATTGCAACCACTACAACCTTGCCCCAAGCACCTTCTATCCAATAGAAGCAAGTTGAAAAGGCTGCAACAAAGTGAAAATATTCCTTTTTCACATCATCCTCTCATGTATCTTGACTTGTTGAACAGCCTCAACCTCAACAGGTTCGTGACAGATTTCCACAAACTGAGCAGCGCAACGTCTCCAACAAGACAAGCAGCTCACCAAGATGCATATTCAATAAACGCTTTTCTCTCTCCCATGGGAACTCAACGCAATGGAGACCATTTCTTCCTAAGGAGGGAGGATTGATCCAGGTGGATATCAGTGGCCACCCACCTTTTCCAAATGCCTCAAAACAGTTTTTTGGCAATGTTGACAATTTACAATTTTTAGCAGGTTTTAACTTTCGGGGCCATTTTGAGGGCCCAAATGAAGGTTTTTTGAGATAAAGGTTCTAAACGATAGCTAAAGTCATGATTGATCACCTAAAATTAATCTCCTCGACAATACCTTTCGAATGAGCTATCACACGCCTAAAACGGAGATCGTATGCAAAAGTTACGACCCCAGGAAGTTGATGTACTCACTTACCCAAACGGGGCCCACATGACTTTTGGCGCTTCATCTCCTAGGGTTAGGTTTTTGGATGTCTTGGGTTTTTGAAATTCCTTCTTATTGTAAAAATGATTTCAAAGCCTCATTGTAATCATCTTCTTGCGAATGCGAGTAGCCATCGAATCTCTTCTTAGAGATAAGCTGCCACCATTCTAGCGAGTCTTTCAGTCTGTATTTTTACAGTCTCTATACATTTCTTTCATTAATAGAAATCATGTATTACTGTATATCTGTGTTTATGGTTGCATATATGATACATTTATTTTATATTATTGAATATCTGCGATATCTCTACGCATTTCTTTATTATATCTCCAATCTCATTTTGTGCCGAAAATAATCCGGATCAGTGATATCAGAGCAGGTTGCTCTTGATCGTTTTTTGAGTGCATGTCCCCGACAAGGTCCAGTTATAGCAAGTTGGGTCTCGAGCTTGTCTCTCTTGAAGACAATCTCTCTCTCACACCCAAGAAACCCTTAATGGTGGAGGAAAATAAAAACGATGGAGCAGACGATCCTATCAATCTGTTGCTTGAGCAAGCTCTCACGCGACCGAGGGATGAAATGATGGAGAATTTTTCCCACATCCTTCAACGCCTGTCGATAGCATCAGGAACATCTTCATCAAGCGGCCACTTTGGAGGCACCTTGCCTTTCAAGGTACAAGTTAATTTTGATATTCCTGTATTTGAAGGACAGATAGATGTAGAAGCCCTAGAAAAATGGTTAAATCTGCTAGAAGGTTATTTCTCTATTAACAATTTTTCTGACAAAGAAAAGATCACCTTTTCACTCCTTAAATCTCTCCCTCATGTCAAACAGTGGTGGGAAACTTACTGGGAGCAAAACTCCACAGAGGAGTCTGGAATGTATGGGGTCGATCCCACTTGGGATTTTTTTGTGGATGTGGTAAAGGAACAGTATTACCCTATTGGCATCTATGAGGACCTGTACATGAGATGGACCACACTGTTTCAAGAAAGGGGCCAAGCAGTTCTGGAGTTCACCAATACCTTCCATACCAAACTGGGTATCAAATACTCCAAGCGACATTTGGTTCTGAAATACTGTGGGGATCTACACAGATACATCCAGACTGAAATGGATTTTCTGGACATCTCATCTCTGGGTGATGCTTATTGATATGCTGTTAAAATTGAGCAGAAATTTAAGCACCAAAACAAACGGTAATTCAGATCTGCTAATCTGCAACAACCAAAGTATGACAAAGACAACCCTAACAAATAGTCTCCTGAAAACTAGTCCAAGACACAGGAAAATAAATGTCACGGGAAGACAAAGAAGGACACCGGAAAATGGTGTGATTTCCAAAAAATCCCCTGGAACAACACCGATGAATGTCACTCAAAACAGTAATTGGTCACCAAGATCAAAGACAAGGAGCTGAACCCTGATTCAGAGTCTAATTCTGAAAATACTGGTAAAGGATAGATCATTGACATAGACCCCACTGCTATTGTCGCGACCGCAACAATTCAACTAGAAGAACCAACAGATCTTAAAGAACAGGAGCGCCTTTTTCATTCACAGATGTGGGTTAAGGGGACCCCGCTGCATTTTATTGTCGATAGTGGAAGCCATAAAAAACTCATCTCAGCAGAGGTCGTCAAACAGTTGGGATTGTCGACAACACCACACCCGTATCCATACAACATCGGGTGGCTTCGACAAGGACGAGATCTCCGTGTCAGTCAACAGTGTCGATTGTCATAGGGCATCCAACTCTTAAAGGATGACGTATTATGTGATGTTGCCCCACTGGATGTCTGTGATTTTCTCTTGGGCCAACCATATATGTAGAGACGCCATGCTATTTATGAGTCTCGACCCCGTAGTGCCATTGTTACTTTGGAGGGTCATCTCTACAGAATACCAGAGGTAGTTTCGACTATTGTTCCACCTAAAAAGTGCCGCAAGGTAGTATCTCATACTGCAAAATTCAGCTTCTTCACAATCTGTTCAAAAGGAGAACAAAAGGACACTGCAACCACTACAGCCTTGCCCCAAGCACCTTCTATCCAATAGAAGCAAGTCGAAAAGGCTGCAACAAATTTTAAAGATTCCTTCTGCATATCGTCCTCTCATGTATCTCGGCTTGTTGAACAGCCTCAACCTCAATAGGTTTGTGACAGATTTCTACAAACTAAGCAGTGCGACGTCTCCAGCAAGACAAGCAACTCACCAAGATGCAGATTCAACAAACGCTTTTCCCTCTCCCCCGAGAACTCAACACAATTAAGACCATTTCTTCCTAAGGAGGGAGAATTTATCTAGGTGGATATCGGTGGCCACCCACCTTTTCCAAATGGCTCAAAACAGTTTTCTGGCAATGTTGGCAATTTACTATTTTTAGTAGGTTTTAACTTTCGGGGCCATTTTTAGGGCCCAAATGAAAGTTTTTCGAGATCGAGGTTCTCAATGATAGCTAAAAGAATATTTGAGCCCCCTAAATGAATCTCCTTGATGATACTTTCCAACGAGATATCACACGCCTAAAACAGAGATCATATGAAAAAGTTTCGACCCCGGGAAGTTGATGTGCTCACTTACCCAAACGGGGCCCACATGACTTTTGGCGCTTCATCTCCTAGGGTTAGGTTTTTGGATGTCTAGGGTTTTTGCATTCCTTCTTATTGTAAAAAGGCATTCAGAGCCTCATTGTAATCATCTTCTTGCAAATGCGAGTAGTTGTCACATCTCTTCTTAGAGATAAGCTGCCACCATTCTAGCGAGTCTTTCACTCTGTATTTTTATAGTCTTTGTAGATTTCTTTCATTAATAGAAATCATGTATTACTGTATATCTGTGTTTATGGTTGCATATTTGATACATTTCTGTTATATTATTGAATATCTGTGATATATCTGTGCATTTCTTTATTATATCTCTGATCTCATTTTGTGCCGAAATTAATCCGGATCATGGAAGCAACCGTGATTCTATGTGATAACCAGAGTTGTATAAATATGACAGAGAACCCTGTGTTCCATGACAAGTCAAAACACATAGAAATCTGATATCATTACATCTGTGATATGGTGCAAAGAGGAGCCATAAAGCTCAAGTATGTTAGCACGGATGAACAGGTTGCAGATGTGTTTGCCAAGCCTCTATCTCGTGTAAATTTTGAAAACTTTTGAGATAAGCTTGGTGTAGTCTGAAAGGACCTCCCTTGAAAGGGGGAGTAGTGTTGATGCCAACCTTGTGCTGAAGATTTCCATATTCATGTTGATGTTGTTGTGATGCTAGCCTTGTGCTGAAGATTTCCATCTTGGTGCTGATGTTGTTGTGATGCCAGCTTTGTGCTGAAGATTTCCAGCTTTGTGTTGATGTTGTTGTGATGCCAACCTTATGTTGAATATTTCTAGCTTCGTGTTGATGTTGTTGTGATGCCAACCTCGTGTTGAAGATTTCCAGCTTCATGCTGATGTTGTTGAGATGCCATCTTCGTGCTGAATATTTTGAGCTTCGTGCTGATGTTGTTGAGGTTCCTGCTTTGTGCTGAAGATTTCCATCCTAGTGTTGATGTTAATGATGCTCAAGCCTTTGAGCTGTGATGTTGTTGTTGTTGATGATGTATCAACCTTGTGATGTTATTGATGATGATGATGTATTAGTGTTATACTAATCCATTTTGATGCAGATGATGATGATGCCATTCCAACTCCCTACTGTGGATGATGATATTGATGATGAAAAAAACTTCCTATGATTTATAGATATTCCATTCAATGTTCCAAATGATTTTGATGTTGTTGCCCTCTCTCTCTCTCCTGATGATGTTGTAGAATATCGTTCTTGTTAAGGGGAGTGTTGAAATACTGTAACTACAAAGAGTATTCTATTTATTATTGAGTTATTATTCATTAGATCAATCCCCTTTTGTGGATTGGTCAAACCCTAAATATAATATGCAAATTGAGAAGTCAGCCCCCAGGCTAATTAAAGTGGTTTTAACCTCTAATAAGACAAGTCAGCCCTGCCAAGTGAAGAGACACCTTTCTAGCACCTGCCAATTTGTATAAATAAAGGAAGCCATTGCCTCATTATCTCACTCACTCATTCGCTCATCCAGTGTGCAAGTTTGGTAGCTGCAGTTGGGAGAAGAAGGAAGATAGAGGCACATTGCTCAGTGTTGGATATTCTCTAGTGTTTTGGTTTATTGTCTTGGAATTGTAGTGGCTATCTATATTAAGGAAGTTTTGTTGGGTTTTCTTCCCCATGAGGGTTTCCCAGCATAAATATTATGTATCTTGTGATTGTGTTTCTCTCAATGATCCTACCTATGCTATGGTTATCTAGTAAATTGAAAAGAAACCTAATAATATCTTAAAAATTAACATCATGAAGCCCTAAACAGTATCCAGGTGGATATTGGTGGCCGCTCACCTATTCCAACTGGCTTATTTTGGAAGTATTCATGTCAGTACTTCTTTTTGTACTTCTAGGGCCATTTTGGGGCTCTAAACAATGTTTTCTTGGCTTGACACTGACAATCTTTAGATGAAGTTAGATTTTGATGGAATAATGCGTAGTTCTTGAAAATACCTTTCCAACAGGCTATTACATGCCTAAAAAAATATCGTATGCAAAAGTTACGACCCCGGGAAGTTAATGTACTAACTTACCCCCAATGGGGCCCACATGAATTTTGGCACTTCATCTCCTAGGGTTAGGTTTTTGGATGTCTAGGGTTTTGGCATTCATGTTTATCATAAAAATTCCCTCATCACCTCATTGTAATCATCTTCTTGTGAATGAGCGTAGTCGTCACATCTCTTCTCAAAGATAAAGCTTCCACCATTCTAGCGAGTCTTGCACTCTGTATTTTTACAGTCTCTCTACATTTCTTTCATTAATAGAAATCATGTATTGTTGCATTTCTCTGTTTCTGGCAATTTTTATGTGTATTTCATTGTAATATATTTGTTTCATTTCGTTCTGAAAATAATCCGTATCATTTTTTGTATACAGTGGAATTAAGCTCAGGGACAAAATTGAATTAGCTTGGTGATCAAGTAATGGCCTGAACGCCATTTGAAAACACTCATAACTTATAAAAAACCTAAATAAAGCACATGGAGCCTACTCTCATCCTATTGAGGCATAGAGACATGATTAATTTAAACTCCATAGTCATCCATGTTGATGAAATGGATAGGCTTATAATCCCATCATTTATGGATTACCCCCCTCCCCCTTGGACAACCGATTTCAATCCAAGAACAGCAAAAATATCTCCACCCCCTATTTGGGTGTTGCTTCCAAACCTCCCCATGCATCTCTAGTACAAGGAGACTTTAATATCAAATTGGAAATAGCTTGGGTGAATTCATGAGCTACGATGACATTGATGAAAATGGCAGTATCTTTTCATTTGTAGTAATCAGTGTTAAGATAAATCTAAGAAAAAGGTTACCTGGTAGAATAATGTTGGAATGGGAAGGATCCAAGTGGAATCAAGAATTTATCTTTGAAAGTACGACCTTTTGCTACACAATGTAGGGAAACATGCCATTTAATGGTAGTTTTCCTAAGGTGGAAGCCAGATATCACTCACACAACTTTAGGTGGATTCCAAATAATTAATCAAGAAAAAAATTAATATAGGGATGAAAGGATCCTTCTTCTATTCATCCTTAAGAATATAGTTAATCATAACAAGAAAAATATTCCATCCAAGTGGAAACAATGTGATCAAGACAAGCTTCACCCCATGCAAACTCAGAGTTAGAAGCATCAACATTGGGGAAGTAGAACCCTGACACTTGGAAGGGTCCTCGCCTTCCCACTTTATAAGGGGCATTGATTGTCATTAATAATTCTAAATAAAGCATGGATTCACCCCACACATCCTTAATTAATAAATACACCTCCCTTGAAGGTGACCCACAAGGAGAAGGGGCAAAAAAATCTCAACAAAAGAAAGATAGTTCTAAGAAAGCATACATAATATCTAGCACAATAAAATGGCATTTTCCCTTACAATGATTCATCCACCCATATGGTGGAAAGTCTAAATAAATATACCAAACATTTGACCACTCTCAATTTATCCCATCAAACATACACTTTGGGGAAGGAGAAAAAATATATAAGAAGTAGAAATAATCTTTTTTAGTATCTAAACCACCCTATTTTGGGAGGGGAGATGTTATTGACTGTAGTAGTCATTTGGAAACTATGTAGTTATGGTGTACTATGTTGAATAGATAATGTTGCAACATTTTGACTTAATTCAATACTAGTTATGTTTAAAAATATTTTTTTTCGATGAACAAAATAAGGTATATGAACACAAACATATTACCACATCAAGTATAGATTGTAATTCAAGATAAGGGTTGATTATGTGAGACATGACGAGATGAAAGGATTAAAAAATGGGAATTGAAGAAGAAGATTTGTCAAATGGACCATTAGGGGTTCAAGACTTGGTATAAAAAAAGGTAATAGAGAGCTTGTGGTAAGAACCTAGTGAGGAAATGAGTTTTTATCAACGTGAGATTAACCCAATGATTACTTACACAATGTAATTCCCAATGGGATTAATAGCTAAAGTAAATTTGTATTTATGTTTTTACATGACAAGGAACTTCTTTCTTTCTTATTTACAGGATTGAACAAATGAAATTTAGTAGTCACATCGTATATCTATAAATGTCATAATTTGAATTTAGAGTAAAACAATAATAATTGTGGATTACCTCTTGAGGAAGAAGGTTGTCCTGTTGTAACTTCTATAACTGAATGTTTGAAACTTCCTTCCTGAAACTGTTACCTCCCAACTAGTTAGGAATAGAGCCTCTCCAGATCCCTAGCTCTAGGAAATTAGATTTCCTATCCCCCTATCCCAAAATCCCAGCAACACCAGTTCACTAGCCCAAAACTCCTCAAAGTTTACAACCAATTCCCCTCCTTCCAATTCTCCTTCTTGTTAGAAAAACAAGATTGTAGAGCAATAAAACAAAACAAATGTGTTAATAAAACACAAAAGATACACAATACAATACAGACGCAGATATACGTGGTTCACCTAGTGTGGGATACATCCACTAGAGAAATTTCCAAGTCCCTCCTATTTATTATCCAACAAAATGAAGGGATACAACCTACAACACACTTGTTGTAACTTCCTCTTCTTTCTCTCACAGTCTCCTCCCTCATAATACAATATTCACTATACATCAAAGCCATAATACAATTCCCTAATAAAATAGGGTTTCTTTCTAGGGAAAAATCCCTAACATAACTTCTACCATCATATTTATGACCTTATAATAAACGGTCTAGGTTGACTACAAAATTACAATATTTTACAAGGAATTTTTTCCCAAAATTGTGCTTCAGGGGAGATTCCCTTGAATCCCTCGCCAGGGGGGGCTCCATTAATTGTCTCCACCCCCCCCTAGACCCCCCTTAAAACAATAGTGGGGGGAAATCCCCCCCACACCCCCCATCAAGAAATGGGATCGAAGCACGACTGAAACAAACCTCTGAATCAAGAAGATAATCAGGCTCCACAATCAACACTTCTACCCCCTTTCGAATCCCCTCCTCCAATTCTAACTCCCTCTCTTCTTCCTTCCATCCATTGAATCTCCCCCATCAATTTTCCATCTCCCCTTATGATTATGATTTTTTTATAAATTCATATCTACCCTTAAACAATTAAAATAATCAATCCATGTGTTGTTGCATTTGTCAATTCAAAAGAATAAATAAAGAATGACAAATCTAATTATTTCAATAATTACTTAAGTTAAATAAATTAATGATTTAATTACTTAATTAACTAAAATTGTTCATTAATCTAACTGGGTGTTACATACACCCACCCTTCAAGAAACTTCATCCCAAAGTTATAGTGATTTACAATACAAGGAAAATAATAACATGGTTCATACATCTAGATCATATAAGCACATAATTAATTTAAACATTCATAAATACTGGTATACATGCACAAGGCATGTACGTGTAGCTAGCACATACAGAACTTGTGTGTGTACTAATGGAAATAATTAACACATCTAATGCAATTTATGTATGCTTCCAACCCAAATGACAATGCAATTAACTTCATAAGAATAAATCAACCTTTTACAATATTTTCATAATGGATGCCTATGAATGTGCTATAGTTGTTCATGCTTGAAATTGATGAAATTTATGTTGGTTCCTTGGTAAGTCCTTGCATTTGAAGGATTGTGTTTATTGTGAATCCTCATATTTTAACAATTTAGGAACTGTATATTTGAGCTTCATGTGTGTGCAACAAAGTCTCTGTAGTGGTGTGATGTCTATAAAGAGAACACAATACATAAATTAAGAGAGGGATACTAATGTTTAATATAAATGGAATATTGTGATAATGGTATGTTGGAGACCAATGAAGGTCGATAAATCCTATTTTGTTTCCTATGTCCTTAACATGAAAGGTTATGGGAAAAGAACCTTCATATGAATTCCAAAGGTTAGGCTTTGTGTTTGTTGTAAATGGAATAGGAACCTTAAGCCCTACCTAATCCTCTTGTGTGGAAGTTGAAGGGCCATGGGATGTAAATCTTCATCCAAGAAAGGAGAAGAATATCGTAGTAGTTTCCTGAGTATGATGAAGGTTGAGAGGGCCCGGTAAAAACCTTGGAAAATTTTAGAAGTTTCCCTTGAATGGTTGAATCCCATTTTCGGGATGTAAACATGAAAAGATCATGCTTATGAGTCGGGAAATAGCACAACCATCGATTCGATTTAGCAGATAGATCTTGACTCTTCATCGAAGACTTCACTCAGAGTTTGATGGAAATGTTTGGAAGAGAAGTATAAGTATGAGGTGATGTTGGCGTGCCCCAATATCTCCAACCCATGGTACCACCATTCATGAGCTTCTCCTTCCAAGTGAAGAATTGGATACTTAATTTATTTTTCCTCGGTCATTGGGTTGAGTTGAAGGTAAGTGTCCAACTGCTACACACATGCTCTGGATGTGCACTTCGCAGATCCGTCAAAATATGGGATAGTCAACCTGCCCACCTTGAACAAAAGGTCATAGTTTTATAGATTCTATGTTGCTCTGTTCCACTCCCTAGATTTGTTCCTCTACTTGAGGGTGTAGAATTCTGGATAGGAAAATTTCTCCCAGATATCTTCATCTATAATCTCATACTCCCTGTATGAGGAGTTGATATCAAGCACCTGATCCGATTTCTCATGTGCTCCTGCAGGTTGTCCTACCAAAAATTGTGGTAATAGGGGTCTAGGAACCCTTAGGCTCTCGCTATGACCTAGGTATGGTTATTACTACTCTGTGTGTGCATCCTGTCACCCCAATGGCATCGTCTGGGCCCTCCTTGATTTGTACCATTCGTATTTCCTCGCTGGCCTACCAATTGTGTGAGCACCTCAAGGGTCTGTTGTTGGAACCTTGTGATCTATTATTGTCTTTTGGATGCCTCATCATGTCCCTTGACCAAATATTTTAATATTTGGAGCATAACTCCATCATGGTTGTCTCCCATGATTCCTCCTACTTCTTCTCCTTCTGACTTTGTTCAGTTTGCTTCTATCTCTCTTTCTGGTGAATTTTGAGTGGGTTTTCCTCCACACCCTTTTTTTCTAGGAATCAACGTAGTTATAGGCTAGAAGAATCACCAGATCTAATACCATTGTAATGTACCCAACTAGCATGGATAAATATAATATGTTTTTGATCCAAGTATAACTCTTCTTAGTGTAATTTTTTCCAAATACCTTGCATTAGGGATGCTGGGAATTCTTACAAAAAGTTTGCATATGTCTTATAGATAGGAATATTGTTAAACATATCACAAATATAAACTAAATAGATAATTGAGAAGATAACCATGGCATATTTATTATGGTATGAGAACCAAAATCACAACAATACAAATATCACTAATGGTTGTCACAACAACTGCAGAAAATCCTCCTAGACACAACAGATCTACTGGATGCAAGAAACTACAATATATACTAACAAAGAAAAAATCAAGAAACCTGGTGATGATGACAAAACCTTCTCAAGCTGCGATGTATACTACTCGGTCTGTCAGACCTGACCGATGCTATATCGATCTACTACTAAATACTCACTGCAACAATATGACCTCCTGTACCCAACTTTGATCTGGAAGATCACAGAGGACCTCACAGGATGAGGCTGAACAAAAAGCGAGGCCTCATGGGATGCCTCGTACTCAGCCTGTTAGTAACATTTCTTGTCCGAAGCACAAGAGTATTCAATTCTGCAAGTCGCAGGAGAAGCGCTCGGGCATAGCATATGAAAAATCTCGTTTCAAGCTTCCAAGCAAGTAAGGGAGCAAAATTATATTGGCGACGGTCCAAATTCGTCCATAGGGGCAGATCAGCGGCTGGCAGGAAATCGCGGATAGTAGAGTTGCGCCAAGATTAGTGCAAATAGATCACACCCATATTGTATGCAGGGAAGAATAGCAGCCGTCCATCCAAAGGATGCGTGGCGCGAGATCCAGTCACGTTGGCTTTTCAGCAGTCGCGAGTTCAAAGGGTGAAAGTTTAATGTCATTGTACATTTCGAAACCTCGAACCCTGAAATGCCGAAAGCACCCAAAGGTGGGCCCACAATATCGAGGAGCAGTCTCAGCCGTCCATCTAAAGGGGACACCTGGTGCGCAATTAGGCTCCTCACCTTTTCGCCCATCACAATTTCAAAGCACAAGGAGAAACTCCCTCATATCCCCGATGCGTGAAGTGACGAGAGCATCTAGGACCTGGGGCCCACAACATCATCGGGAGAGTTCAGAACCGTTAGATCTAGAGGGGTGCGTGGTGCCAGATTAAGCTGTCTCAACATTTTGTTCATCACGATTTCAAGAAACAAGGATCAGCCCCTTCCTATTCGCGAATGCTGAAAATGCCTTGAGAATAAGCACATGGTCTCAGCCCGTGGTCACTTGGGAAAGGAGAAGAGCTGTGAAAAAGGGGCCAAAGGCATCGGGTCTAGTCACTAAAAGGTTCATCATGATCTTCAAGTGCCATCTGATACAATCTCGCTCCCGGTTTTTCACTTGGAGTAAATGAAGGTGAGAAGGGGTGGTTGAGACCTCTCCTCATGCATTAAGTGTAAGGTATGGAGGGTCTGGTAGGTGGTCTGCTCGAGAGGGTCCTGTGTACCCATTTTTCCAGAGAATCCATGCCGAGTTCTCGACTAGACGGAGGAGGTCTGCACATGCTAACTCGGCATTTACTGACTCAGCTACTCCCCCTGCAGGAGCCATGCGTAGTTAAGGTGGCGTCCGACAAAGAATACCCATCTGAATTTGGCTGAGGGGACGCCAAGCCTTGGATGACTGAGGACACCTATGTTATGAGATTTTCTCTGAGTATATAAACTCAGTCTTTGTATTTTGTAATCTATCGATGGTAGAGTGAAGCTCCCGACTGTAAAGTTTTAATAGACATTCTAGCTTTCTGGTTATGCAGCTGTATGTGAGATTTCTTGCTCTATGACAGACAATTTTTCTTACTTTATCTAATTTTCATCTCATACTAAAAGAGTTCATGATCAACTGATTCGTGCAAATGTTTGCAATTATGTTATGATAAAGAATTTATCGTTGCATTGTTGTATTCTCCAGTTTTCTGCATTTGAATGTAAGAAGATCTTGGGTTTAGATGTTTTCCCCTAAAGTCTGTTAGGAACCTAATGTTAACAACATACCTCTTCTTTTCTCTTATACAAGTCTTCCCCCTACTCACCCTTACTACAACTTACTGTCTGAAGTTTATCTAAGACCTCACTTGCCCATCCATGCCTGGCCTAGTTTCGGAGTTAGAACCACATCGTTTTGAGTTAGCTTCCATTCGATCACCCCATTAAACAAATCGTGACATAAACTAATGGGCGTTGGGCTCTTCTCCTACTGCAATCCAAGGGTGACTTCTGACACTAACATTTCTGGCACCATTTCTGGGGACGAAGTTGAATATTTTCCCCGAGATTGAACGACATTAAGCCTCTGATTCTGAAGGTGCATCAGGTATCAGAGCCTTTGAATATTACTACTTTACACTTGGCGAATCCATTGTGACAAATCCACTGTGGATAACCTCCCATGTTAATTGTGGCTTTCAGAGGCAGACACACGCGATCTCATCCACATCTGCCTCTAGCTACACCTAAAATTGATCTAGAGGTGGTTATCAGAAAAGGAAATCCCTCTGAAGAAGAAGCTTCCACCGCCAAACCAGGTATTCTTCCTTCTCCTTCTGTAGGAAATCCATTTTCTCCTCCTCAGATTCTTGACCGACCTCCTTTCGAGGTGTCCCGTTTCCTGAATTTTGGGAGTGTTCCTGCTGAGTTTTCCCCTCCTGGTTTGGTATTGGAGGGAGAAACCCTTGTCACTCCCCTCTCCTCTGAAGCTATACCTTGGCGTAGACCCAGGACTACAGAATATTTTCCCACTCCTACGCAAAGAGGAGCACCTTCTGACTTGATCCCATTGGCCTTCTCCTTAAATCCCCTTTTATTTCCCATTCCACTTCAGGACTCATTCCCAGTAACCCCTGCGCGAACTCCTTCTCCTCCAAGTTCTCTTCCACCTAATATTCCTATGGATGGTGCTAATCCTCCTCTAAATAGAATGGACGCCATAGTCACTGCTAGATATGCCCCTTTAATCCTACCCCATCCTATGAATCCTCTCCCTGCTGGAGATTACTTGAAGTATATGCCCAAGTTCACTGGGGAAGGGGACATAACTACAGAAGAGCACCTAGCTGCTTTCTACAGTTATGCAGACAACCTGAACATTTAAATGAAGATGTCTAGATGAGAGTCTTTGTCCAGAGCCTAGATGGTGAGGTGAGGAAGTGGTTTAGAGGATTGCCCCCCAGATCTATTGCTGGGATTGAAGCCCTGGATAGTGCTTTCTTAAGGCAGTGGGGTGATAGGAAAGATTTCATGTATTACATGACAGAGTTCAGGTATTTGAAGAATATGGAAAGAGAGTCTGTCTCTGACTTCTCCAAAAGATTCAATAAGATGTATAATAAAATTCCTACTGAAATAAAACCCTCAGAAGCCTCGGCCAAGATTTCTTATGCTAGTGCGTTTGGCCCCGATTTCTGTCTTTTATTGAGGGAAAGAAGAGCCACCTCCTTAGCTCAAATGCAAGATGCGGCCATAGAAGTGGAATCCAATGTATTAGTAGCTGATAGACTGAGGAATAAGGCCGATGCAGACAGAAGAAAGGCAAGGACAAAAGCCTCAACTTCTGGCCCATCGGTGTCCCACCCTCAAGTGGATGAGCTGACCAGGATGGTGAAGCCTCTGTCTGCAGAGATGGAGAGAATGAAGGTGGAAGGGAGGAAAGCATACAAGGGCCCCCAAAATGCCAAAAACAAAGGAGGTTTTAGGAGGCCAAACAATATTACTTCCCCGACTGTGCAAAGGGAGAGGAGAAGAGATAGAGAAGACCAGAAAATTCAGGCCCCTTTTCAAAACAATTTTGTGGCTAAGAGGGAAGAAGGGGAAACAGATAAGCTTGATCCTGAAATCCATTTCTTCGGAGACACTCCTCCTTTTCATCATCTCACTCAATCAGCCTACGAGGATTCTCTCATGGACAGTCAGCTGAATGAACTAAGCAAAGGAGACAAGACTAGCGGCAACCAAAGCAAGTATGATCTGAGGTCCAAGAAAAAGACTGTAGCACCTGATATTCCTGAGCAATCTACTAGAATAGAGAATCTTGCTAATGAAGTAGCATACAATCACAGAGGTAAGAAGAAGCAACCCCTCTCTCCCATAGTCCAGAGTCATGTTCCCAAAATAAGAGAAATCCCGAAGCTTACATCTTCTTTTAATTTCGAGCATGAAATTCAAAAGATCAGAATCCCTATACCCCTAACCGAATTGATTAAACATGAAGGGTTCAAAAAACAATTCTCTGATCTTGTGCATTATGAGGTCTCATGCCTTCCCGTAGACTCCATCAATTTGCAAGATGAAAAGCCTACAGTTATTCTAGGTCCTATGGTAGAAGACAGGAACAACTCATCCCCTCCCTTCTACACTTCCTTGAACATACATGACAAGGTACTGCACAACTGCTTAATGGATCCAGGGGATTCTCATAACCTCATGCCCAAAACGGTCATGGAATAATTAGGTCTAGAAGTCACCCGAAAGTTCAATGACCTCTATTCCTTTGACTCCAGGAAATTTCAATGTCTCAGGGTTAACAAAGACCTGGTCGTGACCTTGTTTCAGTTGCCCATGAAAAGTGTGGTCATGGATATTGTAGTGGTTGATGTCCCCCCCAAGTTCGGTATGTTTTTATCAAGATCTTGGATAAAAAGACTGGGGGGAACCTTGCAGATGGACCTCACATATGCTACTATCCCCGTGTTTGGAGGAGAGCATAGAAGACTATATAGGGAAGCCCAACTGGCCTATATAATCAGTGATGAAGCCAATCCTACCAATCATCCTATTTTTGCCTTGGACACTGATTTAGGTTCCAGTTTACTGCAAGTCACTCATGCTCCCAAGCCTCCTCTTAAACTCAGAAAGTATCCCACCAATCCTCATGAATTTCCTTCCTCCATCACCCCCGTCTGGAAAATGTTCTTTGATGGAGCATGTTCCAAGGAAGGCGCTGGAGCTGGGGTGTATTTTGTGTCACCTGCTCAGGAAACCATATCTCTATCATACAAATTAGAATTTGAAGCTACCAATAATGTGGAAGAGTATGAAGCTCTTATCCTAGGATTAAGAGCTGCAAGGGAAATGGGAATTCAGGAAATAGCAGTGTTCGGAGATGCAGAGTTGGTGGTCCAACAGATCAGAAGCGCTTATCAGGCTAAGCATCCTCGACTTAGGAGTTATAGAAATGAGGTATGGGACCTAATTGAAAGTTTTTTCTCAGCATTTAACATTTCTTTCACCCCACGAGAGGAGAACGCAATGGAAGATTCCTTGGCTACATCAGCAAGCAATTTCAAAGTACCCTTGCCGCCCAAATTCAGATATGGTGTAGAAGTAAAATACATGCCCTCCATACCTGACAATATCAAACATTGGAAAGTATTCGAGGATGATCTGGAAATTGAAAGATTCCTCCAATCTGTGGGTGAATTTTCTGCATTGCACATTGATCAGGATCCTGACACGGAAGGTGACCCTCATCCTGAGGTGCTTTTAAATCAAATTGCTAACCACCAGATTATTCAACTGCCTAGCAACCACATTCCGAGGGGACTTATCCCTTTAGAAAGATTGTTTGATGGGAATGATGTGGAATTAAAGGGTAGGGTTTCTGATGAAGATTTTGATACAGCCGATTGCAACATTGGCACACAGGAAGAACCTAAATTTGTCAAGATATCGAGGAGTTTGACCACAGAACAGAGGGCCGAATATACTAAGCTGCTGAGATAATTTGCTGATGTGTTTGCATGGACCTATGAAGACCTCAAGACATATGACACATCTTTCATACAACACAAAATCCCACTGAAGGAAGGGGCTAAACCATTCAGGCAGAAGCTAAGACAGATAAATCCCATGTTGCTTCCTGTCATGAAGAAAGAAGTGAAGAAGCTGTTAGAAGCCTAGATCATCGTCCCCTTGAGATATTCTGAATGGGTGGCCAATTTGGTTCCGGTAAGAAAGAAGAGTGGAGAAATCAGGCTTTGTGTCGATTTCAGGAAAATGAATAGGAGCTCAAAGAAAGATAATTATCCCCTGCCCAACATGGAACACATATTGAAGAGGGTAACCGGTGCATCTAGGATTTCCATGATCGACGGTTTTTCTGGCTATAATCAGATATCAGTCATGCCTGAAGACAGAGAAAAAATGGCCTTCACCACTCCTAGGGGCACATTTATGTATGCCAAAATGCCTTTTGGGTTGATGAATGCAGGAGCCACATTTCAGCGAGCGATGGACATAGCCTTCATCGGGGAGAAAGATAAGTTTGTAGTGATCTATCTGGATGACATCACAGTCTTCTCGAGGTCTGACAAAGAGCACTGCTGTCACCTGAGAAAAGTTTTTTCGAAGTGTCGGAGGTTTGGCCTTTCTCTAAATCCCAAGAAATCTTTGTTTGCTATGAAGGAGGGGGAACTATTAGGCCATATAGTATCAACAAAAGGAGTGAGGATTGATCCTGGCAGAGTGGAGGCAATTCAGACCTTGTCACTTCCCAGATCTAAGAAGGAAGTTCAGGCCTTTCTAGGAAAGATTATTTTTTAGAGGAGATTCGTCTTGAATTTTGCTGAGCTGGTGAAGCACATCACAACCATGCTCAAGAAGGGAAATGAATTGAAATGGACAGTTGAACCCAGGGAATCTTTTGTACAAATAAAAAAGGGCATTGAATGAGGCACCTGTGTTGATCAGTCCTGACTATTCCAAAGATTTCCTAATCTTCTCTTTCGCTTCTTTTGATACAGTAGCAGCGGTCTTGTTGTAGAAAAATGAGGAAGGGCGAGAGCAACCCATTTCCTTCTTCAGCAAGGCATTAAGAGATGCAAAGGTCAGATATGAAATCATGGAGAAGTAGGCCTATGCCTTAGTGAAAGCTCTCAAAGCTTTCAGAGTCTATGTCTTGCACTCAAAGGTGACTGCATACGTTCCTTCAGCCTCTGTGAAGGACATCCCTGTACAGGCTGACATTGATGGGAAGAGGTGTAAATGGATAGCCAAGATCCTGGAATTTGAATTGGAAATAAGGCCTACCAGATTGATCAAAGGTCAAGGCTTAGCCAAGTTGTTGGTTAAATCTAATCACAAATATTTGGGGGTGGATTTCATCAATGCACGATCAGAAAATCAGTAGAATTAGTTGTCCGACGTAGACCCTCAAACGAAACCCTTGTTGGCTCGATGTCCTTGGTATAAGGATGTCATATATTTTTTGCAGGATTTGCGGCCCCTAGACGACTTGCAAAGAAACAAAGCAAGAGATCTGAAGCTCAAGGCAGTAAGGTACTACCTTATTAATCAAATTTTATACTGGAAAGACCCCCTAGGGGTGCTTTTAAAATGCATGTATCCACAAGAGGCCAACATGATCATGGTCGAATTTCACAGCGGCCTATGTGGAGGGAACCATTCCTGGAAGACCACAGCCCACAAAATTCTCAGAGCTGGGTAGTACTGGCCCACCTTGTTCACTGATGTCCATAGAGGAGTTAGAGCCTGTATTCCATGCCAAAGATTTTCAGGAAAGAAACAACTCAAGTCTCTTCCTTTGCAGCCTGTAGTTGTTTCGGGACCTTTCCAGCAATCGGGGCTAGATTTTATTGGAGAAATCGACCCTGCTTCCAGCGGGCAGCAGAGACAGATCCTGACTACCACATACTTCTTTACGAAGTGGATTGAAGCTATCCCCACCAGGAGTGCTTCCCACAAGGTAATCATTGGATTCCTGGAAGACCTCATCGTAAGGTTCGGCTGCCCAAGAAATATTGTTACTAACAACGCATCCTATTTTAAGGCCGAGCTGTTATTCAAGTTCTGTAAACAATTTGGGATCAAACTGATTCACTCCACCCCATACTATCCCCAGGGCAATGGTTTAGCAGAATCCTCCAACAAAAGACTAATGAGGATCATCAAAAGATTACTGGAGGACAACAAAAGGGCTTGGAACTCAAAGCTGAAATTTGCTCTATGGGCTAATCGGGTGACCACAAAGAGATCCATAGGCATCTCCCCTTTCTAGTTAGTTTACAGAGAAGAAGCGGTCTTCCCTTCTCAACTGGCCGTTCCCGTAGCGAAATTCTTCCAGGATTATCAAGAAGAGCCCAATGATATGATCAGAAGAATTCATAAACTGGTAGAAGTCCAGCAGGCCAGAGAGAAGGTCATGATCAAGATTCAGGACCATCAACAGATGACCAAGCAGGTATTCAATGAGAACGCCAAGAAGGAGGGGTTCCAGATAGGAGACCTGGTGCTGAAATGGGATGCTCCTAAGCAAGATAAGGGCAAACATGGAAAATTTTAAGCCCTGTGGATCAGGCCTTTCAAAATATATGAGGTTTTCTCAAATAACACATATTGACTACAGGATTTGGAGGGTGAAGAAGTTTTCAACAACCCGGTAAATGGGCATTTTCTTAAAAAATGTTTTGTCTAAGCCTTTGGTGGCTCCTATGTTTTGTACATATTGTATTTCTGTTCTTTGTTTTTACTTTTATTGTTTCGACTTAGTAAATGACTCCATATCCCAACAACAAGGCACTGGAACTGCAAAATGAGTCCTTAGAGAATCACAGGGGCGACTCTATCCCCCATGGAGCCTAATGTTAGTAACATTTCTCGTCCGAAGCACAAGATTATTCAAGTCTGCAAGTCACAGGAGAAGCGCCCGAGCGTAGCACAGGAAAAATCTCGTTTCAAGCTTCCAAGCAAGTAAGCGAGCGAAATTATATTAGCGACGGTCCAGATTCGTCCATAGGGGCAGATCGGTAGCCGACGAGAAATCGCGGATAGCAGAGTTGCACCGAGATTAGTGCAAATAGATCACGCCCATATTGTATGTAGGGAAGAATAGAAGTCGTCCATCCAAAGGACGCATGGTGTGAGATCCAATCGCGTCGTCTTTTTGGAAGTCGCGAGTTCAAAGGGTGAAATTTTTATGTCATTGTACATTTCGAAACCCCAAACCTCGAAATGTCGAAAGCGCCCAAAGGTGGGCCCACAATATCGAGGAGCAGTCTCAGTCGTCCATATAAAGGGGAAACCCGGTGCATGATTAGGCTCCCCACCTTTTCACCCATCACGATTTTGAAGCGTAAGGAGCAACTCCCTCATATCCCTGATGTGCGAAGTGACGAGAGCATCTAGGACCTGGGGCCCACAGCATCGTCGAGAGAGTTCAGAACCGTCAGATCTAGAGGGGCGTGTGGCACCAGATTAAGCTGTCTCGGCGTTTCTCTCATCACAATTTCAAGAAACAGGGATCAACCCCTTCTTGTTCACGAACGCCAAAAGCACCTTGGGAATAAGCACATGGTCTCAGCCCGTGGTCACTTGGGAAAGGAGAAGAGCAGTGCGAAAGGGGCCAAAGGCATAGGATCTAGTCGACGAAAGGTTCATCACGATCTCCAAGTGCCATCTGATACAATCTCGCTCCTGGTTTTCCACTTGGAGTAAATGAAGGTGAGAAGGGGTGGTTGAGACCTCTTCTCATGCATTAAGTGTAAGGTATGGAGGGTCTGGTAGGTGGTCTGCTTGAGAGGGTCCTGTGTACCCATTTTTCCAGAGATGCCATGCCAAGTTCTCGACTAGCCAGAGGAGGTTTGCACATGCTAACTCGACATTTACTGACTTAGCTACTCCCCCTGCAGGAGCCATGTGCAGTTAAGGTGGCGTCCGACAAAGAATACCCATCCGAATTTGGCTGAGGGGATGCCAAGCCTTGGATGACTGAGGACACCTCTATTAGGCGATTTTCTCTAAGTATATAAACTCAGTCTTTGTATTTTGTAATCTATCGATGGTAGAGTGAAGCTCCCGACTGTAAAGTTTTAATAGACATTCTAGATTTTTGGTTATGCAGTTGTATGTGAGATTTCTTGCTCTATGACAGACAGTTTTTCTTACTCCATCTAATTTTCATCTCATACAGAGAGAGTTCGTGATCGACTGATTCGTGCAAATGTTTGCAATTATGTTATGATAAATGATTTATCGTTGCGTTGTTGTATTCTCCAGTTTTCTGCATTTGAATGTAAGAAGATCTTGCGTTTAGATATTTTCCCCTACAGTCTGTTAGGAACTTGATGTTAACAACAGACCTCTGCTTTTCTCTTATACATGTCTTCCCCCTACTCATCCTTACTACAACTTACTGTCTGAAGTTCATCTAATACCTCACTTGCCCATGCATGCCTGGCCTAGTTTTGGAGTTAGAACCACATCGTTTTGAGTTAGCTTCCATTCGATCACCCCATTAAACAAATCGTGACATAAACTGATGGGTGTCGGGCTCTTCTCCTGCTGCAATCCAAGGGTGACTTCTGGCGCTAACACAACCCACGGGGTTTCCCTAAACCCTGGTTTCATCGAAAACCTCCAGGCTCTTGCAAAATCTAAGTCTGCCTCTTTTGGAAAATCTCGACAAACTTCCTACGCAAGCCTCTAACTACACATGAATCACCAATTAAAGCTCTAATGGAAATCCTAGGTGGATTTCCCTCTTGTCTAGCTAGGGTGGATATTGCACCACCGAAACTGAATTGCAACAATGGAGGGGTTTTTCTAAACTCCAACGAAACAATGGCTCCAAGATCACTCCAAAATGAGAGACCAAATCATAATGTCAAATAGAAGGGTTACCCTTCTATTTATCCTTTCTCAGGGTCTTCTAGATATTTCTCTTTTTTTCCCAAATCAAACCCTCACTTTATTTTTCCTCCATTTTCATTTAAATATAATTATTTATTTTTATTTAATGTCACTTTAGGATTTGCTATTCTTTTAAGCTAGTGACACCAAATAAATCTCCTTGACTCCCTTGTCTTTGTGGACTATAGCCCAGGGGAGTCGTATATACTATTAAGTCATCCTATGTCATGATCAATTAGAAGGGAACATTACATAGTAAACCAAATATCATAGTTAACATAGTGAATAAAATTTGGTTGGAACAAAAGATCAATATCACATGTTTTATTCATCTTTTCTAAAAAGAACATGGATGGTGATTACTTCAAATTTTAGTAGACTTTGTAATGCCAAAAACATGAAATAAAAAGGATGTTCTTTTGCCATTTTAATTTGATAAAAAAATATATGTTCAATTAATCTTATATAATATAAATGGATTGATATGTAAAAGGTAAGTCTATAGCGTATCCATTTCACCAACATGCATACTCTATCTTTGTCAATGTTGTATTAGTATTGCTCTGGCTGACAACAAAAAAATTCCCAAAACAACAAATCTGTTGGGTGCAAATTTCAAATGCATTCACAGTATAATACATGCCCTATTTTAATGGCTAGCTTCGAGACAAAAAATTGTTGTCCCTTCAAATACTTATAAGAGTAGGATCAAATGCTTTATTGTCATTGAGTATATTGTGTACAATCTATGGACACAGTTCCTTCAAAGAAAAACAAAAGCTATGGGCACTACATGTTTGTCTATCCCAATTTCCCAACCAAAACACTTTTAAAGTCTTTATATTGCCAGTCCAAATATCACCTGGATGCTTGTGACAAAAGTAATGGAAGGTATTCCAGTGCACTTAATATGCTTTTAATTCTATATTATACACCCAAACAAATCTTGTCCATAACATGGAGTGAGTACAACATTCCATAGGTGTCTACAAGGATTGTGTCCACTTCCAATACTTAACCAATGTACAACAAGAGGAAGAATAACTATAATAACTAAATATCAATGGAAATCGTCCCTTTACATATGCCAACATTTCCACAAACCCACGAATTCAACAAAAGGTCATTAAAAAAGGGAATGGGAAGCATTTGAATTCCCATAAAATTTTCCCCTTCATTCATTGACAACTCATAATCCAAGAAAATGTTTTTTTTCTCTCCCAATGTCTAAGTCCATAGTCAATTGTTGTTTATACCCATTCAAAACAATGCAGAAGAATTCAACCAACATACAAAATTAATTATTCATAGTGTTGTAGACATTTCGTGATTTAAGAAAGGGTTGTAGCTAAGAACTGTTTACACAATTCCATGCCAATGTACTAGGAAATCAATGAGTTGTCAAAAGGCCAGTGATTCAACATACTGGTATTAGTGCTGAAGGTTAATCCAACAATTCAATCAATCAATAATGGGTGCAATAAATACTATCATGTCTCTCTTTTAAATGGAAAACACCTAGGAATATCTGGAACTGGAGATGAAAGAATATGAGAGAGTAGAAAATGAGAAAGTAGACATGGATTCATTTCACACAAAATTAAAACTGAGCATTTTATTCAATCAACAATGTTACATATAAGTACATCACATTTTGGTTTAAGATAATCAAGTTATCTTAACCATATGAAAAACTTGTTGAGGAAATATCTCAACTTTACCCCAAACTAGAAGATAATTGGTTGGAGAGAATCTCTTAACTAGATCTAACAACCTCATCAAACTTAGAAGCAAACAAGTCATGTAGAGATTTTCACTTCCTCACAATAACAAAAAATTACAAACATGTGATATGATGAAGATCCACATATTAATCATTAAGACAAGTAGAAATTAATCATTCCAACACCCCCTCTTAATGATTACTTGTCTCAATCTTTGTCAGATAATGTCTTCTTCAACATCTTAAACATTTCTAAAATCTTGCAGGCTTCGAACCCCATCTAGTTGTCCCCTATTCTTCCGAAAGGTGTAATCTCCTCGCTGTAGTCTTGGATCTATCTCGAACTATCTAGATAAGCAGTCCCGACATACTTATATCGCAACCCCAATGAAGCATAGTTTCTCTAATCCCCTACAACATAGTCTACTATCAAACAACCATCCACTATGAGTTGAACCTACACTAGATTCCCCCTCTAAACATGCAAATGCCTCAATTGCACTTCTGTTTTTTGGAAACCCATCATCATTTATTTCACAATTAAAAATAATGTTTTCTACTTATTATGTTAGGGTCCTAACCCACACATAAGTAGAACAATATATTCAGATGTAATAAAGGTCAATATTAATAAGGCCTTTCAATAAAATAGAATAAGGCAAATGTAAGAAGACCTAATAGAAGCTTTCGCTTCTAGAAGGATCTTCCTCTAGATGCTTCTTTTTAGTATAAATAGGAGTCGAGTGTATGAGAACCCTAGCTTGGAGATTATTGTAATAGAGCATTGCTCGACTGGAGGTTGCCCCCTCGAAGAGGCCCGTGAACATTGCTCTCTGAATCAAAGTGCTATTTTTGTTGTTGTTCTTATATCATTTCTGTATTATTGTAGAGATTATGTTGGTTATATTACTGTTATTCTGCCGTTTCTAGCATTTTATTTATGTTCTGCATACTTTTTATATCTGGTATATTACAAGTGGTATCAGAGCACTTTCCTTGGCAGAAATTGCGGGTAAATTTTTTTTCAGGGTAGAGACGTATTCCGACATCTTTAAGCCACAAATATTTGTCGTTACGCGCATAAACCCACGGTTGATGGATTCATACACACGGGAAATACAAGTGGTTCTTAAGTGCACATCTGTTGGCCACCCTTGTAACCCCTGTTGGTACCCCTTCGAGTGGTAGCGCATCAGACAACACCTGTGTACAGATCGACCTAGATTTCCTGAAGCCCTCTTTAGATAAACCGATCGCCTGCCTGACTGCTATAGTGTCACCGAGAACAACACTCAGGAAGATACTCTCTAGTACCTGGGTAGTCAGGTAGTATGACTAAGGGTATGGTCTATCCTCCTTAGTTAGTGCCCTGAGATATTGGGCCAAGTACTACTATTGGACCCTGCATGTATATCAGAGAGCTATAGCACACGACAAACCCTTGTCTGTAGAACCTTTGAATACCTAACCCTTAAGGACAAAAACATAAACAAATTTAAACATACAAGATCTATTGCTGCGCGACTGTGTTTGGGTTTCCAAATCACTACACAGTTCTTCCTGGTTAAGAATTTGGGCATCTCATCACTGCAGTATTCTTTAGACCGGAGTATAACTCCGCAGGTGTAAAAAAAAAAAAAGTCCAGAAATTTTTTCACCATTATTTGAGACCTATCCCATTGGCTTCATCTCTTTTCCCTTATCACATTCATACATATCATTTTTTGTAAAAACAAATTGACCCCACCCACCCCTTTTCGGTTCCCTCTTTCTCATGGCCCATACCTGTAGCCAAGACTTGGAAGCTCGCTTCAATAGCTTGCAATCTAGTCTCACCGAGACCCAACAAGAAGTGAAACACCTCAGGCCAATGTTGTCGCCATCAATACAACCATGCAGTCTTCAATGGAGGAAGTCAAACAAGAACTAACCACCCAGCTTGAATCTATGTTTTCGTCACTCTGCACCAAGCTTCATATCCCTACAGATGACCCTTCCTCTGACGCACCTCTAAAGACTGAAGGTGAACATTCCTCTCATTCCCATAACTTTCAGCACCATCACTTTCAACATGACCTATGCCTTCCGTGGGTGGATGTGACCAAATTTGATGGCTCAGACCCCACTATTTGGGTAACCCAAATGGAACATTATTTCTCTTTATATGGCATTACTGATGATTTGGCCAAACTCCAATATGGTTTTCTCCATCTAGATTAAGAATGTTGGCAATGGTGGCAATGGAGAAAAACTTCTCGTCAAGGGTATATTGTTTAGACACACTTTGTGGCAGATCTTTATGAACACTTTGACACTGACACCAACCATTTGGGCCATTTGACAAAGTTGAAATAATCAGGAATAGTGTAAGACTTTATAGCTTCCTTTTAGTTCTTGGCTTTTTGGACAGAGGGAAAGTCATGATTTTTTTCGAGAGTGTTTTATCAGTGGCCTCAAGGATGAGATTCGGGCCCATGTCCTCATGGCTCGGCCTCAGAGTTGGGTGGAGGCTATTAAAAGAGATAAAGAAGCACAACAAGTTGTATCTTCTCAAAACCGAAAACCCTCCTTTATCCCTCGCCCAAACCAGTAAATCCCACTACTCCCTCCACTCCACTAAAGATCCAAAAAATGACCCGGGATGAAATGGATAAACACCAACTCAAAGGCCTTTGTTATAACTGTGATGACAAATATTTCCCGAGCCACAAGTGTAAAGAGAAAAATATTTTTATGGCCATCTTCGAGGATATCTCGGAAGATGATGTACAAACTCCCTTTGTGTCTGAGTCACCTGAATCCACTAATATAACCTCTCCCTCAGACCCTCCCGAAGTAGAACCAGTCATTTCGCTCAATGCTCTCACTGGCTTCTCCACTCCCCAAACCCTTAAGCTAATCGGTTACATCAAGCATCGGAAGGTCATCATTCTGGTTGGTAGTGGCAACACCCATAATTTTATTCATCGCTGCATTGCCCAAGAAACTCATTGCTACATCCATGTTGTCAATAATTTCCAAATCATGATTGCCAATGGTGGTTCCATGAAATGTGGAGGGCGTTGTGAAAATGTGTGTCTCCAAATTGGTGACTACCACCTGAAATCCCATATGTTTGCTATCGACATGGGAGGTTGTGACATTGTGTTGGGTGAAGACTAGCTAAGGACTTTGGGTCCCATTCTCATGGATTTTAAAGACTTAACCATGCAATTTGACTAGGAGGGCCACCAATATAAGTTCCAAGGCATCACCACTCATTCACCGGAGATCATTAGTTCCCATCGCATGGAAAAGCTGCTCAAAAAAGGTCATTCTGGTTTTATCGCCCAACTCCATTCCATACAAGCAACAGAGACACCCTCGGTCCTACAAGACCTCCAAGCCATCCTTTTTAAACATTTGTTGGTATTTTCCACTCCCCAAGGACTCCCTCCTTCCCGTGGTGTTCATGATCATTCCATTCCCCTTGTACCCGGAAGCCTTCCTCCCAATATCCATCCGTATCGTCACCCCTTTTACCAAAAAAATGAAACTGAGAAAATGGTCCAGGAACTCCTTAATGCAGGTGTTATCCACCCTAGTATGAGCCCCTACTCTTCTCCCGTGGTCATGGTCCTGAAGAAATAAGGTTCTTGGTGAATGTGTCCTAACTTCCGTGCCCTGAACAAACTTACCATCAAAGAAAAATTCCCCATTCCTATCATTGATGACCTCCTGGATGAATTGATGGGTGCCCAATCCTTCACTAAACTTGATCTTCATTTGGGCTACCACCAGATACGTATGAAAGAGGCAGAAATTCCCAAGACTTCCTTTAAAACTCATGAGGGCCACTATGAGTTTTTGGTCATGCCCTTTGGCTTGTGTAATGCCCCCTCCACCTTCCAAAGCCTCATGAATCATGTCTTCCATCCTTTTCTCTGCCATTTTGTCTTAGTTTTGTTTGATGATATCCTCATCTATAGAAAAACCTGGACATACCATATTTCTCATGTGGATCGAGTTCTCCATCTACTCTCTCAGCACCAACTTTTCCTGAAATAGTCTAAATGTGCTTTTGGCACCTCAGAAGTAGAATACTTGGGTCATCTGGTTGGCAAAGATGGTGTCAGGGTGGATCCTAAAAAGATTGAAGCTATGCAAGACTGGCCTCACCCAAAGACTCTTAAGAGATTGTGTGGCTTTCTGGGCTTAATAGGGTATTATTGCAAGTTTGTTAAGAATTATGGGAAGATTGCAGCACCTCTCACTATTCTCCTAAAAAAGAACTCTTTCACTTGGACTCCAGCCACTGCTCAAGCTTTTCAAACCTTGAAGATGGCCATGTGCACCACTCCAGTCCTCGCCCTTCCCTATTTCACAAAGACATTTGTGTTGGAATGTGATGCGTCAGGGAAAGGGATTGGTGTTGTCCTTATGCAAGAGGGTTGACCTTTGGCCTTTACCAACAAGCGACTATCTGAAATAAATCTGGGCAAATCCATCTATGAAAAGGAAATGTTGTCTATTCTGCATGTCGTTGATCTATGGTTCCCTTATCTATTGGGTCAACGTTTCCAAATTAAGACAAACCATCAAATCCTCAAGTACTTTCTGGAATAATGCATTTCCTCCCCAAAACAACAAAAATGAGTGTCTAAACTCTTTGGATATGATTATGAGATCATTTACAAGAAAGGAAAAGACAATGTGGTTGCGGATGCACTGTCCCAAAAATATGAAGATGAAGGATCCCTTTTTTCTCTTTCATTCATTGTACCAGGTTGGCTCTAATCCGTTCACTAGGAATGGCTACAAGATCCCAAAAGTTCACAGTTGATCCACCAATTGCAGTCCAATTCTCCAGCTTCCCCAGGCTACTCTTGGATCCATGATGAACTTCGATACACAGTCCATTTGTATTTAAGTAAACAATCAAAGTTTAAATCCATGGTACTTTTTGAGCTTCAAGCTACACCCACAGCAGGGCACTTTGGGTTCACCAAAACCTATGATAGGGTCAAATGTTCCTTTTTCTGGGATGGTATGAAACAAGACATTTGAAATTTTGTAGCTAAATGTGATGTGTGTCAATGCAACAAGGGAGAAATAGTCAAATCTCCAGGCACACTACAACCGCTCCCGATTCCAGCTGCTATTTGGAAGGATATCTCTATGGATTTTATTACTGGCTTACTCAAATTGGGAGATAAATCCATCATCATGGTGGTTGTTGATCACCTTTCTAATTATGCTCATTTCTGCGCCCTTCAAAAACCATTTACAACATCCATGGTGGCTCAAATATTCATGGATTAGGTCTTTAGACTTCATGGCATGCCGCACTCTATTGTTTCTGATCACGACCCAACTTTCACAAGCAATTTTTGGCAAGAACTATTCAAGATACAAGGCACTAAATTGCATCTCAGCACAACTTATCATCCCCAGGTTGATGGCCAAACAAAAGTTGTCAACAAGTGTTTGGAAACATATTTGAGGTGTTTTGCCTCATAAAAGAAAAATCAGTGGGCTCAATGGTTACCCCTAGCTAAATGGTGGTACAACACTTCATACCATACAGCTACATGCATGACTCCTTTTGAAGCAGTATTTGGACAAAATCCACCATCAGTTCTCTCATACTTACCGGGTGCCTCGAAGGTCTAGGTGGTTGACCTAACACTTACAGCTCAAGAGGCTATTCTCTGTACCCTCAAAGAGAATTTGGTCATGGCACAAAATCACATGAAGCAACAAGTAGATCAAGGTTGCTCTGAATGTCAATTTGCAGAAGGGGATCAGGTGTTTCTTCGACTGCAACTTTACAAGCAAACTTCCCTCAAGGCCGCACATTTTCAGAAGCTAGCGCCCAAATTTTATGGTCCTTATACCATTCTCAAGCATGTGGGACAAGTAGCCTATCAGTTAGCTTTGCCCAGCCATTTGAAGCTACAACCTGCTTTTCATGTTTCATGCTTAAAGAAGCTGATTGGAGCTAAGTGCCAAATTCAAACCAACCTTCCAGAGTTAGCTGAATAAGGATCCATTTGGCTATAGCCAGAAGTAGTTTTGGACCAGCGTGAGCGTCGCCTATGTCAGAGAACCATCAAGGAAGTGTTGGTACAATGGAAAGATACAACTCCAACAGACGCCACTTAGGAACCAACTACCATTCTACAACAATTTCCTCATCTCAAGCCTTGAGGACAAGGTTGTTTTTAAGGGGGTAGGCATGTTAGGGTCCTAACCCACACATAGGTAGAACAATATATTTTAATATAATAAAGGTCAATATTAATAAGGCCTTTCAAAAAAATAGAATAAGGCGGATGTAAGAAGACCTAATAGAAGCTTCCACTTCTAGAAGGATCTTCCTCTAGATGCTTATTTTTAGTATAAATAGGAGTTGAGGGTATGAGAACCCTAGCTTAGAGATTATTGTAATAGAGAACTACTCGACTGGAGGTTGCCCCCTCCAAGAGGCCCATGAACATTGCTCTCTGAGTCAAAGTGTTATTTATGTTGTTGTTCTTATATCATTTCTTTGTTATTGTGGAGATTATGTTGGTCATATTACTGTTATTCTTCCATTTCTAGCATTTTATTTATGTTCTGCATACTTTTTATATCTGGTATATTACATATTAAAAACTCTAATAAAATGAAACTAATATAGATTCCTCTTCGAAGATAAAAAGAAGCAATCTTCTTATGTGGGACCTTCCTTCAATTTTACAGATGTATCGATTGTTGGTCAACTCGATACAACTAACCATTTCCTGTTTCTTGAATATAGATATGGACTTTATATCTAGGAAACATCTTCACTTTCCAACAACATGACGATTTTATTATCACGCAGACTGATGGCGACTCCATTCCATGGTGGCGTATTCCTTTTCAGAAACCACATCTCATGCAAACTAATGGTGGCTATGGGTAGGAATGTGCACTTCACTATTTACTATTTGAGGATTCAAACAATGCACAACCATTCAATTCATTCAGTTATCAATTTTCAAGCACAATAGGACCATAGATTGATTTGACTAATCTTTCCAATGTAATACATTGTAAAATTATGAATTGTATCGACACATAATCAATCACTAGCCATGAAAAATCAATAGATATTCTCTTCATTCCCCTACTGATCCAGATACACAATTATCGTGTATTTAATAGATTGTGTATTCACTCCTCTCGCATAGTTAACCAAGAAAAAGGTTTGGTGTATCTCTTGCATTTGGCACACATTGTGACTACGAATCTCGTCTATGAAATCTATGCCCACAGATTCTAGGATACATTCATCGACCACCTCAATGTCCTTCACAATCTCCATCCTCTCTCCAAAAACATGTTTCAATATCTACACAAAATACACAAAAGCAATCACTCCACTCTCAACTTAAAAAACAATCTACTCTCACACACTAATCCTAATCTAATCCTAAATATTTACAAAGAATTAGACCTCACATCTCTCACATTTTTCTATGCCCTCTGGGGAGTCAAGCCTAGTCCCACATATTTACAAAGGATTAGACCTCACATCTCTCACATTTTTCTAGGCCCTTCTACGGGGGAGTCAAGAAAAATGGAGAGTATACATGAGTTCATTTTACACAAAACTAAAACTGAGTATTTTATTCAATCAAAATTTTACATATAAATATAAATATATCACAATTTGGTTTAAGATAGGCAAGTTATCTTAACCATACTAACAAATTGTTGAAGAAATATCTCAACTTCACACCAAACTAGAAGATAACTAGCTAGAGAGAATCTGTCAACTAGATCTAATAACCTCCTCAAACTTAGAAGTAAACAAGTCACGTAGAGATTGTCACTTCCTCACAATAACCAAAAATTAAAACCATATGATATGATGATTCCTCACAATAACCAAAAATTACAAATATATGATATGATGAAGATCCAGATATTAATCATTAAGACAAGTAGGAATTAAGCATTCCAATAGGAGCAAACATCCAAAAAACAATTCATCGGACAAATATACTACAGAGGATTTAAATGTGTCATAGACACTTTTACCCTTACCCCTTAAACCCAAAAGGAAAAATCATTACAATAGTGAGCCATGCACTTTTAAGTGAGAATATGATGCATTCTTACTAACTGGTATATTTTGCAAATGGCTTTAGCTCAAAGACAACCTTCAATCTTTAAACATGCCTCTTCTTCCAAGTTCCTCATACTTTACCACTGTCCTACTTCTTCATTTCTTCTCAAACTATCTTCTTCATTGAATGAATGCCCTTCTTCTCCACAATATTCATATTTAATAGGTTGTCTTAAAAAGATAACCATCACAGTGGTTCATTTCATCTTCTAAGAAAAAATGAGTTATGAACTATTCACTCAACTTTGCAAAATTGAATTTTGTTATTTTATTTTTTATTTAAAGGATCCATTTCACATCATCAATGTTTATGTCAATTGTGGGGATTTCTACAATTGATTCTTTGTTTTTTCTAGACCTTGTATCATTGTAGCAAAAATAGATAAAAATATAAAATGAAATCCTAGTAGTTGGATTACGCTCATTTCATTATATATAACAATCACATCTGCTAAGTTGTTGGAAATTTTACGAGTTATTTAGAGTCAGCCACATGTTCAATAGTAATTAGAATTTTATCATACTATTTACAACCTTTCCACTATATTAATCTAACATAACTTAAGAAAAGTTAAGGTAAGGATTTACTAGAATCTCTTGTATGATGCCACAAGCTCGCCCAGTGAATGAAGCTCCAACTGAATAGTGAAGTGGAAGTATTGTGCATTTTGAAATGACAATTAGGTGGCTATTATGTTGTTATGGACAAACTTTTGTTCACCATGCAACACAATTTCACAGGTAGATAGGATAATTTTATTAATGTCGAGAAATGGCTAAAGACTAGGTCAATGGGTCTAGAAGATACAACCAATTAACATTAAACTATGGGTGTCTATAATCACTCCTAAGTGTTAAAAGTTGAAAAGTTACATATGAAAGTACAAGAAAAGAAAACAAGTGCATGAGAAAGAGTGAACCAAAAAGGTAAACCCTAGAAAGATAGAAAACACTACTCAATATCAGAGATAAAGGTAGAAGTAGAGGAGGAAGAACAAAAAAATGTGTTAATATCCATCATTGTAAAGGAGCTGAGGCAAAACCTAATAATGTCCTCTACGGAGAGTGCAGGCATAAGAGGGCCTATCTAGGTGAACCTAAGAGGAGCCTAGGAGCAGTCCATCAAAACTATCCTAACATCCAAGGTTGAAGAGAAAAATCATGGAAGTCTACATGCTCAATCAAGGCTAAGGAGTAGCACCACGAGCATGTATGGTCCTATGCCTTTTCAAAGGTGAAAAATATACCAACCGACTATGGGGATGTTCATTCTCTCATAGATATGATTTCATCCACATCCATGGCTAAGAAGTCTACCTAACACTTAGCACCTCTAGTCAGTGCAATAGATTAGAAAAAATAGGCTATGCAATGAGTCAAAAAGAAGAGGTTATAAGCCTAGTGGTGTAGGGTCTTGAAAAGTCTCACAAGTCCATTCCTCTATAAGTGATCACATGTCATATTTATAAATTTATACATCTAGCAAGAAGATATCGAAAGGTGGTGGTAAGAATCCCTCCATGATCATGGAATAGGTAGTGATATCTCCCCTAAATATCACAATATATGGGACATCTAAAGAAAATGATTCTCAATCTACATCTTCCAAAATACAGTGCAACTAACACATCCTCTCCACTCACAAGATTTTGTGATATTACTCCAACCCACAAGTAGTGGGAACTAACCCTCAAATAACTAAGCATAATCTTGAGGCATTGTGACCAATGGCATCAAATGTAGTCAATAAAGACAATGAAGTTGTCTTGATGATGCAAAAAATGCTCATAATAGAAGGCCGGGTTGGGGCCAAGAGTTTGAGGGAGGAAAATCTAATTTATTTGAATGTACTTCCATAATTTATTATCCCTAAACTCCATGTTGATCTCCCCTTTCGAAGGGAGGAGGTGACCTCAAGGGAAGGAGCTGCTAAATAGAAATGCAATTTGATTGGAGAAAAGAAGCCTCAAAGAATGGAGAAAAGAATCCTCAAAGAACCAACACCAACTATGTATGTAGAGGATTAATATAACAATCCACTTTGAAGAACAAACGACTAGATAATGGTGTTACCCCTTATTTTGGGAAGGGGTAACCTTAGTGAATTTCTTCACTATCCCTTGTATTTTGAGCTTTGCACAGTGGGGGTACTTGTTGATTTCATGGACATTGATGGAGGATTTTAGGACATGTTGACTAATTATATGGTGATTGAGGAACCCTAGGGTTTGAGGATGGCATTGGCTTCATTTAAATTTTTGGGCATCTTCACAATTCCCAGGGCAGTGCACATTTAGCGACGTAGCTCATGGTTCCCGAGGCATTGGTCACATTATTTGAGGCATTTTGGGTTATGTTCACTTGAATTGGTCACCTATTGACATGCCACATTCAAGACTCGTGAGTGTTCTCCTCCTTCATCACCTTTGAAGTTGTTCTTTACTTATTTTGAGGGTTGACCCCTTGGGGGACTATCTTCTAGCCACTCTACCATGCGTGGACATCATTTGAATTGGAGAGGGTCATTCCATGATTGGTTAAGGTTACTTGCTTGATATGAGGACATTATTTTACCTTGGAGACCTCACACTTGCTTGTTGGAGTTGATTTAAAGGAAGCCACCCACTCATAGAGGGTTATTTCCTTCCTTGTTAATCACCTTCTCATTGGAAGAGTCATGTGCCCACATTGTAGTACACTAGGGGATTTGCATTTCACTTTTAAGGAAGGTTTTCAACCCTCATGCATGACTTATGAATTTTGTTTTCAGAAGCAACCCCCTTTGGAGGGTTTTATTTCATGATCTTGAGGACGTTTTTTCACCAGGGAGGCTTGTACATCCACATATAAGGAATCCTAGGACTCTTCCATTTAGTTTTGATGAAGTTATGGAGCATCTACACACTTTGGGAGAGCCTTTTGGGGCTAATGTTGCACATTGGAGCCACATCCATCCTTCTTTAGAGGGGACATCCTTCTCTCTTGGGCTATTTTCACCTTGATCATTGTACATGTGACTTGACCACATTATCTTATGTGTGTATCTTTGCACCTTTGGAAACATGGCTATTCCTAGTAAAATATGTTCATGAATCACTTTTTCAAGGCTATTCCTAGTAATAGATGTTCATAGGATCAAGTCCCTATTTTAACATCCTAATCAAAGGAAGATACACTTTATCCTTTTGGATAGCTGTAAAAACAAATGAGATCCTTGGAGGAATGTGGTTTTGGGGGTCTTCATATCTTTCTCTTGAACCCTAGCATCTCCTCTTTGAATCACAGGCAGACAAAACTAAAATATTTTTGGTGCAGGTGAAAGTCTCGAGACTTCCTCTTGAGTTTTGGAGTGTGGATTTTCTTAAAGAATTGGGAGATCGATTAGGAAAAACAATCAAGGTCAATGAATCTTTTATTTCTAGCTATGACCAAGCTATTGCATGTATTTTGGTTGAAATTGACACCAGGGAGGGACTTTATGACTGTGTGGTCTTAGAAAATGATGGAAAGACTCATACCCAGATTCTAGACTACCAAATCTTGCCATTTTGTTTTGTTCGGTGCCGTGAACATGGTCATGTTGTGAATGAATGCTCAAAGCCTTTCACCTGGAAGGTTTGGAGAAAAAGGGAGACTTCAACTACAAAATATTCAAGTATGGTATCTCGATTAGTGGGGATTACAACCCATGGAAATGTGACTTCGTAGACTACTAAGGAGGACTCTCATTTTAGGCCAAGACCTTCTTTGGAGCCAAAGGCATGGGAAGTTGATGATGTTGAGAAGAATATGGTTTGTCAAGATCCAGAGTCATGGGTGATCCGAATTATTTTCGGCATGAAATGAGAGCGGAGATATAATAAATAAATGTACATAGATATATCGGATATCCAATAATACAACATAAATATATCATAGATGCAACCATAAACACATAGATACAGTAATACACAATTTCTATTAATGAACGAAATGTACAAAATTGTAGAAATACAGAGTGAAAGACTTGCTAGAATGCTGGCAGATTATCTATGAGAAGGGATGTGATGGGTACTAACATTCACAAGAATATGGTTACAATGAGGATATAAAGGCCTTTTTAACATAAAAAAATTCCAAAAACCTATCCCCTGAAGATGAAAAGCCAACAATTTTTTGGACCCCATTTTGGGTAGTTTGGTGTATCAACTTCCTGAGAGTGTAACTTTGGAATATGATCTTTGTTTGGGGCGCATGATAGCTCGTTGGAAAGGTATCATAGAAGAGATTAATTTTTGGGGATGAATTGGATCCTTTAGCTAACATTGAGGTGATCGATCCTAAAAAAACTTCATTTAGGCCCTCAAAATGGCCCTGGAAGTTTAGGAACCGAAAAATTGCTAAAAATAGTAATTTGCCAGAAGACAGTTTTGAGCCAGTTGGAATAGGTGGGTGGCCACTGATATCCACCTGGATCATTCCTCCCTCCTTAAGAAGCAATGGTATCCATTGCATTGAGTTCCTGTGGGAGAGGGAAAATCGTTTACTGAATCTACATCTTGATGAGTTGCTTGCCTTGGTGGAGAAGTTGCATTGCTTAGCTTGTTGAAGGTTGTCATGAACCTGTGGTTGGAAGGGTTGGACCTTTTTAACCAATATAGCTACATGATATGCATGTCTATAGAAGGAATCTTTACTCTTTGGTGCAATCTTTTCGACTGACTTCTGTTGGATAGAAGGTTCTTGGACCGAGGCTGCAATGGTTGTAGTGTCCTTCTATTCACCTTTTGAACAGATTGTGAAGAAGATGAATTTTATAGCATGAGATACTATCTTGAGGCACTGTTTAGGTGGGACAATAGTCAGAACTACCTTTGGTATCTTGTATATATGACCCCCCAAAGTAACAATGACATTATGGGGTCGAGACTCCTAAATAACATGGCACTTCCACATATATGGTTGGCCCAAGAGAAAATCATGGACATCCAATGGGGAAACATCACATAATACCTCATCCTTGAAGGGATGGATGCCATATGAAAATCAACACTATTGGCTGACACAAATATCTCGTCCCTGGTGAAGCCACCCGATGTTGTATGGTTGTGGGTGTAGTTTTTTCGACAATCCCAATGTTTGACGACCTATGAGAGATGAGGTTCTTTTGTCTTCCGCTATCAACAATAAAATGTAGTAGGCTCCGCTTCACCCACATCTGTGAATGAAAAAGGCGCTCCCCCTCTTCAGGATCTTCTAGTTCTTTTGGTTGAATTATTGCGGTCACGAAAATATCAGTGGGGTCTGCATTGATGATCTGTCATCTACCAGTATTTTCTGAATCAGATTTTGAATCAGGGTTCGACTCCTTGTCTTTGATCTCGACCACCAATGACAGTTTTGAGTGGAATTCATCAATGTTGTGTGAGGGGATTTTGTGGAAATCACACCATTTTCTAGTGTCCTTCTTCGTCTTTCCGTTACCCTTATTTTCCTCTGGTTTGGATTGGTTTTCTGAAGGCTGGTTGTTAGGGTTGTATTTACCATACTTTGGTTGTTGAGAATTTGCATATGAAAAATCCTGCTTGTTCTGGTGCTTAAATTTCTGCTCAATTTTAACAACATACGGATAAGCAACACCTAATGATGAAATGTCCAAAAAAAAACCATTTCAGTTTGGATGTATCTATGTAGAGCCCCATGGTATTTCATAACCACATGTCGCTTGGATTATTTGATACCCAAATTGGTACGCAAGGTATCGAAGGTATTGGTGAACTTTGACACTACTTGGCCCCTCTCTTGCTGCAATGTGGTCCATCTCATGTACTGGTCGTCATAGTTTCCAATAGGGTAATATTGTTCCTTGACTGCATCCACAAAAAAATCCCAAGTGGGATCGGCCCCATATATTCTAGAGTCCTCTATGGAACTTTTCTCCCAGTAAGTTTCCCACCAATGTTTGACACGGGGGAGAGCCTTAAGGAGTGTGAAGGTGATCTTTTCCCTGTCGGAGAAATTATAAAAAGAGAAATAACCATCTAGTAGATTTAACCATTCTTTTAGGGCATCTACATCTATCTGTCCTTCAAATATGGGAATATCAAAATTAACTTGTACCTTGAAAGAGGAAGTGCCTCCAAATTGGCCACTTGATGAAGACATGCATGTTGTTATCAGCAGGCATTGAAGGACGTGGGAAAAATTCTCCATCATTTTGTCCCTCTGTCACATGAGAGCTTGCTCAAGCAATAGATTAATAGAATCGTTTGCTCTGTCATTTTTCTTTTTTTCCACCATGGAGGGTTTCTTGGGTGTGCGAGAGTGATTTTCCTCAAGAGAGACAAGCTTGAGATCCCACTTTATATACTCAGACCTCGTTGGGGACATGCATTGAAAAAACAATCAAGAGCATCTTTCTCTGATACCACTGATCTAGATTATTTTCAACACGAAGTGAGAGAAGAGATATAATAAAGAAATGTATAGAGATATCTCATATATCCAATAATATAAGAGAAATATATTAGAGATGCGACCATAAACATAGATACAAAGTAATACACAATTTCTATTAATGAGTGAAATGTACAACACTGTAGAAATATAGAGTGAAAGACTCGCAAAAATGGTGGCAGCTTATCTCTGAGAAGAGATGTGATGACTACTCACATTCAAAAGAAGATGGTTACAATGAGGCTCTAAATTCCTTTTTAACATAAATAAAATCCAAAACCCTAACCCCGGAATATGAAAAGCCAACGATTTTGTGGACCCCGTTTTGGGTAGTTTGGTGTATCAACTTCCCGGGGGCGTAACTTCGGCATACGATCTCCGTTTGGGGAGAACAATAACTCCTTGGAAAGGTATCATTGAGGAGATTCATTTTGGGGGCTCAATTAGAGTCTTGGATTTTATTGAGGTGCTCGATCCAGAAAAAACTTCATTTAGGCCCTTAAAATGGCCCCGAAAGTTTAGGAACCAAAAAACTGCTAAAAATAGTAAGTTGCCAGAAGAATGTTTTGGGACAATTGGAATAGGTGGGTGGCCACTGATATCCACCTGGATCATTCCTCCCTCCTTAGGAAGCAATGGTCTCCATTGCGTTGAGTGCCCGAGGGAGAGGGAAAAATGTTTACTGAATTTGCATCTTGATGAGTTGCTTTCCTTGTTGGAGAAGTTGTGCTGCTTAGCTTGTTGAAGGTTTCCACGAACCTATGGTTATAAGGTTTGGACCATTTTAACCAGTCTGGATACATGAGATGCATGTGTGCAGAAGGAATACTTTTTCTTTGCTTCAATATTTTCGACTTGCTTCTATTGGATAGAAGGTGCTTGAACCGAGGATGTAGTGGTTGTAGTGTCCTTCTGTTCACCTTTTGAACAGATTGTGAAGAAGATGAATTTTGTAGTATGATATACTACCTTGTGGAACTGTTTAGGTGGGACAGTAGTCGGAACTACCTTTGGCATCATGTAGATATGATCCCCCAAAGTAACAATGAAACTACGAGGTTGACACTCATAAATATCATGGGGCTTCCACATATATGGCTGACCCAAGATAACATCATAGACATCCAATGGGTCAAAATTACATAATACCTGATCCTTGAAGGGCTAGATGTCGTATGAAAATTGACATTGCCGGCTGACACAAATATCTTGTCCCTGGTGAAGCCACTTGATGTTGTATGGCTAGGGGTGTGATGTTGTCGACAATCCCAACTGTTTGATGACCTCTACTGATATGAGGTTCTTTTAGATTTTTCTATCAACAATAAAATGTAGTGGAGTACCCTTCACCCACATCTGTGAATGAAAAAGGCACTCCCCCTCTTTAGTATCTGCTGGTTCTTTTGGTTGAATTGTTTCAGTTGCGACAATAACAGTGGGGTCTGCATCGATGATCTACCTTCTACCAGTATTTTCTGAATCAGATTTTGAATCAGGGTTCAGTTCCTTGTCTTTGATCTCAGCCACCAATGAATTTTTTGAGCGACATTCATCGATGTTGTGAGAGGGGATGTTGTGGAAATCACACCATTTTCTAGTGTCCTTCTTCGTCTTTCCATTACCCTTCTTTTCCTGTGGATTGGACTGGTTTTCTAAAGACTGGTTGTTAGGGCCATCTTTACCATACTTGGGTTGTTGCAGATTTACAAACCTGAACTCCGACTTGTTCTGGTGCTTAAATTTATGCTCAATTTTAACAACATATCGATAAGTAGCACCTAGTGATGAGATGTCCAGAAAATCCATTTCAGTTTGGATGTGTCCGTGTAGATCCCCATAGTATTTCAGAACCATATGTCACTCAGAGTCTTTGATACCCAGCTTGGAGCGAAAGGTATGGAAGGTATTGGTGAAATCTGACACTTCTTGGCCCCTCTCTTGCCATAGTGTGGTCCATCTCATGTACTAGCCATCATAGTTTCCAATAGGGTAATATTGTTCCTTGACCGAATCCACAAAACAATACCAAGTGGGATCGACCACATATATTCCAAACTCCTCCGTGGAACTTTTCTCCCAGTAAGTTTCCCACCAATGTTTGACATGGTGGAGATCCTTAAGGAGTGCGAAGGTGATATTTTTCCTGTCAGAGAAATTATGAACAGAGAAATAACCTTCCAGCAGATTTAACCATTTTTTTAGGGCATCTGCACCTATCTGTCCTTCAAATATGGGAATATCAAAATTAACTTGTACCTTGAAAGGCGAGGTGCCTCCAAAGTGGTCACTTGATGAAGACATGCCTGTTGTTATTGGAAGGCATTGAAGGATGTGAAAAAAATTATCCATCATTTTGTCCCTCTATCGCGTGAGAGCTTGCTCAAGCAACATATCAATATAATCGTCTGCTCTGTCGTTTTTATTTTCTTCCGCCATGGAGGGTTTCTTGGGTGTGTGAGAGCGATTGTCCTTAAGAGAGACAAGCTCGATCCCCAAATTTCTATACTCGGACCTTGTTGGGGACATGCAAAAAAGATCAAGAGAAGCCTGCTCTGATACCACTAATCCAGATTATCTTCGGCACGAAATGAGAGCAAAGATATAATAAAGAAATGTACAGAGATATCTTGGATATCCAATAATATAATAGAAATATATTAGAGATGGGACCATCAACATAGAGATACAGTAATACACAATTCGAAATGTACAAAACTATAGAAATACAAAGTGAAAGACTCGCTAGAATGGTGGTAGCTTATCTCTGAGAATATATGTGACGTCTACTTACATTCATAAGAAGATGGTTACAATGAGGCTCTAAAGGCCTTTTTAACATAAAGAAAATCTGAAACCCTAACCCCAGAAGATGAAAAGCCAACAGTTTTGTGGAACCCGTTTTGGTTACTTTTTTGTATCAACTTCTTGGGGGCATAACTTTGGCATACAATCTTTGTTTGGGGTGAACGATAGATTGTTGGAAAGGTATCATCGAGGAGATTCATTTTTGGAGCTCAATCAGAGCCTTTGTGTTGGAGTTACTTCACACACACATAGGATTTATTTTTCCTAAGGTTTTTCCTTGTTTATTAGTCATTATTCAGTCTCCTATATTTTAGGAAGAATATTCCTCTAGGGAGAATATTCTCTTCAATTTTCACTTTATTTTGATTAGTTGAGTGAAGTCTAGATGCTACATTGGTATTGTCACCATGCAAGATTGGGATCATCACTAGCTAATGC
>ML792163.1:0-17632 GCA_009831015.1 Picea engelmannii | reverse complement strand
TCCTCTACGCATGCCACATCATGCAACGCTGTGTTCCTCCTGTCTTAACTGCCAGTCTATTTTTAGACTAAACGTCTTTCTGCTTTTCTCAACTCCAACTGCAGTTTCCCTTTCTTTCATTCTTTCTTCTTCTTTTCGCATGCTAGCGTTCTCCCTGATTTTCTAAACTGGCTCTTTGCATGCCTCCTCTATGCATGCCATATCATGCAACGTTGTGTTCCAGCATTTGCGTTCCAGTTTCTGTGTTCCAGCTCTGTTTCAGCACTGTGTTCTAGCATTCGTGTTCCAGCAGTCGTGTTCCATCATTCGTGTTCCAGCAGTCGTGTTCCAGCATTCGTGTTCCAGCATTCATGTTCCAGCAGTTGTGTTCCAACATTCGTGTTCCAGCAGTCGTGTTCCAGCATTCATGTTCCAACATTCATGTTCTAGCAGTTGTGTTCCAGCAGTCGTGTTCCATCATTCGTGTTCCAGCATGCGTGTTTCAGCATTCGNCAGCAGTCGTGTTCCAGCATTCATGTTCCAGCAGTCGTGTTCCAGCATTCGTGTTCCAGCAGTCGTGTTCCAGCATTCGTGTTCCATCATTCATGTTCCAGCAGTTGTGTTCCAGCAGTCGTGTTCCAGCATTCGTGTTCCAGCATGCGTGTTCCAGCATTCGTGTTCCAGCAGTCGTGTTCCAGCAGTCGTGTTCCAGCATTCATGTTCCATCAGTCGTGTTCCAGCATTCGTGTTCCAGCATTCGTGTTCCAGCAGTCATGTTCTAGCAGTCGTGTTCCAGCATTCGTGTTCCAGCATTTCTTGTGCGTGCTTCATAACCAACCGATTGCCATCAATGACAACCTTAACCATCTGCGTCAGTCATCTGTTATAGCCATATCTCCAACACCATCCTCATTTTGTGCCAAAAATAATCCTAATTAGTGGTATTAGAGCAGGCTGCTCTTGATCGTTTTTTTCAGTGCATGTCCCCGACAAGGTCCGGGTATAGCAAGTTGGCTCTCGATATTGTCTCTCTTGAGGAAAATCACTCTCCTAGGCCCAAGAAACCCTACATGGCGGAAGAAAATAAAAATGACAAAGTAAAGGATTCTATTAATCTGTTGCTTGAGCAAGCTCTCACACGATAGAGGGATGGAATGATGGAGAATTTTGCCCACATCCTTCAATTCTTGTCGATAACAATAGGCACATCTTCATCAAGAGAACAATTTGCAGGAACCTCACCTTTCAAGGTATAAATTAATTTTGATATTCCCATATTTGAAGGACAGATAGATGTAGATGCCCTAGAAAAATGGTTAAATATACTAGAAGGTTATTTCTCTATTCATAATTTCTCTGACAGGGAAAAGATCACCTTCACACTCTTTAAGGATCTCCCCCATGTCAAACATTAGTGGGAAACTTCCTGGGATAAAATTTCCACAAAGGAATCTGGAATATATGGGGTCGATCCCACTTGGGATATTTTTGTGGATATGGTCAAGGAACAATATTACCCTATTGGCAACTATGATTACTAGTATATGAGATGGTCCACATTGCAGCAAGAGAGGGGCTAAGAAGTGCCAGAGTTCACCAATACCTTCCATACCTTGCACACCAAGATGGGTATCAAAGACTCTGAGCGACATCTGATTCTGAAATACCATGGGGCTCTACACAGATACATCCAAACTGAAATGGATTTTCTAGACATCTCATCACTAGGTGCTTCTTATTGATATGTTGTTAAAATCGAGCGGAAATTTAATCGCCAGAAAAAGAAAGAGTTCAAGTCTACAAATATGCAACAAATAAAGTATGGTAAAGAGTTCCCTAACAATTAGCCTTCAAAAAATCAGTCCAAGCCACAGGAAAAGAAGGGTAATGGAAAGACAAAGAAGGAGACTAGAAAATGGTGCAATTTGCACAAAATCCCCTGGCACAACACCAATGAATGTTGCTCAAAACAGTCATTGGTGGCCGAGATCAAAGACAAGGAGCCGAACTCTTATTCAAAAAATATAGGTAGAAGACAGATCATCGAAGCAGACCCCACAACTATAGTCGTGACCACAACAATTCAACCAAAAGAACCAACAGATCCTAAAGAGGGGGAGCACCTTTTTCATTCACAAATGTGGGTGAAGGGGACCCCACTGCATTTTGTTTTTGATAACGGATGCCAGAAGAAACTCATCTCAGCAAAGGTCATCAAACAGTTGGGATTGTCAAAAAAACCACACCCACGCCCATACAAAATCGGGTGGCTTCGCCAAGGTCGAGATCTTTGTGTTAGATAGTAGTGTCAATTGTCATACGACATCCATCACTTCAAGGATGATGTATTATGTGATGTTTCCCTACTGGATGTCTATGATGTTCTCTTGGGTGTTCTCTTGGGCCAACCATATGTGTGGAAGCACCATGTTATATATGAGTCTCGACCCCATAGTTTCATAGTTACTCTTGGGGTCATATCTACAGGATACTAGAGGTATTTATGACTATTGTCCCACCTAAACAGTGTCGCAAGGTAGTATCTCATACTTCAAAATTCATCTTCTTCACAATCTGTTCAAAAGGTGAACAAAAAGACACTACAACCATTGCAACCTCGGTCCAAGAACCTTCTATCCAACATAAGCAGGTCGACAAGATTGTAGCAAAGAATAAAGATTCCTTCTACAAACAAGAATATCATGTAGCCAGACTAGTTAAAAAGTTCTATCCCTTCCAGCCATAGGTTCGTGACAACCTTCAACAAGTTAAGCAGCGCAACTTCTCCAGCAAGGCAAGCAACTCATCAAGATGTAGATTCGGTAAACACTTTTCCCTCTCCCCTGGGCACTCAACACAATGGAGACCATTTATTCCTAAGGAGGGATGAATTATCTAGGTGGATATTGGTGTCCACCCACCTATTCCAACTAGCTCAAAATAGTCTTTTGGCAACTTACTACTTTTAGCAATTTTTCGATTCCTAAACTTTCGGGGCCATTTTGAGGGCCTAAATGAAGTTTTTTCAGGATCGAGCACCTTAATGATAGTCAAAGTGTAAATGTGTTGAACTTGCACAGAATAGATCTAGCTAGAAAATACCACACACATTTGTAGAGAGAAATTGAGAAAGAAGAAGCAAGAGAGAAAGAATGGAAGAATTCTCATTAATCGAATGAATAATTGATAATTTACACATGAAATACTCTATATAACTCAACCAATGTGCATTGGAGGAGAATCCAATGTGCCATAGTGGTGGTCTAGAGTGATCTAGAAACACACCAATAGTTACGGGAGTAAACTGCCACCTAGTCTAGTCTCTCAGGAAGTTACGGGAGTGAACTACTACCTAGCTGAGTTAACTAGTCTATCAGTATTCAGTCAACTGAATGAAACAAAGTGAAGTGAGGAGGAGATCAGGGAATAATGGGTAATGCACTAGTCTAGTGATGATCCCAAGGACAATGTGTATTAGTTGGTGATGATCCCAATGTTGCATGGTGACAATACCAATGTAGCATATAGACTCCACTCAACTGATCAAACTGAAGTGAAAACTGAAGAGAATATTCTCCCTAGAGGAATATTCTTCCTAAAATATAGGAGACTGAATAATGAATAATAAAAAAGGAAAAACCTTAGGAAAAATAAATCCTAGGTGTATGTGAAGTAACTCCAACACCCCCCCTGAACATCACTATGGTGAAAATAAAAAATGGGTCCCGGAAACGAGGCCATGTTAAGTACCAAAATACAAAGGATACACTGAAATTAAGTGAGGAAAGAGGGAAAACCTCATGGGAAACCCNCCTCAAGGTACAATGTATGTAAAAAGAAGAATTGACAGTTGTTAGGCAACTGTGTCCTTCACTCCAGGATGACTTCGCAGAGAATGGAACTTCTGCTCAGTGAAGGTCTTCATGAAGATGTTTGCAGTCTATTCTGCTAAAGGAAACAACTAAAGGTCTATGATCCCCTCATGTACTAAGTCCCAGATGTAGTGCATGTGGATCTCAATGTGCTTCATCCGCTGCCTCTGAACTGGATCTCTGTAGAACTTTAGAGTGCTCTGGTTGTCACACCAGATGAAGATTGATTGATGAAATTGAATTCCCAACTCAATGAAAAAATGTTGTAGCCACATAGACTGAATGTTTATGTTAAGTACCCCTCTGTACTCTGCCTCGGCTGAAGATAGAGAAATATCAACCTACTTCTTGCTCAACCAACAGATAGGCCCGGAACCAAGACTGAGTGAGTAACCAGATATGGACTTGCGATAAGTGTTATCGCCAACCCAGTTAGAATCAATGAACCCAATGAGGTCCAATGTAGAGTCTGCTACATAATGAATCCCAAAGGTGATGGTTCCATGTACATATAGAAGCATACTCTTTGCAGCCTTCCAATGTAGCTCATGCGGCTCCTGCATGAACCTGGAGATTGTGCGAACTACATAGGAGAGGTATGGTCTAAATTGTGTGAGATACAACAAGCTCCCCACTAGTTGTATGTACAATGTGTTTTCAACCAATGGAGTGTCCCCTCCGTCCTCAAGTTTGACTCCTGATAGGAAAGGAGTCGGCGCAGACTTGTAGTTTTTCATGTGAAATCTCTCAAGGAGATCTCGCGCATACTTGGCCTGAGACAGTTTGATGTCGGGTGCATTTTGACTGATCTCGAGTCTAAGGAAAAAGTGTAGTGGATCCGTTTTCATTATCAAGAACCTTTCATTTAGAATCCTCTTGACTGCAGCAATCACTGAAGTTGAACAACCAGTGATCAACAAATCATCAATGTACAGAACTAGGAGTAGAAGTGAATTAGCCATCCTGAGCATGTAAAAATTTGGGTCTGATTTAACACATACAAAGTTCTGTGACATTAGGTAGGAGTCCATATTGGCATACCATGCCCTTGGAGCCTTCTTGAGGCCATAAAGAGACTTCTTCAGTCGACAGACCAAAGATGAATCCTGCATAAATCCCTGGGGCTTCTCCATATAGATCTCCTTAAAGAGATCATCATGAAAAAATGCATTCTTCATGTCCATCTAATGGACTTCCCATCCCTTGGTTGTCGCAATGGCAAGTGCCAAACGTATGGAATCCATATTCTCTACTAGAGTGAAGGTCTCATCATAGTCAATGCCATGCACCTATTGAAATCCATTGGCAACAAGCCTGAATTTGTATCTACTAGTCTGTCCATCCGTTGTGCTCTTGGTTTTGTAGACCCAACTACACCTGACAAGTTTCCTTCCATCAAGAAGGGGAACCAGATCCTAAGTCTGGTTCTCGAGGAGAGATTTTTACTCCTCCTGCATTGTAAATTCCCAAAAGGGATTTCCAACAGCCTCACCATAAGACTGTGGATATGAAGATTGAACCAAGAAAATATGTCTGGGTGGCAATGGTTCAGTGGCAGTGAGTGAAAGAGGAGGCTCCTTGAAATCAGATCGAGTCCTCCTAGTATCAGCTGGATCACCAACAAGATCCCCTACATCCTGAAGAGTAGTATGGGCCCAATTAGGCCTCTACTCTGGCTTTGCATCTGCATCTGACTGTACTGACTTTGTATTTGGATCATCTGAATCCTATGAATTAGAAATCTAATCTGAAGAAGAGTCGACATGTGCATTATCATCATCTCTGACAGGTGAAAGAATAAAGGTGTCTGTATGAGGCTGTTGAGGTACATGTGAGACACTTTCCTCAAATTGGAAACGACACTCAATGATGAGCCAGTCTGAGGAAATATCAATGAGTATGCATCCCTTCACACCATCGGGGTATCCAACAAAAATACACTATGTTCTCTGTGGATCAAGTACCTTCCTCTTTTTAGAGGGAATCTGGGCCCATGCACATGAACCGAAAATAAGAAAGTGGGTCACTTCCGGTTTGAGGCCACTCCAAGCCTCGTAGGGGGTCTTATCCTTGACAGATCTATGGGGAGATATGTTTTGGATGTAGGTTTCACAATTAAGTGCTTTGGCCCATAATATCCGTGGAAGTGACTTTGCATGTAGCATGCAAGATTCCATCTCTTTTAGATATTTTTTTTTCCGCTCAGCAACTCTGTTTTGCTGCAGAGTATAGGAAATTGTGTGCTGCAATTGAATCCCTGCCTCATGACAAAGATTTAGGATCTCATGGTTGACATACTCTCCCCTGTTATCAGTTTGGAGGACTTTGATTTTATTTCCTGACTATGTCTCAACTAGGGCTTTGAAATCTTTGAGGTGTTGAAAGACCTCTGATTTTTGCATGAGAAATAAAATCCATGTGAAGCGGGATAAATCATCAACAAAAATGAGCACATACCTTGATTTTTTGATTGATGGATGCGGAAAAGGGCCCATGATCTCACTATGGATCAGATATAAAGGAGAGGAATCTCTTTGATTCTTTCCTTTGTCAAATTTCTCTTGAGGGTGTTTTCTAAGAACACATCCCTCACATATTCCTTTGGAGAAATGGATGTCTGGTAGACCATCAACCAATCCTTGCTTTCCAAGTTGTTGAAAATATCTGAAATTTAAATGCCTGAACCTTTCGTGCCATATCCTACTGCTTTCATCAGCATGGATAAGCAATAAAGAAAAATCTGGTTCAATAAATTCATAAAATGTATACAATCTAGATTGATGATTTACCTCACTGGTAGCAACCCTGGAATTGGTTTGCATGTCGTAGATGTCCACTACATTAGGTGTGAATATGATTTTCTTTCCAGTGACAGAATTTTTCATCTGATACATGGAGAGAAGATTGATGGAAATTTTCGGAAGGTGCCACACATTCTCGAAGATTTCGTTGGTGAGTTCAATCCTTCCTTTGTCGGTGACCTCGACTGGAGAGTTGTCCCCCATCAGAATAGGAGGACCTTTGCATGCATCCAATGAAGAATAGACTTCTTGTGTGGCAGTTGTGTGATGTGATTCTCCTAAATCTATGATCCAAGCATCGAGAGAGGATTTGATGGCAATCAAATCATGGCTAGAATTATCTTTCTTGGGATTTTGATCTTCTGGCTTCTTCTTCTTGGCACCCTCGGGGATGCGATCTCCAAGGTTATTTTTATGAAGTATTTGAGTAATTATATCTATTTGTTTCTTATGCATGCATATTCTGGATGGAATCCTTCATGGTATTGTGTGCATTTCTCCCCTTTTCTTCCCTTTCCACCTTTGGATCCAAAGGCATCGATGAAGGGTTTTGAGTACCCTTCCTTCTTCGTATTTGCATGTGATTTCCTATTGTCTTTATATTTATATTACTTCTTCCATATTGCATATTAAGTGCATGCAGATTTGGGCCTTTGATTTTTCCCATGTTTATGAGCTTGGTTTGCTCTTGTGTCAAGGATTCAGTAAATTCCTCAACAGAAGGCATCTTCCAGGTGGCTCGAGAGGTGAATTTGACTGAATGGAATATGGATATGAACACTGAGAATTCAGGACCAAGTTTGGAGAGAATGGTGAGAACCATTTGTTTCTCATCCTTAGATTTATCAACCCTGCAAGCCTTGAGTTGTGACAGTACATCCTTAAATTTTGTAAAGAAATCTTGGAGACTGTCAAAGCTTTTTGGATCCAATGTGAGAAATTCCACCTCGAGCATGTGTCTCTTCATCTCATATTGTTTTCCAAAGAGCCCTTCCATGGTGGTCCAGGATTCATTGGGGGTTTTATAGGAAGATATTTGAAAAATGAGATCGAGAGAAATGAGACTGAAAATTATTTTGAATGCTTCATCAAAGTAATTGTAAGGTGTAAGAATGAATTCTTTTGGGAATTCCATTTTTCCGTTGTCTTCAATCTTTGGTACTTGCAAAAATAATTCAGTGTGTCTTTTTCATAGAATTTCATTGGCTATGATATCATGTAAATGTGTTGAATCTGCACATAATAGATCTATCTAGAAAATAACACACACATTTGTAGAGAGAAATCTAGAAAGAAGATGCAAGAGAGAAAGAATGGAAGAATTCTCATTAACCAAATGAATAATTGATAATTTACACATGAAATACTTTGAATAACTCAACCAATGTGCACTGGAGGAGAAGAAAATGCGCCATAGTGGTGGTCTAAAGTGATATGGACACACACCAATAGTTACGGGAGTAAACTACCACCTAGTCTAGTCTCTCGGGTAGTTACGAGTGTCAGCTACCACCTAGTTGAGTTAACTAGTCTATCAGCCTTCAGTTAACTGACTAAAACAAAGTGAAGTGAGGAGGATATCAAGGAATCATGGGTAATGTGCTAGTCTGGTGTTTATCCCAAGGACAATGCGCATTAGCTAGTGATGATCCCAATCTTGCATGGTGACAATACCAATGTAGCATCTAGACTTCACTCAACTAATCAAAATAAAGTGAAAATTGAAGAGAATATTCTCCCTAGAGGAATATTCTTCCTAAAATATAGGAGACTGAATAATGACTAATAAACAAGGAAAAACCTTAGGAAAAATAAATCCTATGTGTGTGTGAAGTAACTCCAACACAAAGGCTCTGATTGAGCTCCAAAAATGAATCTCCTCGATGATACCTTTCCAACAATCTATCGTTCACCCCAAACAAAGATTGTATGCCAAAGTTATGCCCCCAAGAAGTTGATACAAAAAAGTAACCAAAACGGGTTCCACAAAACTGTTGGCTTTTCATCTTCTGGGGTTAGGGTTTCAGATTTTCTTTATGTTAAAAAGGCCTTTAGAGCCTCATTGTAACCATCTTCTTATGAATGTAAGTAGACGTCACATATATTCTCAGAGATAAGCTACCACCATTCTAGCGAGTCTTTCACTTTGTATTTCTATAGTTTTGTACATTTCGAATTGTGTATTACTGTATCTCTATGTTGATGGTCCCATCTCTAATATATTTCTATTATATTATTGGATATCCAAGATATCTCTGTACATTTCTTTATTATATCTTTGCTCTCATTTCGTGCCGAAGATAATCTGGATTAGTGGTATCAGAGCAGGCTTCTCTTGATCTTTTTTGCATGTCCCCAACAAGGTCCGAGTATAGAAATTTGGGGATCGAGCTTGTCTCTCTTAAGGACAATCGCTCTCACACACCCAAGAAACCCTCCATGGCGGAAGAAAATAAAAACGACAGAGCAGACGATTATATTGATATGTTGCTTGAGCAAGCTCTCACGCGATAGAGGGACAAAATGATGGATAATTTTTTTCACATCCTTCAATGCCTTCCAATAACAACAGGCATGTCTTCATCAAGTGACCACTTTGGAGGCACCTCGCCTTTCAAGGTACAAGTTAATTTTGATATTCCCATATTTGAAGGACAGATAGGTGCAGATGCCCTAAAAAAATGGTTAAATCTGCTGGAAGGTTATTTCTCTGTTCATAATTTCTCTGACAGGAAAAATATCACCTTCGCACTCCTTAAGGATCTCCACCATGTCAAACATTGGTGGGAAACTTACTGGGAGAAAAGTTCCACGGAGGAGTTTGGAATATATGTGGTCGATCCCACTTGGTATTGTTTTGTGGATTCGGTCAAGGAACAATATTACCCTATTGGAAACTATGATGGCTAGTACATGAGATGGACCACACTATGGCAAGAGAGGGGCCAAGAAGTGTCAGATTTCACCAATACCTTCCATACCTTTCGCTCCAAGCTGGGTATCAAAGACTCTGAGTGACATATGGTTCTGAAATACTATGGGGATCTACACGGACACATCCAAACTGAAATGGATTTTCTGGACATCTCATCACTAGGTGCTACTTATCGATATGTTGTTAAAATTGAGCATAAATTTAAGCACCAGAACAAGTCGGAGTTCAGGTTTGTAAATCTGCAACAACCCAAGTATGGTAAAGATGGCCCTAACAACCAGTCTTTAGAAAACCAGTCCAATCCACAGGAAAAGAAGGGTAATGGAAAGACGAAGAAGGACACTAGAAAATGGTGTGATTTCCACAACATCCCCTCTCACAACATCGATGAATGTCGCTCAAAAAATTCATTGGTGGCTGAGATCAAAGACAAGGAACTGAACCCTGATTCAAAATCTGATTCAGAAAATACTGGTAGAAGGTAGATCATCGATGCAGACCCCACTGTTATTGTCGCAACTGAAACAATTCAACCAAAAGAACCAGCAGATACTAAAGAGGGGGAGTGCCTTTTTCATTCACAGATGTGGGTGAAGGGTACTCCACTACATTTTATTGTTGATAGAAAAATCTAAAAGAACCTCATATCAGTAGAGGTCATCAAACAGTTGGGATTGTCGACAACATCACACCCCTAGCCATACAACATCAAGTGGCTTCACCAGGGACAAGATATTTGTGTCAGCCGGCAATGTCAATTTTCATACGACATCTAGCCCTTCAAGGATCAGGTATTATGTAATTTTGACCCATTGGATGTCTATGATGTTATCTTGGGTCAGCCATATATGTGGAAGCCCCATGATATTTATGAGTGTCAACCTCGTAGTTTCATTGTTACTTTGGGGGATCATATCTACATGATGCCAAAGGTAGTTCCGACTACTGTCCCACCTAAACAGTTCCACAAGGTAGTATATCATACTACAAAATTCATCTTCTTCACAATCTGTTCAAAAGGTGAACAGAAGGACACTACAACCACTACATCCTCGGTTCAAGCACCTTCTATCCAATAGAAGCAAGTCGAAAATATTGAAGCAAAGAAAAAGTATTCCTTCTGCACACATGCATCTCATGTATCCAGACTGGTTAAAATGGTCCAAACCTTATAACCATAGGTTCGTGGAAACCTTCAACAAGCTAAGCAGCACAACTTCTCCAACAAGGAAAGCAACTCATCAAGATGCAAATTCAGTAAACATTTTTCCCTCTCCCTCGGGCACTCAACGCAATGGAGACCATTGCTTCCTAAGGAGGGAGGAATGATCCAGGTGGATATCAGTGGCCACCCACCTATTCCAATTGTCCCAAAACATTCTTCTGGCAACTTACTATTTTTAGCAGTTTTTTGGTTCCTAAACTTTCGGGGCCATTTTAAGGGCCTAAATGAAGTTTTTTCTGGATCGAGCACCTCAATAAAATCCAAGACTCTAATTGAGCCCCCAAAATGAATCTCCTCAATGATACCTTTCCAAGGAGTTATTGTTCTCCCCAAACGGAGATCGTATGCCGAAGTTACGCCCCCGGGAAGTTGATACACCAAACTACCCAAAACGGGGTCCACAAAATCGTTGGCTTTTCATATTCCGGGGTTAGGGTTTTGGATTTTATTTATGTTAAAAAGGAATTTAGAGCCTCATTGTAACCATCTTCTTTTGAATGTGAGTAGTCATCACATCTCTTCTCAGAGATAAGCTGCCACCATTTTTGCGAGTCTTTCACTCTATATTTCTACAGTGTTGTACATTTCACTCATTAATAGAAATTGTGTATTACTTTGTATCTATGTTTATGGTCGCATCTCTAATATATTTCTCTTATATTATTGGATATATGAGATATCTCTATACATTTCTTTATTATATCTCTTCTCTCACTTCGTGTTGAAAATAATCTAGATCAGTGGTATCAGAGAAAGATGCTCTTGATTGTTTTTTCAATGCATGTCCCCAACGAGGTCTGAGTATATAAAGTGGGATCTCAAGCTTGTCTCTCTTGAGGAAAATCACTCTCGCACACCCAAGAAACCCTCCATGGTGGAAAAAAAGAAAAATGACAGAGCAAACGATTCTATTAATCTATTGCTTGAGCAAGCTCTCATGTGACAGAGGGACAAAATGATGGAGAATTTTTCCCACGTCCTTCAATGCCTGCTGATAACAACATGCATGTCTTCATCAAGTGGCCAATTTGGAGGCACTTCCTCTTTCAAGGTACAAGTTAATTTTGATATTCCCATATTTGAAGGACAGATAGATGTAGATGCCCTAAAAGAATGGTTAAATCTACTAGATGGTTATTTCTCTTTTTATAATTTCTCCGACAGGGAAAAGATCACCTTCACACTCCTTAAGGCTCTCCCCCGTGTCAAACATTGGTGGGAAACTTACTGGGAGAAAAGTTCCATAGAGGACTCTAGAATATATGGGGCCGATCCCACTTGGGATTTTTTTGTGGATGCAGTCAAGGAACAATATTACCCTATTGGAAACTATGACGACCAGTACATGAGATGGACCACATTGCAGCAAGAGAGGGGCCAAGTAGTGTCAAAGTTCACCAATACCTTCGATACCTTGCGTACCAATTTGGGTATCAAATAATCCAAGCGACATGTGGTTATGAAATACCATGGGGCTCTACATAGATACATCCAAACTGAAATGGTTTTTTTTTGGACATTTCATCATTAGGTGTTGCTTATCCGTATGTTGTTAAAATTGAGCAGAAATTTAAGCACCAGAACAAGCAGGATTTTTCATATGCAAATTCTCAACAACCAAAGTATGGTAAATACAACCCTAACAACCAGCCTTCAGAAAACCAATCCAAACCAGAGGAAAATAAGGGTAACGGAAAGACGAAGAAGGACACTAGAAAATGGTGTGATTTCCACAAAATCCCCTCACACAACATTGATGAATTCCACTCAAAACTGTCATTGGTGGTCGAGATCAAAGACAAGGAGTCGAACCCTGATTCAAAATCTGATTCAGAAAATACTGGTAGATGACAGATCATCAATGCAGACCCCACTGATATTTTCGTGACCGCAATAATTCAACCAAAAGAACTAGAAGATCCTGAAGAGGGGGAGCGCCTTTTTCATTCACAGATGTGGGTGAAGCGGAGCCTACTACATTTTATTGTTGATAGCGGAAGACAAAAGAACCTCATCTCTCATAGGTCGTCAAACATTGGGATTGTCGAAAAAACTACACCCACAACCATACAACATCGGGTGGCTTCACCAGGGACGAGATATTTGTGTCAGCCAATAGTGTTGATTTTCATATGGCATCCATCCCTTCAAGGATGAGGTATTATGTGATGTTTCCCCATTGGATGTCCATGATTTTCTCTTGGGCCAACCATATATGTGGAAGTGCCATGTTATTTAGGAGTCTCGACCCCATAATGTCATTGTTACTTTGGGGGGTCATATATACAAGATACCAAAGGTAGTTCTGACTATTGTCCCACCTAAACAGTGCCTCAAGATAGTATCTCATGCTATAAAATTCATCTTCTTCACAATCTGTTCAAAAGGTGAATAGAAGGACACTACAACCATTGCAGCCTCGGTCCAAGAACCTTCTATCCAACAGAAGTCAGTCGAAAAGATTGCACCAAAGAGTAAAGATTCCTTCTATAGACATGCATATCATGTAGCTATATTGGTTAAAAAGGTCCAACCCTTCCAACCACAGGTTCATGACAACCTTCAACAAGCTAAGCAATGCAACTTCTCCACCAAGGCAAGCAACTCATCAAGATGTAGATTCAGTAAACGATTTTCCCTCTCCCACAGGAACTCAATGCAATGGATACCATTGCTTCTTAAGGAGGGAGGAATGATCCAGGTGGATATCAGTGGCCACCCACCTATTCCAACTGGCTCAAAACTGTCTTCTGGCAAATTACTATTTTTAGCAATTTTTCGGTTCCTAAACTTCCAGGGCCATTTTGAGGGCCTAAATGAAGTTTTTTTAGGATCGATCACCTCAATGTTAGCTAAAGGATCCAATTCATCCCCAAAAATTAATCTCTTCTATGATACCTTTCCAACGAGCTATCATGCGCCCCAAACAAAGATCATATTCCAAAGTTACACTCTCAGGAAGTTGATACACCAAACTACCCAAAATGGGGTCCAAAAAATTGTTGGCTTTTCATCTTCAGGGGATAGGTTTTTGGAATTTTTTTATGTTAAAAAGGCCTTTATATCCTCATTGTAACCATATTCTTGTGAATGTTAGTACCCATCACATCCCTTCTCATAGATAATCTGCCAGCATTCTAGCAAGTCTTTCACTCTGTATTTCTACAATTTTGTACATTTCGTTCATTAATAGAAATTGTGTATTACTGTATCTATGTGTTTATGGTTGCATCTATGATATATTTATGTTGTATTATTGGATATCCGATATATCTATGTACATTTATTTATTATATCTCCGCTCTCATTTCATGCCGAAAATAATTCGGATCACCCATGACTCTGGATCTTGACAAACCATATTCTTCTCAACATCATCAACTTCCCATGCCTTTGGCTCCAAAGAAGGTCTTGGCCTAAAATGAGAGTCCTCCTTAGTAGTCTACGAAGTCACATTTCCATGGGTTGTAATCCCCACTAATCGAGATACCATACTTGAATATTTTGTAGTTGAAGTCTCCCTTTTTCTCCAAACCTTCCAGGTGAAAGGCTTTGAGCATTCATTCACAACATGACCATGTTCACGGCACCGAACAAAACAAAATGGCAAGATTTGGTAGTCTAGAATCTGGGTATGAGTCTTTCCATCATTTTCTAAGACCACACAGTCATAAAGTCCCTCCCTGGTGTCAATTTCAACCAAAATACATGCAATAGCTTGGTCATAGCTAGAAATAAAAGATTCATTGACCTTGATTGTTTTTCCTAATCGATCTCCCAATTCTTTAAGAAAATCCACACTCCAAAACTCAAGAGGAAGTCTCGAGACTTTCACCTGCACCAAAAATATTTTAGTTTTGTCTGCCTGTGATTCAAAGAGGAGATGCTAGGGTTCAAGAGAAAGATATGAAGACCCCCAAAACCACATTCCTCCAAGGATCTCATTTGTTTTTACAGCTATCCAAAAGGATAAAGTGTATCTTCCTTTGATTAGGATGTTAAAATAGGGACTTGATCCTATGAACATCTATTACTAGGAATAGCCTTGAAAAAGTGATTCATGAACATATTTTACTAGGAATAGCCATGTTTCCAAAGGTGCAAAGATACACACATAAGATAATGTGGTCAAGTCACATGTACAATGATCAAGGTGAAAATAGCCCAAGAGAGAAGGATGTCCCCTCTAAAGAAGGATGGATGTGGCTCCAATGTGCAACATTAGCCCCAAAAGGCTCTCCCAAAGTGTGTAGATGCTCCATAACTTCATCAAAACTAAATGGAAGAGTCCTAGGATTCCTTATATGTGGATGTACAAGCCTCCCTGGTGAAAAAACGTCCTCAAGATCATGAAATAAAACCCTCCAAAGGGGGTTGCTTCTGAAAACAAAATTCATAAGTCATGCATGAGGGTTGAAAACCTTCCTTAAAAGTGAAATGCAAATCCCCTAGTGTACTACAATGTGGGCACATGACTCTTCCAATGAGAAGGTGATTAACAAGGAAGGAAATAACCCTCTATGAGTGGGTGGCTTCCTTTAAATCAACTCCAACAAGCAAGTGTGAGGTCTCCAAGGTAAAATAATGTCCTCATATCAAGCAAGTAACCTTAACCAATCATGGAATGACCCTCTCCAATTCAAATGATGTCCACGCATGGTAGAGTGGCTAGAAGATAGTCCCCCAAGGGGTCAACCCTCAAAATAAGTAAAGAACAACTTCAAAGGTGATGAAGGAGGAGAACACTCACGAGTCTTGAATGTGGCATGTCAATAGGTGACCAATTCAAGTGAACATAACCCAAAATGCCTCAAATAATGTGACCAATGCCTCGGGAACCATGAGCTACGTCGCTAAATGTGCACTGCCCTGGGAATTGTGAAGATGCCCAAAAATTTAAATGAAGCCAATGCCATCCTCAAACCCTAGGGTTCCTCAATCACCATATAATTAGTCAACATGTCCTAAAATCCTCCATCAATGTCCATGAAATCAACAAGTACCCCCACTGTGCAAAGCTCAAAATACAAGGGATAGTGAAGAAATTCACTAAGGTTACCCCTTCCCAAAATAAGGGGTAACACCATTATCTAGTCGTTTGTTCTTCAAAGTGGATTGTTATATTAATCCTCTACATACATAGTTGGTGTTGGTTCTTTGAGGATTCTTTTCTCCATTCTTTGAGGCTTCTTTTCTCCAATCAAATTGCATTTCTATTTAGCAGCTCCTTCCCTTGAGGTCACCTCCTCCCTTCGAAAGGGGAGATCAACATGGAGTTTAGGGATAATAAATTATGGAAGTACATTCAAATAAATTAGATTTTCCTCCCTCAAACTCTTGGCCCCAACCCGGCCTTCTATTATGAGCATTTTTTGCATCATCAAGACAACTTCATTGTCTTTATTGACTACATTTGATGCCATTGGTCACAATGCCTCAAGATTATGCTTAGTTATTTGAGGGTTAGTTCCCACTACTTGTGGGTTGGAGTAATATCACAAAATCTTGTGAGTGGAGAGGATGTGTTAGTTGCACTGTATTTTGGAAGATGTAGATTGAGAATCATTTTCTTTAGATGTCCCATATATTGTGATATTTAGGGGAGATATCACTACCTATTCCATGATCATGGAGGGATTCTTACCACCACCTTTCGATATCTTCTTGCTAGATGTATAAATTTATAAATATGACATGTGATCACTTATAGAGGAATGGACTTGTGAGACTTTTCAAGACCCTACACCACTAGGCTTATAACCTCTTCTTTTTGACTCATTGCATAGCCTATTTTTTCTAATCTATTGCACTGACTAGAGGTGCTAAGTGTTAGGTAGACTTCTTAGCCATGGATGTGGATGAAATCATATCTATGAGAGAATGAACATCCCCATAGTCGGTTGGTATATTTTTCACCTTTGAAAAGGCATAGGACCATACATGCTCGTGGTGCTACTCCTTAGCCTTGATTGAGCATGTAGACTTCCATGATTTTTCTCTTCAACCTTGGATGTTAGGATAGTTTTGATGGACTGCTCCTAGGCTCCTCTTAGGTTCACCTAGATAGGCCCTCTTATGCCTGCACTCTCCGTAGAGGACATTATTAGGTTTTGCCTCAGCTCCTTTACAATGATGGATATTAACACATTTTTTTGTTCTTCCTCCTCTACTTCTACCTTTATCTCTGATATTGAGTAGTGTTTTCTATCTTTCTAGGGTTTACCTTTTTGGTTCACTCTTTCTCATGCACTTGTTTTCTTTTCTTGTACTTTCATATGTAACTTTTCAACTTTTAACACTTAGGAGTGATTATAGACACCCATAGTTTAATGTTAATTGGTTGTATCTTCTAGACCCATTGACCTAGTCTTTAGCCATTTCTCGACATTAATAAAATTATCCTATCTACCTGTGAAATTGTGTTGCATGGTGAACAAAAGTTTGTCCATAACAACATAATAGCCACCTAATTGTCATTTCAAAATGCACAATACTTCCACTTCACTATTCAGTTGGAGCTTCATTCACTGGGCGAGCTTGTGGCATCATACAAGAGATTCTAGTAAATCCTTACCTTAACTTTTCTTAAGTTATGTTAGATTAATATAGTGGAAAGGTTGTAAATAGTATGATAAAATTCTAATTACTATTGAACATGTGGCTGACTCTAAATAACTCGTAAAATTTCCAACAACTTAGCAGATGTGATTGTTATATATAATGAAATGAGCGTAATCCAACTACTAGGATTTCATTTTATATTTTTATCTATTTTTGCTACAATGATACAAGGTCTAGAAAAAACAAAGAATCAATTGTA
>ML792162.1:608079-620641 GCA_009831015.1 Picea engelmannii | reverse complement strand
GGGTCATCATAATATTATTAGGTGCACCGTTAACTTTTAAAAGTCATTCGAAATTCTATTTGAAGTTAGATTGTTATATGCTTCCCAAGATGATGGTTTTGGATCGAATGCAAGAACACAAAATTATATTATCAAATGGCCAATTCTTTAGATTCCAACTCATTCCATATCGTTGCAAGTCCTTCGATTTCTCTCCTACCGATTGTAGTAAGTCTATATTTTATTTATAATTCATTTATCTTATAGAATTCATGTTATGTATGCAGGTGCAGTTGAATAATTCTTCATTAAATTTTGCAGGATCAAGATTCATGATCGAGTTCAGATGCACAAGATATTCCAATAGTCAAATGAAACTTCTAAGGAAAATTCCAAGAAAATAACTTCTTGCAACATCTATGAGTTCTGGAATCACACTTGTGGTGTTGGCATTACCAACTTCGATGACATTCCCAACCTTAACTAGTGCAACTATCATGACCTTCACCTATTCCACTCCATCATCTAGTTTACTAAACATATAAAATTATATTAATCATTTTTTTTACATTCTCCTTGAAATAAGTGTCAATATACTAAGGAAATGAAAATTCTAAAAGAGTATTTTTGTAGAGCCTAGTCACAATTAAATAAAATTTTAAGGATCCATACTTATCTAAAAGTATGGAAACCTTTGCCAATTTCACTAATTCTTAAAATACTAATTATAAAATGTTTGGTGTTATTCATCTAAAAGTATTCCAATTTCTAAGTATTTGTATCTCTTTTAGAAGATATTGACAACTCTTAGAGTAAAATAATTTTATCCTATAGAATTTGGGTGAATAATTAAAAAAATAGAAATAAAGAAATTATTTTTAGAAGAGAACAAGACAAATCATGAAGTTTAGCCTGTAAAGTTTTCCCTCACTATAATCCAACCCTAGAAAGATTGGATATAAATTGTTACCATGGAAGACAAAGATTGAAATTCATTATTATTAATGATTTCGTTTTCGTATTTAATAATTTAAATTTAATTAATTATAATTTTTAAATAATAAAAATTATTAAATATAACTATTATAAATTTAATGAACAATTATTATAATTTTATCATTAAAATGGAGAGAGAGAGAGAGAGAGAGAGAGAGAGAGAGAGAGAGAGAGAGAGAGAGTCAAATTCACATTTGCTATGTTCGAGGATGATATTTCCAGGGATTGAGTAATTATTTCAAATTTTGTAAAGTGAGATTGAGATTTCGTCTAGAGTTGGATGGATAAAAAAACAATGATATTGCAGGAAAAAATAATGATTTTCTTAAATGTGTTGTCAATAAAGAATGTGATTATTTTCTGTGATATCTCAAAGCCAGTATTGAATCTCAATTTTATCCCTTTCTAATCTTCAACTAGTGAAACTTGTTATGTTAGCCCTACTCTAAGAGTTTTTAAGTGATGGTTTGAAGGGAGAAAGAAAGAGGGGAGGCAAGAGTGATGATGGGAAAAACCTAAATGAAGAGGAGATTACCATGCAAAGTTAGAGAGAGTTAGGGGGAGAGAGGGGTAAAGAGAAAGCTTGGATAAATTGTTACCATGGAAGCCAAAGAGTGAAACATTGAAATTCATTATTATTAATTAATTTGTTTTCATATATAATAATTTAAATTTAATCAAATAAATTTAAATAATTATAATTTTAAATAATTTAAAAATTATTAAATATAACTATTATAAATTTAATGAACAATTATTATAACTTTATTATTAAAATAGATGAAAAAATAACATTTCATAGTAGTAATTATTCAAATTGATTTTTTCATTCATTAACCAAATCCAATATTTGCATACATTTTAATTCAAAATCAACAAAATCCATTTCTTAGCATACTTTTTTAATAGAAGATTCAACTAATACTTATATACTTTTTTAATAAAAGATTCATAAAGTTAGTAATGAAGTAAAAAATGGTGAAAACATTTCATCTAAAGTGTATAGGTCGAAATTTATTATTATTCTTTATATTTAATATTTTAAATTTAATATATTATAATAGTTGGATAATATAAATTAATAAAATCTTTGGAAAGATTAAAATATAATAATTGTGATTTTAGTCAACAATTATGTTATAACTTTTTCTTGTAATCTTTGAATAATAAAAATTAATTACATCTTCATCATCATCATATTAGTGAATAATTATATTATAATGTTATTATTACAATATTTGAAAATGACATAATTATTCAAATCACAATCATTTCACTCATCATATTTAAATATTTTTGTTTCTAAACATGTTTAATCAACATATTGTATCTTCCTAGACAACAAAGAATTCACCCTGAAGAAGAGTTAAACATTATATGGCATTAATGGTTATAACTTTTTGCAATCACAATCTAAATTAAATGATTTCATAAAAGTAAAGTTAAACATCGAATGACAACTGTAAATTTAAATGAGCAATACATTTCAAATTTAATTTAAAAACAAAGAAATCATTAATAATGTTAATCATTAGCATACTCATAATACATTTTATAAATCAAACAACAACGACCACAACATTATATGAAAAACATAATATACATGAGCGTATACATATCAAACATACATCTAAAAAAAATGCAATAAACATGCCATATATACATCTCAAGTCAAATATAAAACAATCTATATACATATTAATCAATACCACTACTAGCTAGGTCTACCACCAAAGTCAGATGCATTGGTGTCTCTACTACCAGAGGTAGAGGGTCTATTGATACCTATGTCAAAAAGAAATAACAAAAGTACACAATCAAATGTGTCTTCGTCAAGATCAACCTGTGCATCAATACTTAATGTGAACATAGTGTCCAAAGCATCAAAATCTTGTGAAAAATGTGGAGGAGGAGGAGGATGATCGATGGACGATGACACATGTGGAGGAAAAGGACAAGGATCAGTGGATGGTGACACAAGTGGAGGAGGAGGATTGATGGATGGTGACACATGTAGAGGGTAAGCAAAAGGATCAATGGATGGTGTAGACACATGTGGAGGGGGAGGAGGAGGAGGAGGAGTATTGGATGTGGATGGTGCAAACACATGTGGAGGGGAAGGCGTAGGAGGATCGATGGATGGTGCAGACACATGTGGAGGGGGAGGAGGAGGAGGATCATATGTGGATGGTGCAGAAGCACATGAAAGGGAAGCAAGGGGATCAATGAATGGTGCATACACATGTGGAGGACAATCGGGAAGAGGAGGAGGCCATGTGGCGGAGTAGAGGATGTGGATGGGTTTGGTGATGATCTAGATGGAGAAGAATAATTAGCAGAATGAGCATGTCCCTAAACCTCATAACGAGGTTGATGACATCAACAATATGACACATTAATGATGTCATGTGATGAGGTAGAGTCATCCATATTGAAAACAACTCTAGTACCCATAATATGTCTCAAACCAGTGCAGGTACCACTCCATGACTAACCATAAAACCACATAGGTGATCCGCCACCTCTAGTCAAATTCTCCAATCCATCATGTGTGGCATGCATGGTCTATGTACTACAAGAAGAGGAGGAGGACCATGTGGTGGATTAGAGGATGTGGATAGGTCTGGCGATGATCCAGATGGAGTAGAATCATGAGCAGCATGAGTAGGCCCCTCAACCTCTTGACGAGGTTGACGACATCAACAATATGACACATCAGTGATGTCATGTCACGAGGCAAGTTCATCCATATTGTAAATAGCTCTGGTACCTGTAATATGTCTCAAACTAGTGCAAGTACCACTCCATGACTAACCATAACACCACATAGGTGATCCACCACCTCTATTTGGACTCTCCAATCCAATCCGCGTGGCATTCATGGTCTATGTACTATAGGATTATCCTTTGCCTCCTTCATTTTCTTGTCCTATTTGGGAGGGTAATCACCAACATACATGCCAATATATGCAAAATAATAGATAATAATAATAAGATAATGGAAACAATTACAATAAATTACATGTGCATTAAATAAGACATAAAAATATGGAACTAGATTTATCAAAACATAACGATAATATTACCTCTCTCATTTAGTGGCTTGGATGTTGTAAATAGGATGCTTGGACATCCTCTCCAATCCATCCCCATGTATGGGTATTGTACGACATCGAGGACATGATTGTCCTCTCCAACAAAAAAATCATATACCTCCCTACCAATTGGAGTACATATCCACTACGAGATGCCCCTCTTGGGAAACAACTGCCCCCAAATGCACATAGCTGCATCAAACATAGGCCTAGGAGACAAATGGGGTACTCCTGGTCGAGTGGCATGAAACCTCTCAAAAAATAATGTAAATAAATTTGACATAAATGGGAAGAATCTCCTCCCATCTAAAACGACGCGACAATTGTAACGTACCTAGCGCCTAGCTGGGTCATGTCACTGCTAAAATGACCCAAACAAAATTTTTGATACAAATTCTAAATGCAGAAATAACATACATAACATGAGATTACAACTTACACAATGGACCTTGATAATTAAAAACATAGATGCAATTGCTTAACTGTGCATATAACCAACTAAATGCATACACCATTATTCAACTACATAAATAGAGATTTGAATGCATCGTTATAGTCACAACAAGCAACAATAACCAAATACATCTTAGAGTAAAATGCAAAACAACTATATCAACATTATACATGAATAAACACAACAAATAAGAACACTTGTATTATAGAGTGTTCAACCCATTGCAGAGGACTAACGTTCCTCCCATCCATAGAATTGTGTTTATAGTTCTCAACAACAAGTCACCCCCCCGAGATGGGGCTATGAATCCACAAGAGACGGTGGTCCCTAAGGCCAACTAATGTCCCCCTCTCAACAATCAAATGTCACAACTAATTCCAGTCCACAAGATCTCTTCCCCTCGACATGCACAATCCAAGGGATGGAATCCCCTTTCATTGGTCATAGTCCCTTAGGCCTTTCAACTCCCCTCCAGGGATTCCAACACAGGTTGGATAGAAAATCTACTTGCTGGGACCTCAGGAATTCTACAACTTCAACACAAATTCACCCAACAGTAAAACACGTGCTTCCCTTGATGAATTTCAGACAACACGTTACTCTGAGGCACACAACCTCTTTCTCCATGAATTTTTAGCTCCAAATAGTTGCTAAACTTGCCCACAACAACTGCCTTCAAGCTTCAACACTCCGAGCTCCTTTTGTCTAGAAAACTCCATGTCAAAACGACTCTGCATCCAAAAATGTTAAATTGTAATTTTGGTCTCCTACCCATACAAATTTCCCCTCTTTCTCTTGCTTGCTTGACTTGCACTCTTCCCCAATCTGATTGTACATAACCCCCATGCTCTCAATAACTATGGGATGTGACTTCTCACACCCACCCTCTTACATGAATTCAATGATTGGGATCTAGAACACTCAACAGATAAGGGAAGGTTCATGGTAAGGATAATTTAGAAAGAAATGGTTTGGGTTTAATAAACATGGGTAAACTCTCCCCCCCTAAAACCCTTCCCTCTCTTGTGGATACTTAACCCCCAAATATTTGTTTGTGTCCATCTGCAACTAGAGATACATTTTATTCATTATATTCAATTTACATCATTTACATATTAAATTGCTTTGGCTCTTAGCCATACATCACATTTACAATATACATAGCTAGTTTGCGGTTTAAAAATGGGGGTGTTACATTCTCCTCCCCTACAAAATGCACTATCCTCAATGCACACAATCGTACAATTTACACATTGACATGTATAAAAATATTACATCAGAATACTTGACCATTCCACAACTTAATGAGTCACTCAACAATTCCAACCGACAACTCTCTTTTCCCCTCAACCCACACATTGGTTGGATAGGAAATCTCAAAGTTGTGGCTCTAGAAACTCTAGCTTCCAAAATTGAGTCTTCATTCGCTTATGTACAAATGTACATTCAATTTTCTTCAAAATTTCCAAAAATTTGCGGCTATGCTTCCAGCATGGCTTCCTCATGCTCCTAGGTAGTGTCTTCAGGACGTAGCAAGTCCATTGAACCTTAACCAAGATGATGGATTTGTTCATGAGCACTTTGACTTTCTGGTCCATGATGCACACTAGTTCCACCTAGAAATCCCTTTCGTGTTCCACCCCCATCACATTCCAATCAATCACATGATTAGGATCATGTACATACTTTTTTAATAAAGACACATGTAACACATTATGAATTCTCATGGATGAAGGTAATGCTAGCATGTATGCAACTGGCCCTATCTTTTCTAATATCTCAAAAGGCCCACAATACCTTGCTCTCAATTTTGGGAAACTTCTCAATTTCAACGAGCTTCTCTTGGCTTTAAATTTTAAAAACACATGCTCTCCCACTTTGAATTCTCTCACTACTACATATGATGTTGAAGTCCGATGAGGTGTTCTGACGTTACGGACAAAATCCACCTTATCGTCAGACGTTACTCACTAATTCTCAAAATTTCGTTATATTTTTTCTTGGTCCCCTGACGTTAGTCAGATCCAAAACATATTTTAGTATTCGTCCGACGTCTAACTCATATTCAACGGTTTTCAAGACCATCAATTCTGCAATGCTGACATCACCATCATGACCCACCATTTCCCCATGGCCTGCCATTATGGCACCTATGTGGCACTACCATGTCAACAAAGCTTTGTCTCATGGGTGTGTTTGGCACCTAATTGGGCCTTAATTATGCCATCTAGGGGGCTAAAAATGTTTGTCAGAAGCTTATTATGCTCGAATTGTCTTGATCGAGACATCAATTATGCCTACTATGGGGGCTAAAATTTTTCAGCATGAGATTATTATGCTCACTCTGTCTCGAGTGATCCAAATTATTTTGAGAATGACATGAAGACACAAATATAATAGAGATAAAAAAAGGAAATATACATAGATATTGCAAGAAACACAAAAATATAGTGAAACCCAACTTCTATAAGAGAGAAAAACACTGTAGAACACAAATTGGCAGAATGGGGTAGCTTATCTCTGAAAAGAAAGAGATGTTGGCTACGCTTCATTCGCAACAAGCTTTACATCACACTCCATTGCATGCTTAAAGGGCCTCCTTCACCTCAATTATATATGAGAGAGTGAGAGGAGAACAATTCCCATGATGCACGTGGGATAAATTGGACTAAGTTTATAAAATCCCATAGGTATGTAAAACACTAAGACTTCCTAGGCGGTCACCCATCCTAGTACTACTCTAACCCGAGTGTGCTTAACTACGAAGTTCTAATGGGATCCAATGCATTAACACTATGTTGTAGGCATGTACATAAGACTACTAGGAAATCATTAAATGATGTCTGTAATTAACAAATGAAGATGACATTCCATTCCATTCCCCATCAAAAGGGTGAATATCACGGTTTATCAAAATCACAGGCTCAAAATAGTGATTCTGTGGAAGAGGTGGATGGCCACTGAGATCCATCTATATCATTCCTCCCCCTTTAGGAAGCAATGGTCCTCACTGCGTCAAGTTCCCTTGGGAGATGGTGGGACTTCTGCTAAATCTGAAGCTTGGTGTGTTGCTTGCCTTACTGAAGAAGTTGTTCTGCTTATCTTGTTGAAGGATTTCATGACTTGTTGCTGGAGGGGTTGGGTCCGTTCAACCAATATAGCTATATGATCTACCTGAGTGTGGGAGGACTATGTCGGTGAAGATGCAACATGAATATTATGAAGGGTTATATTATAACCTTGCTTGAATGGGCAGTGTGGAGGCACCCCCGCAAGTGCAACAATAACGTCTTGGTACTCATCTACAATCTTGTCGATCTGCTTCTACTAGATAGAAAGGTATTTGGCTAAGGCTTTAGTGGTTGCAGTGTCCTTCTGTTCACCTTCTGATTGGATTGTGAAGAGGCTAAAATTTGCAGTATGAGAGATTACTTTGTGGCATTGTTTTGGTGGGGCAATAGTTGGAACTACCTCTTGTATTCGGTATAGCTGATCCCCCAGAGTAACAATGACGCTACGAGGTCGAGACTCATAAAAAACATGAAGCCTCCACATAAATGGATGGCCTAATAGAACATCAAAAACTTTTAGTGGGGAAACATCACACAATACCTCATCCTTAAAGGGCTTGATGCCATAGGACAGGCGACACTGTTTGCTGACATGAAGATATTGACCCTGGCGAAGCCAATCAATGTTGTATGGCTGTGAGTGTGGTGTTGTTGGAAAATCCAACTGCTTGATAACCTCTGATGAGATGATCTTCTTTTGGCTTCTGCTATCAACAACAAAATGCATTGGGGTTCCATTCACCCACGTCTATGAATGGACAAGTCGTTCCTCCTCCTAAAGATCCTCTTCTGGTTGGATTGTTGCAGTTGCAACAATAACAGTGGGTTCTGCATCAATGATCTATATCCTTTTATTATTTTCTGAATCAGGGTCCAAGTCGGGGTTTGACTCTTTGTCTTTGAGCTCGGCCACCAATGACTGTATTGAGTGACATTCATCAGTGTTGTGACAAGGGCTGTTGTGGAACTCACACCACTTTCCAGTTTCTTTCTTAGACTTCTTGTTACCCTTCTTTGTTTTCATCTAGGACTGGTTCTCTTGAGGTTGGCCTTCCTTGCTTTGCCCATGCTTCTCCCACTTACTCTGCTGCTTGAATTTCTGCTCAATTTTTACTACATATCGATAAGCATCTCCCAGTGAGGAGATGTCCAAGAAATCCATCTCTGTTTGGATGTACCTGTGTATACCACTGTATTACTTCAAAACCAGGTGCCACTCAGAGTCTTTGATACCCATCCTTGAGGGCAAGGTATGAAAGATGTTGGCGTACTCCTGCACCGTCTGGTATCTTTTCTGACGCAGAGTTGAACACCTCATGTATTTGTCATCATAGTTCCCGAGAGGGTAGAACTCCTCCTTTAGGGCATCTACAAAGGCCACCAAGTGGGTTCTCTCCCAAATAGTGTAGATTCATCCACGATGTACCTCTCCCAGTAACCTTCCCACCAAATTTTGACATGGGAAGGGATTTAAGGAGCGTGAAGGTGATATTTTCACTATCGAAAATATTTTGGACAGAGTAATAACCTTCTAGTAGATTCAACCATTTTTCTACAGAATCTGCATCTATCTGGCCTTCAAATAAGGGGATATCAAAATTTACTTATACCTTGAAGGGTGTCGCACTTGCGAAATGGTTGCTTGTTGAAGATGCTTCGGCTTCCGCCAGAGCGAAGTTGTCCATCATCTCGTTCCTTTGTCATATGAGGGATTCCTCGAGCAATGTCTTGAAAGGATCTCCTACTCTGTCATCTCTCTTTTATTCCACCATGGAGGTTGCTTGGACTAGCAAGAGTGGTTGTCCTAAAGTGAAACTAGCTCGAGACCCAAATCTCTATACCTTGACCTTGTTGAGGACCTACTATGAGAAATGACAAGGATCAGACTACTCTGATACCACTGATCCATATTATTTTGAGAATGACATGAAGGCAAAAATACAAGAGATATACAAAAAGGAAATATACATAGATATTGCAAGAAACACATAAATATAGTGAAACCCAACTTCTATAAGAGAGAGAAACACTGTAGAACACAAACTTGCAGAATGGGGTAGCTTATCTCTAAAAAGAAAGAGATGTTGGCTACGCTTCATTCGCAACAAGCTTTACATCACACTCCATTGCATGCTTAAAGGGCCTCCTTCACCTCAATTATACATGAGAGAGTGAGAGGAGAACGATTCCCATGATGCATGTGGGATAAATTGGACTAAGTTTATAAAATGACATAGGCATGTAAAACACTAGGACTTCTCGGGCGATCACCCATCCTAGTACTACTCTAGCATGAGCGCGCTTAACTACGAAGTTCTAATGGGATCAGATGCATTAACGCTATGTTGTAGGCATGTAGATAAGACCACTAGGAAATCATTAAATGATGTCTGTAATTAACAAATGAAGATGACATTACATTCCATTCCCCATCAAAAGGGTGAATATCATGGTTTATGAAAACCACACAGTCAAAATGGTGATTCCTTAGAAGAGGTGGATGGCCACTGAGATCCATTTGGATCATCGATACATCAATTAAACGTGAATGGAAAAGATATATGATTGAAAAGTACAAGGAGTAATGGATGGACATATTACATATTAGAAGTTTGCATGATGTGGGTAGGTTGGACAATAGCTAACCCAGATCAGTTGTGCCTCCGGATAGGCTATGAGCGAATTTCAAGTGTTAATGTGACCAGTGAAGTCATATGATGGCTAGTCCTGACCGGTACTACCATGTCCCAGAGTTACCCCTTTGTATAACGAAGGGACTGTAGTCCATGGAATTATAAGTAGCCCGTTGAGTAGTTAAGTCTGTATAATCCAAGTGCCCTAGGGGTTTTTCAGGACGTTGAATCCATATATGCATTCATAAATGTAAGTTAAGCAACATAAATTGTGATTTTTCCTAGATTTAGATCACCGGGTTCAGGTGAAAAATGTCAATTAAACATATAACGTTTAAACTACGCCACCATGGGGGAAACTTGGGAAGGATTCAGGTGGCCGACTCAGAGGTCATAGTACTGTACTCATATGCAGATGGTGCCACCAATCAAGAAGAAGCATGTCACATCAATGTGGACAATCCAAAAGGCCCCAATATATAGGAAGGGGGAGTCTCCAACAACAGTGTGGGGACCAAAGGAAATGCATCACATCTTGAGGGGAGTAATCGATGATGCCAACAGTTTCAAGGGAATGTGACAGTACAAGGAGATGGGAGACAAAGTTTTTCACCAGAAGGAATGTGTTTGGGTTGGTCGGGCCAAATGGGCATTGAAGGTGTTTGACTCAGGTATAGAATACACGACAACTTCTTAGTAACGAGACCATAACAATTGGTAAACATATACCTTGTTTGTGTCAATCTTGTCCATCCCCACCATAATATTTTTCCTCAAGCTCATCCACAATACTTCCCCTACTCTCTTCTCGCCTAGTGGTGCACCCTCCATATCCATACCATATTCTATATCTTCCATTAGACCTTTCGGTGCACTACAAATTTTGGAACCCATTTGCACTGTAAGATGCTTCAGTACCACCCCATAGTGTGAAGCTGGTGATTCAATAAAACACCCTTATGAGTATCGACTACAGTGGATGACTGGCTACAACAAGGCGAAGTGTGCCTCAAGTACTAAGCATCACCTCAAAGCTGTAATAACTGGTTTGAGGACCTATGAATACATGTAAAGTTAGTTATGATCCACTTTTGTAAGAGAACTATGGGTCATGATGGTCCTCACGAGGAACATAATATATAAGTTTGCAAGTAGAGAGATAGAAAAGGAGAGGCTTGTTAGAGATTCCTTGGGAGGAATCTTTGGAGAGGAAAACATTGTCAAATTTGTATTAGAGTTTTCCCAGTTTTGTAATGGAGATTGTATCTGTGATGTCTATCATGTAATGATCCTTCTATATTTATGAGGAATTAATGGAAGATCAGTAATGTTTTTGACTCATACTTGTCTTATATGTGATGCTTGCTGTGATCTTTAGTGATTAAATGCAATATTTAAGTGATATTTAATTCATCTTTTTAATAATGTCTGAATCTACCTACAAGAAATTATATTTCAGGTTTTTTTTGTGAGAAAAAAATCGTTGCATTGATATTTCTAGTGGAAATGAAATACACATTGACGAGATCCCTTATACTTTTAATGTTAGCAATCATTGCCTTTATACGCTGCCTCTATTAGATAAGACTATAGCCTATCCTTATGACTTTGACTCTTGAAATAATCCTCATACATGTTACTCTTTAAACAAATAGTTCCACAACTTCATATTGATGCCAAGACAAAACCATGAGACAAACTCTCTATAAATTTACATAAACAAAAATCAAAACAAGACCAAAAATCCATTCATCAAAAAATGTGTAAGAGTATCAAATCTGTAGGACTATGGTCCTTAATCTCATGAACAAGCAAAAAAACTTCCTCCAAAATTTGTGATTCCTTTGATAATTGATCAACTTTGCGGTTGAATTGTCGGTAGACATGAGAAAATGACACCTCTTCAAAAAATATTTTCTTTTACATAATCCTATTGAAAATAGGCCCCAGATCCAAGTTAGAAATGTCACTTTTACCATTTTCCTAGTCCATCAGAAGTTTTGAGTCACCAAAGACCTGTAGCCTCTTAACGTACCTGTCCACTGCAACCTTAATTAGGATCAAAAGGGAGTTTTGCTCTATTGTTTGTGCCCAAACCTGCCCAATGTTGTATTATATCTTAGATTTGAGTTGTGCAAGTTGCCAAGGATGTGGTTTATCATAGTAGATATGTTCATGTTGTTTATTTCACAATTGTAAGTTTAAAAAGGGTGGTTGTGCAAAAGAGACAAACTTTGCCTTGTAATTTGCAAGGTCTAAACTGTACTAAGTGACAAATGAAAATGCACACCCAAGCTTCCCTGTAGCTCCAAAATTTGTTTTATAAGTTTTAAG
>ML792162.1:594788-604885 GCA_009831015.1 Picea engelmannii | reverse complement strand
TGTATAACCTGTTTGCACAATTAATAGTGCATTTACACTCCAAAAAGGATGATTTCTATGCACAAAGATTCATGGAATTTTGATGAATTAGAGGATAGTGGGTTAGGATAGGAACCAAGGTCAGTTTTTCATTACGAGTCTGTTGTGCCTGCACAACACCCTCTTTGATTTATTCTCTTATATTTTCCCTAAGAGAAGAAATCCCTCGCCCCCCTTCTAAACTTTTCTACTGAAAATCCTCTCATTCTCTCTCATGCAAATGGAAAAGCTCAAACCTCTCTTCCCACTCTTTGTGCTTCACCATTTGCAACGATTCTTCATGATGCTTCTAGTTCCAAAAAAACCCTACGATACATATAACTCTTTACCAAAACACTTCCCATTATCCTCTCTGATACAATTAGAGGAGTTTCGAACACCACCTCTGATGGAGTAGAGTTGTTCGCTGGACTTGTTCTTTCGATGTCCTCCATTGCATTGCTTGTCCACAAGTTTCCCTCTTCTATTGAAAATGTGCCATTGAAGAGATGTCAACCCCTCATTGATACTAACGTATCATCAATGATATTATTTTCCTCACTAACACAAACCTTGTCAGTGATCCTTCTTCATCTAAAGATCTCTTCTATTCTCCTCCAATCCAGTTGTTTCTCGCTGCTCCTATCAGTTAAGCTCCTATCATTTATAATGGTTAATATTTTTTCTCCTAATTGAATAATTGATGTTTGATTTCATATCTCACCTGATTTATTTGTTTTTTATTCATAATTAAACATGTCTATGTTGCCGGTAGGTTGCATTATGCATACCATATCAACTTGTTTATCTTGCGCTTCTTGATTTTATGACTAAACCATGATTGTGAAAGTGTTGTCTATAACATCAATTGAAACATATGTAGGTCTTGTGCTGACTCTGAATTGCCTCTTAGAAGAAAATTGGTCCTCCCATCTCCTAAACAATGTTAAACACCCAAACATCAGTTGGCTGGTTTCATGGATTTATATTTATGTGCTACTGACACATTGCCTTAGCTAACATAGATGACACAAAAATCGACAGAACTGGATTCAAGCAAAGAAACAACAAGAACGAGACCCAAACTTCCATTAAAAAATGCCTTTGAACACAATTTTCCGATGTTCGTCAAAGTGTACTTTTCATCCCCGGAACATACCAAACAAAAATTATTTGTGATTACGATTCCAATGCAATTGAAGGAATTAAAATTTGAGACTCGAAGGGCCAAAACGATCACTAAGGATTTCTCGCCAAGCAAGCCTTGTTAATTGCAACCTTCATTAAACATGGATCCATTAAAATGCTTGAATAACATGTTCATTTATCTTGCTAGAACAATATATCCATGCTCTCCACATTGCAAAAAAAACACCTCAATCAAACATCATATGAGAAAGTTATGGACTTTCGAACTCAAGCTCTTGTTGCCGGTAAAAGGACACTTCAATTTTTTTTTTCTGATTTTGTCTTCCCATGAAGGAGGAGTTGTTGGAAACTTCCTTGGAACACACCAAACGAGTTCCTTTGATGATCTCTGGTTCATACCGGAAGAGTTCCCACAAACTCCTCCGAAAGCCAAGGAGGAGTTCCCACAAACTCCTCTGAAAGTTCATTCAAAGTCCTCTAGTTTACACTAGAGGAGTTCGTTCAAAATCCTCTAGTTTACACCAAAGGAGTTCCCACAAACTTCTCCGGTGAAAATCAGAGGAGTTCCCACTAACTCCTTCGGTGCAAACCAAAGGAGTTATCACTAACTCCCGAAAGAGGGATAAAACCCTACAAAATGTTCTTTCGTATTTTGGCCATAACTTTTTACTCGGGTGTCCGTTTTGCGCATTCTTTATACCGTTGGAAAGGTATTTCTGAAATAAACAATTTCCTAGTAATATGATTTGAGAAATTCCTCACCAATGGTATACATTTGTATGGATTAAAATCTGACACCTTGTTAACATCCCCGAAGAACACGACACCTCAATCAAGGGCAGAGGAACTAGGAACCGAACTCAGGGAAGGACATATGAACTCTCACTTTGTTAATTTTTTAGTTCTATGGTTTCAAATGTGTAGTGTTAATAGCGTATTTTGAGGATACTCTGAGGTCACTCATTTGTTTCATATTGAATGGTGCCAGGTATCATTGTTAATGGGAGGTCGTACTTAACATCCTTGGAATGCGATCTATAGTCGAGAACAATAGAGCAACAACAACAACATTAATTGTCGCAACAACAAGGAGAAGTGAAGGTAATCAAACTCAAATGATTAAAGAGGGAGTCCGAATGCCATGATGATCGAATATCCCAATGTCCAAGCCAGTCATTACAGTGGAAGAGGTGCACTATAGCCAAAATCTATGATGGCCCACCAACGCTAAGAGACAAATTCAAAATGTAACTTCTATCTTTGTTCCCTCATCATTACAAAGAGGATAAAGAAAAATGTTGGTAAATAAAATGTCACATAGGAAGGAAGAAGGCCATGAGTCATATTGAACTTCAATAAATACTAGAATTGTATCCAAAGGAAGGGCTTTTGGCTCTTCAAGCATTGTATAGACTCAAGAACTATTTCAAGGAAGTATACCGTGTTAACTAAAATGGAGGAGAATTCCTTAGGGATTTCATGTACTATTATTGAAATGTTTAATGAGGAGAAGCTAGTTTGAACAAGCTATTTTCTAGAGAGCTTTGATTCTTGTGTTGGATGTATTGTGGGCTATTCCTTTGCATTTTCTCAGCACTCGGGTTGTGTAAGAATGTACTTCATATTGTATTCTATTCTTATGTATGATGGCTGCATTCTTATTTTTGTTATTCAGAGAATGTTTTTCTAAATTAATGGGCATATAACTGTAAATGATTGTTCAAATGCTAGACAATTCTGTATTTGTTGTTGTTTATTCATGTTGTATTTGTTTCGTGTAAACTATTTGCCGAGCCCTCGACATGAGCATTTCTGGTTATTTCTCTACTTTATGGTTTCCTTAGTTTAGTCTAGACACATGCATCTTAGATTAGTTGCATTTCATTCTTTATCTTATGAAACCTTCATCGGTGGACCGGGCCGAAATTGGTAAAACCAAAACTAGAAATGGTTGCTGGGCTAGAATCTGAATGGGTTCCCTATTCCAAATGATGAGAAGTCTAATTGGGACTTCTTATCGAGGGTAACCCCTCATGTTGACATAGGACGATTTTTCCCTCACTAATGGAATTGGCACTAGAAGGAGGGTTGGATGACAAGCCTGGCAATGTGGAGTCATTTAACTTAAATTTTAACTAGTCCATGGCTCCTTTCCGTATCTCTATATGGGATGACCCTTTGATTCGCCCGAGACCCATAAGTCACATCTCAACCAAGACAATTGATCTCTTGTCAAATCCAAAATTTGATAGTCAAGGCCTTGTCTTTGCATTCACATATCTTAATCAATTTAACATCACTTGACATAAACTTAAGATTGTTCGAGACAATGAAATCTGTTGATTGTTTATCCTCACATTTGAAGGGCAGATTAAAGCTTGGTTAAGGACATTGCCAACAAAATCAATTTATAGCTAGTGAAAATTAATGGAAATATTTAATGTTGCTCATGTAGATTATGTTTATGATGAACTTTTTAATGAACTCACAGAGATTTGTAGGCATGGAAACAAGTATGTGGATGATTTCTTTCGAAGAGTCATACAAATTTATTGCGGATTTCATGAAAGCGACAAACCCTTAGATAAAGAAACAATGTCTATGTTATTGAAGGGTGTGATATGGATGATCAAACATTTTCTCATTCACAAGATTCCAATCTAACCATGAAGGAGAGGGGGTGCATGATCTCTAACCAACACTCTGACATAGCTATGGGGGAATCCTTATTAGAAATATTAAACTCGTTAGCCCTCAAGAGTGAACCACCTATTGTCTCCCCTTCAATAAATAATGAACATGATCTGGTATGTGATGAATCTCCTATTGAAGAAATCCTGTCGTTTTCAGAATATGAAGATCTACATTCACTTTGCACAAATATGTTTGATGATAATCACCAGCATGAGAATCAAATAGGACAAGAAGAATCCCAACTTTGATCGATCAAACACTCTTTCTTAATGTCAGTCCATCCATGACACATAATGTTATCAATCCTTTGATATTTGAATTTTTGGAACATGTTGAATTGCTATCTAATCACGATGGTCATATTTTTGATGACTATTTTTTTGTTCCATAATTAATGTGAGTACTAACCTATCATTTGTTGATCGTATGCAATCTGAAATTTCGGATCTCACTACACAGATGTTAACAAAAAAAATACAAAGTGTACAAAGCACAATGAGTTCTCAGATATCCATGAAGAAATCACATCGAATGTACAACCCATCTCTATACAAGGCACAAGAAATATTGAGCTGATCCAAGAACCTCTATCATCTTAATATGCTCTAGAATTACATGTAAATATTTAGGGGAAAATTCATCAATCGTCCTTGGATGTTATCTCAATACTTCAACACTCCTCACATGATTTAGTTGATGTCATAAGAGAAGGTTTGGAGTCATCTTTCACTCAACATTTCCCTCAAATAATTAGACATCATCTCTCCTCTTAACACATGGGTTATGTAAAATGTGGGCTTGGTGAAATTTGCTTGGACAATGAGGCACTCCAATTTCAGCCAACGATAATATTAGGTGCTCATTGTCTTCAACCCCTAGAATGAATGATTCCACCCACTTCGAGACTATCCCACAAAGCACATTACAAACAAATTTCATTTATGGGTCTCATAAGGTATGTCACTCAATTTCGATTTCCTTCCAACAATCCTTTCATAATCATTGTAAATTTTATGATCAAATTGAATCTTGGTTGGAGAAATCCTCATGTCTACATTCCCCATGAAAAATAATGATGCCAAATTTAACATGCTGAGAAGATATTTACTTGAATAAATTCTTCCTATCTTTCATCCCTCACTACTTCATTCTCTACAATTGACTTTTAATAAACATGTGATTGTTGTTTTGGAGTTATTTGATTGGTTGCACTATCATTATGCTTTTACTTAGCCTTTTTTCAGCAAGTGCAGGATAGGTTAGGAATATGATTAGCGTAGTTCTTTTACTTCCTTTCTGCTATCATAGATTAGGTGTTTGCTTCCTTTTTCCACTTATGTAGCGTAGATTTTGGTTTGTCTTGGTTTCTTCAATAAAGGCCACCAATTGCGGTTAGTTTAGTTTGTGGTTCGTGATGGCTTGCCTTAGTTTAAGTTTCTTTTCATCGAAGCTTTCTTCTTTTCATTTGATGTTTTTGATTTTTGTTTGATTAAATGCTTGACTTAAGCTTGTTTTTCGTCCATCTTCATGAGAAAAATATGTGCAAGAATTCCTTGAGAAGTCCAACTAGAAGATTCATGTTCGTTTCAACAACATTCATTCTAACATTCACCGCTGAAAAACTTACTATCCCGAGCTTCTGAAAAAGTATCTGATGTAGAATACTTTAAAACTTGGGGGAAGATGGAAACTGGGTTGAAGGAATCCCACTAGTTTTTCATGTCTTTGTTGTCTGTAATATGCAATGGTTGTACAAGCCTTGTTGATCAACCTTTTGGTACCTGTATTTCTTGCAAAATGATTATGGGCCAATGAATCAATGTTGCAGTACCAAATGTCCATTCGTTTTCTTCTCGAAACAAAGACTGGTGAGACAAAATCTAATTACGAATATTTTTAGCGGGTACGTCTTTTTATAGATTTAAAACCTTCATGAGGATCTGCTTTCAAGAATGTAAAAGGTACATCATCAATTGGTTAAGAATAAATTGAAAATCCTATAACATATCATGATCACAATAACTTAATTCCTTCACGACGATGTCTATTGAATATTATCATCGAGTGCTTGTTGTACTTGAGGCTCTTGGTACATTTATACCCTTCCCAACCTTAAAATATTTTGATCTTTATGGGAAAAAAATAGTGTTTTCCTTTGACTATGTTGGGTATCCCGAAAATATGAGGGTTTCAAGAGCACATACATACAAACACTTTAATGTATCTTTCAACACCGCAAGCTCTCAAGCTTGATTTTTTAAGGACAATTTATTTACCCAATCATCTTTGGTGGTAATATAGATGTCCTTTGCTTGATCTTGTGATCTCAAATCAATGGAATTCATTTTTTGATCATCATGCATTGTCTATTATGTGAGACCTATGCATAGTTTATGAGATTAAGTGACTTTCTTTGATGATATGTGTATCTTTATTGATATGCTTTCATCTTTGTTGAATTTTGAATGTGTCCTTTGAAGCTCGTTGACTCAAATTTAACCGTCTTGATCTATTTTCTCACTCTATTGCTTTACTCTTCGAAAAATTAGACCATAATTTATTGACTTGCACCAACTGATTGATTTTCATTGGTTCTCTATCTTAATATGACCTTGTTTGAGTTTTCTCATGAAGTTTGTTGATTGGGTTCCTTCATCTTGATCTCACTAGGGGTTTTACATCATGATGTTTCTTTTCTCTTTAGAATTGGAATTTTTAGCTGTTCAATGAGAAGGTACATCTAAGCCCAACCATGAAAATCTCGACGAAGATATTCAAGGCACTGGTCTATGAAAGATTTAGGAGTTGTGTTGAGAAGGCTCGCCAAGAATGATCTTTCAAAACTCAGCCAAAAACACAAAACACAAACCAAACAACAATTTGTACATTCACTTGCATGAGTATCACTGGATGATCTACAACCTGGTTCAAGGAGAATGGTTTTCAAATACACTTTTTAGGGGAAGAATCGATGATCATTACATTCATAGCTATTTTCTATCCAAAGGATAGCTTCCATTTGATAGACTAACATTCAAGCTAAGTCTAGCCTCTCTACTCGAATATTGGACACAAGAACTAGTAAGACTCGCATCGTGACTTCATACATCCCAACAGGTATGGTTCCTCGTTTATTCAAAGTTTTATCTTTTGGTTCAACATTCCATGAGAGCCTAGATACATTATTTAGTTTTGTTTCATGATTAAACATACTCTTATGAGAGGGAGTTATCCTATTCAACTTTTCCTTTTGTTAGATCTTGTAACTGGTTAAACACACATGTTTAAAAATGGTTAATAAAGCAATATGAATAATATGTGTGTTCTACCTATATGCAGATCTTGATCCGAAAGGTTATGATCACTTGAAGACAAGAACATGAATCAAGGAAGACACACGGCTTTAGAGAATTTGACCGGATCATGGAACATATCACTTGGGAAATTTATTCACAAACTTTCTTTTAGGACTCTACCTTTGAACCCTCTACACATGATTGTTTTGAGTCATTTCTAAAAATTTCTGAACTGAAATCAATCTCATGTCTCGAACGGTTTGTCCATGTAGGTACAAGTACACAGTTGGGGACTGTGGTCAACTGAGCATATCACACGGGTTTTAGAGATGGAAGGCATAGAAAGCGAAGCTCTTGCATAGCCAAAACAAAGCATATCATGGGTGAAAAATGAAAGTTCGTTCAAAGCCCTTACTTCCTAGGGCACAAGGCTGCAAATATGAGCTGATTGTTCTAAAAAAATCATGATGAGAGATGCAATTCTCAGTCAGTGCTAGCAACGAAATCCATCTGAATGAGAATAATACATGTATAAAATTTAACATGAATTAGTCTTTTCAAGTGGCCACAAACTTCTTGTTGTTTGGGATGAATAAACATTCTAAAGATGTTGGAAACACTTACATCCATGATCTCTTTCTCAGTTTACTTTCTTTCTTGACTACATATATTTGATCATCATTTATCCAAGGTTTCATTTTCTGTCGCAATGGTTTTTGGGCCGAGTTCACCTTCTAATTCTAAATAGATATCTTCTTTGTCTTTCCTCATCATCTTGTCCCTATAGTCAATATATTCTCTAATTTATGTTTGTATTATAATTGTTGACTATATTTAATGACATGCAAGTATCTCACCTCCATTTGTCTTTTATAGGCAACCCCTTGCGCTGGAAACAAGCTTGAGTCAACTTGCAACTCTTTCCTAGCTCATGATAAAAATTAGGGGTCTCTATTTGAATATAAATCAGATTTTTTTTGGAATATTGTGACAATGATCAAACCATGACTTACCGTAGTGGTTAATCAATGGTCATCCTTGCATATTGGCTAGTGAGAATATCCTATGTAGTGGGGGAACCATTCACACACTAAGTAGCTGCTCACGTGAAGGGTGAAGTGCCAAAGTCTAAAGGATGAAAACTAAAAGGGATAGCTTTATGTAGCCAGGTGCAAAAAAATTCAAATAAATCTCAATAGCTGGCAATAGACCATTATTAGGCTAAAAGGACACCACTTTTCCCATCCACCGAATGCTAATCATGCACTAAATAAACCGGGAAGGAATGGAAAGAAAATTTTGACCAGACTAGGGGACATGCAGATATCTCATTCGGGGCTATGGATGCTCATTGGCAGTGGAGCAAGGTCTATGACGACGTGGTTACTCCATCGGAGCTATGGACGCTCATGGGTAGTGGAGCAACCTATGATACATACATACATACATACATATGTATGCATGTACACACACACACACACACACACATATTGTATGTATGTATGTACAAACAGACACACATATATTTTTCCTCGAAAAAAATTTGTAATTCTATTCATCCAAAGAGAACCAAATTACATTCTATAGGTGCCAAAGGCACGACCCAAACCTGGGTAGAATATCCCAAAGGGACACAAAGTAGCTGGCTAGAGAACCATAAAAGAAAAGATAGAAATTGATAGAAGCCCTTAATAGGCCAGAAACCCTTAACAAGAGAGCCCATCATAGAAATAAAACTCCAAACAATATACCCAAACAACCCCAGGTGGTTGGAAGGACCAGGTCAGAGCGGTATGAAAACCATCACAAGCCGAACCAGTTTGCAGTGATGATGATGAACCCCAAAACAAAATTAGTAAACCATGAACTGCTGGCCCACTCCAAGGACCTCAAGGTGTAGCCCTGCACCACACGCCCAAGGAAAGGACCTCAAATTTCTGGCACAACCTCCACTAGATAGAAAAACATCAACGGTCAGTGAAAGGAGCCAGATCTGGACATACATCAAACCCTGAACAACCAAAGAAACCAGAGGGAGTAACCGCAAAAAAGGAGCAATATAATGCTAGGATCTCACTTAGAAGATTCAGATATGAGTAAAAGGAACCCAAGCATCATCCCCGCAGGAACACCCATAAACTAGATAACAACTCGACATCAAAACCTGATCCACCCTCAGAGAAGACGCCAAAGTAACAACGAGGCACATAGAGGATGCATACACCAAGAAATTCCACCTCGACCGCACAAAGAAAGGAAAACGACTCCCTTCTTAACCTTCAGTAGAAAAATACACAGATATGTAAAAGATCCCCAGGCCGCCGCACAGGAGCATATCACTGCGCAAGGAGCCTGGAGTATCCGGGTGATCTGCAACATCGATTGGCTACAAAGCAACACTAGAAGGGTTTTCATGTGCTTCAACCTTCTTCAAGAACCCTTGCCGAGAGAGGAGGTGCGTGAGCACGGGCGTCTTCGGCTAGGGTTTCCCCTAACCACCATATATATATATATATATATTATACATATTATACAGATACACACACACATAGACATATACATGCACATGGTGAAAAATATTTATTTATCCCAAACCTATATCATCCCCACGACAAAGATACCAACTTAAACCGTCAGTGTAGTTTAAGGAAATAAATCTCATCGTAATTTGTCCTCTATTTACAGCGAATGAGCTTCACTAGCCGACATGGAAGCATCACCGATGAGCTCACCACACTGGAATCTTTTTGGTAACTACTACACATTATCTCCAAAATTTCAGATCTTGAAAGTAATTTTATGACCCTCTACATTTTCTTCTTGTAAGTTAGGAAAGACTAACAAAGATTTTGAATTCTCCTAGTATGTCACCAATTGTTGTGCCCGCACAACACCCTCCCTAATTTTTTCTCTTATATTTTCCCTAAGAGAAGAAATTGT
>ML792162.1:532377-579527 GCA_009831015.1 Picea engelmannii | reverse complement strand
TTCACAGGTTTTATTCAAATCTGTAGTTTGTATGTAATGTATATTTGTGAATAAACTGTAATTAAATTGATAATTAGATAGTTGATTTGAGTTATTATAAGAATAGTTAGTAGTTTGTAGATAAAATAGTTAGTATAGTTATAATTTAGTATATTAGTTCCTTTAGTTGTTTTATTAGTTTCTAGTTTCCTCTAATTTAGTTTAATTTCTTTTATTTAGTTAGTTAGTTTGTTTTAGTTTGTTTTTATTAGTTTCTAGTTTCCTTAGTTTAGATTACTTAGCTCAGATCAATTCTCTCTTTGGTTTTCTTAGGAGACCTTAGAGCGGCCAACGGAGCCGTTAAACTTGTCAGGGTGGTCCATTCCAAACGGCTTGGGTTATTTAGACAACCCCAGACCGGTTCCACTCTCCCAGTTGACGGATGGACTGTTTCGCCCGTCAACAAAACCATAGGGTATGAACACCCACTTCTTGTCCTTGATGAGGGTGGCATTGTATCCTTGCAAGATGGTTTGATAGCATATTTATCCTACTACAAGCCGGTCCAAGACATGAGCTGGTAGGAGATGTGGTGCTCCGGTGGTCCCGAACACCCTGATGTAGGTGTCACACTCGTCCAAGTACTAGTGGCCTACCTTGGATATCATTTTCTTGGCCGCAGCCGATAGTCTCGGGCATTCCTTCTTAAAAAGAATAAAATAAATTCACGCGATGAATTCATCGCAGATGAGGGAGTAAGAATTCTTATACCCATTTTCCCATAGCACGTTGAAGTAGACGTGGACTAGGAGCTCTGCAACATGCCATATTAGATTCATACCCATGAAGATGTTTCTGGCACACATGACATCGATCAAGTATGAAGCCATGTAGAAAGCTGGTGTCTCTCCTTCCTTCGACGTCTGAGCCTGTTGTACATAGATGCTCAATTTTTTAGAAATTATTACTCCCTAGTTGAATCCTTTCTCGAAGATCACCATTGTATAAGCCAAGGGCATCCATGCCTCTGAAAATATAGAGTAGTCCTTCTCTCCATATAATCGACAAATGAGATCCATCAAATAGATGTATGGCTCCCTTAAGTTGGCCATCCCATACCAGCCAGTTCTCTGGTTGGTGAAATTCTTGGTTCCCTTAAGTTGGCTGTCTCGTACTAGCCAGTTCCCGGCTGGTGTCATGGTGTTCATAGAACTTCACAACGAAATCTGTATTTAGATGTTCCTCGTGGTCTCTGAGTTTGTATTATTTTTGAACTTCTATCGGAAGGAACACTCCAACACACCCACCATTGTCATCGTTGATTAAATATTTCTCTGTGTCTGTGTGGTCGATGAGCCACTTCAGGACTTCAATACATGGAAAAACGGGGGTTCTTCTTGCCACCATATGTAGGTACGACTATTAGATGTTCGAGAACACCTCGTCATCAAGCACTCTTACATATGGATCACTGTGTGGGACATATTCCAGGTATTCCTCCCAGCTGATCTTGTTAAATAGTTCTCCCCAATGTGGGAGTGCCATCTTGGACCCCGTGCTTTCCTCTGTATCTCCAAAGGCCATAGGCTGGATGAAAACCTTCTTCGTTGCTGTCTTAATGACAGGTTCCAGCCTCAGAGTGTATTCCAATTGTTTTGCGGCCCCTAGAGAGGAGCCTTCTCCTACCTCTGGTTCTTTCAGCTTTGGTTCCCTCGATGATCATGTGGTGGTCGGATTTCTTGGCGACATTGTTCCTGCAACTAAAATAAACTTTCAAAGATTGTGTAAAACAAATACCGGATAAAAAACATGTGAATTACAGCTAGCAAATTTACAGACTTGGATACATACCTCTGAATCTTATTAAAACCTGGTTATTTTGACAATCACGGGATCGATACAGCCTTTGAGTCGCTCGTCTTGCTCCTTTAGATGCTCCGAAAATCTCTTACGTGCAGAATGATTTCGTTTACAACGCCTCAAGAAAATTTAAATAGGGGAAGAACTTACCGTGTCACATCATGCATTCAATTCGGGTTATGAGTGAAATTTTAACAAATCTTCCGCCTAATATCTATAACTTAAATTCATCGTGGGTTGACGGCGGAGGCGCGGGTGGTGATGTGGTCTATCTGTGATTTTAAATGGCTATTTTGATTGGTGCACGAGGTAGCAACTAATGCGATATTTTGTATTAATTATCTCTTTAAATGCTCAAAATCCGATCGTATCTAATGCTAAAACGTCCCATCGTGTTGCTCTCTTAGTGGGTGGATTGGGGATCAGAGATGTGCTATGAATGTTTTCATTGATGTCCTTCTGCAAAAATATCCGACGCCGATCAATTTCACCGTACAATGCTGCCGTGGAAAAGATGACTCAGATGTGTGACTCGGACTTAGGGAACCAAGAATGACTCAGGGTAAAACTAGACCGTACGGTTCTCCAATCTGGTAAAGACACGTGGTGTTGAAGACCGGTGACCTAATTCACGTGTATTAATCATAGTCGAGACTTTCCTTAAGTTATTCTTTCTAAAAAAAATGTTAGCTTGCCGATACCAAAAAAGTATCCAGGGTTGACAGTCAACAAAAAACCTATCAAGTGCTTTCTTCGGATTAGATCCCTCGAAAAAGTTGCGATGCCGAAAACGCATCGGGGATCGACGATTGAGAATAACTTTTAACGCTGTCAGAATGTTTTTAGCGATATTTTTAGGTTTTCTCCAATTCCGATAAGCGCATCGGGCCATTGGCTATCATCGATATCTTTTCTCTCTTCGTTAACGTATATCCCCCTCGTCTTTTATCGAGGATGAAGGGGAATCGACTATTGATGATATCCTTATGAAATACTTTGTCGTAAACAAAAAATTCCTTTTGCCGATGCCGATGGAGATCGACGCTTGGTGATTGAGGTTTCTTGAGTGGTTCTTTTCCTTCTTTGAATTCCTTCCGATGTCGAATTTGAGCGCTTCGGGTGAAGTGTTTTGGCTGTCGATTCTTTATTCAGGTGTTAAGGCCTTTTAAGTCACGGGGTTTCATAAGTTCAAACAAACCTGAATATGTGATGAGAGTCATGAGAATAAGAAAATGCAAAACCATTTCTCAAAATGAAGTCGAATCAGACTGTGCAAAAGATTAAGTGGTACCCAAAAAAAATAAAAATGACAGAGGCTTTTTAGGGTGTGTTTAGTGCTCAACAAATGGCAACTTACTGGGTGAAAGTAGAATCTCTGTTCCTACCTCGAGCTCAGGTGAAGGTGATGCAAAATCTGATTACGAACTTGATTGTTTTTTATCAGAGCCTCTTTTATCCTTGCCTTTGAAATTCCCTGGTTGATGCATTTGGGCTTGCCTGTGGGGTTTTCAACCTTTATTCCACCTTCGTTTCTTGTAACCCTAATTCACGCCCCCTTTGACAAGAGTCTAGTAAAGTATTCACTGGCACTAGGCCATTTAGTTACCCTTATTAACTTGCTACGGTGTTGCTCTGTTGCCAGTGAGCATCCATAGCCCCAGCGGAGTCACCCTGACGTCAGAGACCTTACTCCACTACCAGTGAGTGTCCATAGCCCCAACGGAGTTATCTGCATACCCTCTCCTACTGTGCGCTCATTTGATATAGTTGATTTTATTTCGGCAGAATTCCCTTAGTGAATGGGAGAGGAGGGCGTCTGTTATTTTCAAAATGAGATGGTTAAGGTGAAATTTTGCTAGCTCTGTCTCTGAGGTACATGTAGTCCTTTCCAACTCTTACCATCTTTCCCTTAAGGTTTTACCAGACCACTAGGCAGACACTTCATCACTTTTCCAAGGTTCATCTACGCAGGTTAGATAGAGAACCCCTTAAAACAACCACATGTCCCCTAGCACTTCTTATGTTGTATGTGAGCGATGAGTCAAGAACAAAGTTCATCATATCGCATGAATTGAGGTCAACCAATGTTTTTCTAAACACAATCTTCAAAAGAACAAAAGTAATATAGAAAGAAACATAAACAAAAACTTCACTCCGCAATTAGCCTTCCTAAAAACAAAACATCATGAAAACACATACACACATTTTTTTTCTTCTTCTTTTAATGAAGATATTGTTTTAGGGCTTGGTCATTCACCGGGAGGGCATCAGGTTCCCCTCGGAGATTCTGCAACTGATACGTGCCTACTCCAATTTTCTCGGCTACCTGAAAAGATCTGAGCCATAGATTCTAAAACTTAGAGTGTTTTCCTTTAGGCTCATTTGCTCTGTCCCATTTTGGGACAAAATATCCAACTTCAAAATTATTCTCTTTAGCCTTATGCTTATCAAACCACCTTTTAACTATCTGCTGATGAGCTATGAACTATGATTTTTCTTTCTCCCTTTCCTCTTCCAACACGAGGAGGGTATCAATTCTTTGTTGTATGACTCATGAGGGTTGTCCTCTCGAATCTTGAGCAAGTTGAAGAGATGAAAGATATATCCCATTTGGGAGAATGGCTTCCTGTCTATATACCATAAAGTAGGGGGAATTCCTAATGGATTCCTTGGGTGTCACTCTATCAGACCATAAGGCGCTGTGGAGTGAACTGTGCCAATTCATCTGGTTGTCTGCAAATTTTTTCTTTAATATCCTCGCTAGGTTCTTATTTGTTGATTTTTCCACTCCATTCCCCTATGGATAGTAGTTTGCAGAGTATCTTATTATGATTCCTTTATCTAGAGAAAAATCTTTTAATAAGGTGGAAGAAAAGTAAGCCGCATTATCAAAAACAAGGATGGAGGGTACACCGAACATTGTGATCAACTGTTGTTATATGAATTGGATCACCACCTTTTTGTTTACATGAGCTAGAGGGATGGCCTCTGCCCATTTCGTTAAATAGTCTGTGGCAGTTAGTATGTATCTATGCTGTTTTGAAGAAATCTGTGTAATTTCTCCTATGATATCTAACCCTCATTGCTCGAATGGCCTGAAGACAACCACAGGTTGGAGCCAGACAATTGCTCTCTTTTCCTTCCCCTCACTTATTTGACACGTCTTACAGTTCCTAGCGTATGTGTGAGCATCCTTGAACAGAGTAGGCCAATAATAACCAACTCTCAATATTTTATGAGCAATGGTGTTTCCTGCGAAATGTCCACTTGCAGGACCATCATGGAGCTCCTTAAGAATTTTGTCTGCATCTTCACGTTCAAGACATATTAAAAGTACCCCATCATAATTAACACAGAAGAGCACCGAATTTATGAGGCAATATTGTGCTGATTTCAACCTGAGGGCCCTCCTTTCCCTAAGATTTAGGATTTCTATGAAAATTCCATGATGTAGAAGATAAGTCAAATTCTCATACCAGGTCTCTTGCCCTGGGGAGATGTATGAAGCTTCACCACACCATAATACAAATTCATTCTCCCATCTGGGGTCTTCATTTACTTGGTCCTGGGCTTCAGCTGCCAGTTTGCATAACCCTTGTCCTTTAACCAATTTAGCAGGTTTTATATCTAGATCAAATTCTTGGACTACTTCCATCGAGTCTCCTCTTTTTTCCCCTATCTCCTATTGAGTGAATAGGGATTAGACTGCAGGGTGAGGCATGATGAATTTGGTATGGTTCTTAAGGATGTAAGATCTGAAGTGTTTCACTACCTTGTATACCGCATAAGCTTGCTTGTCTATAACAGGGTAATTTAGTTCGACCCCTTGGAGATTAGTGCTCATGAATGATACTAGGGCCTCGTTGTTGTCATCATCCTTCTGAGTTAATACTGCAACTAACGATTGGTCAAAGGTGAAAGTATAGAGGAAAAAATCTTTGCTAAAATTGGGACTTTGCAACACTGGGGCTTGAGATATCGTAGTATTAATATTGCCGAAAGCCCTTTTCCGTTAATTGTCCCACTTAAATTCAACATCTTTGTAGATAATGTTTTGTAAGGGTTTGATAGTTTCATCGAAGTCGGGGGTGAATTTTCTTACAAAATTGATTTTCACGAAGAAAAATTGAATAGCCTTTTTGTTGTGAGGTAATGGAAGCTGAGCTATAGCCTTAATCCTTTCTGGGTCTATGCGAATCCCTGCTTGATATATAGTATGAGCTAGCAATTTACCTTCCTCGAGACCAAATATAGTTTTCTTAGGGTTTAAGGAGATACTGTATTTCCTACACCTTTCGAGTATCTGGGTTAAGTGTTGGATGCGATATTCTCTATTCTTTGAATACACAATCACGTCATCCAAATAGATTACTACACATTTGTTGATTAGTCCTCAAAATGCTATGTCCATGGCCCTCTCGAAGGTTTCCCCTGCATTGATTAACCAAAATGGAATACGTTTATAAGCGAAGGTTCCCCACTTGGTTCGGAAGGTAGTTTTCAAACGGTCTTCCTCTGAAACTAGTACTTGTTTGTAACTTGAAAAACCATCCAACAGGGAGAAAATCTCAGAGCCTGACACGTTCTGGAAGAGTTGCTCCATTGGTGGGACTGGGTAGTTGTCTTTTTCTGAAGCTCTGTTGAGGTTTCTGAAATCTATGCATAGGCGGATATCCCCCGACTTTTTCCTCATAGGAACCAAATTTTCTACCCATGCAGAGTGTCTAACCTGGAAGATAATCTTGGCATCTAGTAGTTTCTTTAACTCCTGACACATGAGAGGCTCCAAGGATGGGTGGTATTTCCAGAGCTTTTGTTGGAAGGGTTTTACTTCATGCTTTAACGAGATAGTGTGTTGAATGATATGAGTATCATAACTTTTCAGATCTCGGTAGGACCATGCGAAAACATATTGATATTGTCTGAAAATTTTGAGATAGGCCTTCCTTTCCTCTTTATATACTGTCTTGCCGAAATTTATATTCTTGGGGTTTTCCGGGGTTCCTAGATTTATAGTTTTGTGCATGGGACAAGAACTCCCCATCTTTGCGTTCTTTGACCCTTTAAATCTTTCCCTCAAGTAAAAAAGATTCTCTAAATTGGCTACTTCCTTCGGTATTGTGTGAGACCTTGGTTTGTCAATCAGTTGATCTGTATGAGGATTGGTTCCCACTAATTTCTCTTGGAATAATTCATCGTCAATATCCAAGTCTTTAAAATTATCCTGATTGGTCAAAAAGTTGATGATCTGTTCATCTCCTTCAAAGACCTTCCAATTAGAAATATTGTTGGGCACCGATGATTTGTAGAGAAACTCCACAGTGGACCAGGAGGCTTAATAGTCCTCTAGCAGTGATAGCCTAGAGGCAACGATGGCCAAAGAATCAACAAGAGTGTTCTTTGTTCTGGGGATCATTGTAATGTTGAAGGCTTCAAAATGTTCTATTAGTTTGTGCACTTCCTGTTGGTAATTCCTCAGGTGGGGAGAGTTGCAATGTATAATGTTCCTTGTCCAACGATGTTTTCAGAATCTTTGAAAACATTCAATTCTTTAACATTTAATTCTATGGATTTCTTCATCCCTTGTACTAGGGCTTCATACTCGACGATGTTGTTTGTGCATTCAAATTCTAGTCTACAAGATAAGAAACTTCATTTACCCTTTGGGTCAATGAGGATGCACCCTGCCCCTGACCCTTATTGCGATTTAGATCCATCAAAGTATAAGGTCCACATTTGTGAGCGAAAACCATCAGATTCCTTTTTCCTATCACTTTCCTCCTTTCCTCTTATCTGTTCCATGGTTTCTAACGCTCATTCCTGATAGAAGAGGGTTTCCTCCGCTGTCGTTGGCAAATTTTCCTGAAAACTTACTTCAGAGTTTTGAGTAAGAGGGACATCAGATGAGAGGGGGGAGAAATTCCTGAAATCAGAATCACAGGAATATTTTCCTAGCATGGGAAAGTTTGCCGATGAGGGCTCATTAAGGGTTTTCAGGTCGGTGACCATGTGTTTTAGATATCTTTCTCTATCGATTCTGATCATATTCGTGTGTCCCTTTAACGGCAGCCAAACGTGAGCCTAGTCTGTACTAAAGTATCCATTTAAATTCTCAGACCAATCTCGACTCAGTAGCAGTCCATAAGCTTCTAGGATATCTACTACAATGATGTCAATTACTTGAATAAATTTGGGGTGTGTCGCTATTCTGATCATTACATCTTTGAGCTCTCCCATAACCTTCACCTGGGTTCTATCTAGTTGTATTACATGTTTATCGCTTTTGAGAGGGACTACGTTTAACTTTTTGCAAATAGACAATGGCATAACATTGGAGGATGCTCCTGAGTCAACCAAATAGTTATGGAGGTTTCTGTTGAAGAATTCAAATGTCACAAGGAACGGTGGGAAAAAAGGTTTTCCCTTCTTATCTTCAAAGAAAGAATTCACAGCTGGTTTATTTATTAGATCCGTGGGAGTCAGATTTTCTCCTTGGTCAGTGCTTGTTGTAGGATTTTCTACTAATTTCAATGCTTGTAACAAAAAGTCCTTTTGCTGAGGGATTCTAAACATGTCCGTGACCGATATGTTTGCCTTCAAAATTTTTAAATCTTCTACTATTTTGTAGTCTAGCTTGGGCGATTCTCCTGTATGGATCTTTATAGGGTTTCTTTGAGGAACAAAAGGTGCTTTCGGGTGATCGGGAGCTAGTTTTGCTCCCAAAGTTTGGGTTGTAGTGAGGTCGTTTGAGATAGTTTGACATCTACTTTGTGTTTGCACAACCAAGACTTCTGTGGGTGGTTCTTGAACTTCAAATAGGTCATCGGAAGGCATTGGTAGGTCAAGGTCCCATATTAGCATGGCCGTTTCTTATGGTGGGTCAACCTCTTCTTGATTGATGATATTCATAGCTGAGCTGCTTGACTGTCTGGTTAGGGAAACTTCATCTAGAAACCCATTGGCCATCAAATTCATGGCATGCACCCATTGTGGGCAGTCTCTTTCAAAATGTTTCTCTTGGTGATAGGTACATAAAGAGTCGTATGCTACATTTCCCATATCGATGTTCAAGTTGGTTGGGGGAGGTTCAATCACTTTGAACGGTGTATTTATTTTGAAAAAGGTGTTATAGGGCCTCTGGCCTTTGTTTCCTTCCCCTGCACTTCTCTTCATGTCTATGATTTCATTTGAAAACTTATTAACCATGCACTGTAAGTCTTCTATGTCTCCACTTCCCTTTTTCGGACCTTGTTCTGTTTGTTTCCCTGGGGGTCTAGTCCACAGGAGTCCCCTTCTGGGAGGAGGTTGAACTTCCTTCTTAACTAATGAGACTTGACCTTATTTACATCCGTTCATTTGGAAATCTATTGTTTTGGCTTCTTCAAAATTCTCCGCTAAGGTTGTTTTCGCAGCCCTCTTCACAAGCATGGAAATAGAAGCCATGAGAGCATTAACATACACTTCGATTTGCAACTCTTGAGTGGGTTTAGCTTCGGGTTGAAATTTGTTTAGGATAGTGGTGAACCGTTGATTAAAGTCTTTAACATTTTCCTTTGAACTCATGGTGGTGGCGAACAATTCGGCCATCAAAGCTCCTGTAGTGGTTTCTTCTTCAAATTTATCTAGAAAATCCTTTTGAAACTTCGTCCAACTAGTTATGGATCCTACCGGTAAATTAAAATACCACGTGGAGGATGAATTCTCCAAAGTATAGGGGAAAATCCTGCATACTACGTCTTCATGTTGGACATTCATCAGTCTAATAGCCATTATGAATTTTTTGATATGGTCTTCAGGCAATCCCGAGGTTTCAGGGTCAAATTTAGGGAGTAACTTTTTTAGATGTCGGGGAAGGTTGTGTAATCTTCCAGGGATGGCCAAAGCATCTCTGGCTAACCAAGGTTGATTATTCTAAGGTGGGTTTCCCATTTATTCGTTATGATCATTGTTATGTTCCATGTCATTCAATCCCAAAAATGAGCGTTCTGAGTTAAACCCTTCCTCGTCCGAAAAATCGTCGGGTTTAGAGCAGTTACCAACCGATGTTTCCGGGATTAGATTGAGAGGATGTTCAATTTCAGTAAGAGCGAAATCTATCAGGTCTTATACTGTGTGAAGGAAAACCTGGTCAAGGGTATCGACCATCGGTTTGCTTACTTGTTTTCTACGAGGAAGTAACAGAGATAAGGGTAGTGCTCCGATTTGTTGGGCGTAAGCTCTTGTGATTCTTCCAAACTAGTTCAACTCCTCGCGAGGAAGAGCATAAGTTATCTCAGGGAATAGATGTTCTTCCTCTTGCTGGGGTGAGTTACTCGTTTAAGGAGTTCTCAGTGTGTGTGGGATGTCTTGGGAATGATTAGCCATGCATGTGGGATATTTTTAATCTACAGTCTGTGTGAAATATTATGTGAAAAATATTGTCAACCATTCATTCTTCAGGGCCTCCTTCTAGCGCCAATTCTGTTGAGGGGTCCTAAATCCCTTTAACTCAACAGTAGGAACTAAACCCACCACTGAGGCCCAATTATAATATTCAACATTTATTGATGGGATTTACGTAGTGATTGACATGACGTCTTCTTGCGAAAGCTCCTGCTTCAGTTCAAACATTCTCTTTTTTGTATTTTTTCTTATAGGTGGGACCGATACAAGATAAATGCTGGTATAAACCAGATGGGTAACAAAGGGGAGGGACTTAACTAGTAAAGAAGGCTGAGTTCGAGATAACCCTTCTGCTCAAGCATGCAAACAATGATTCTTACACCTACGACAAGCCTAGTACTATTACATTAACCTGCTAGTGTTCCAATTATTGACTGAGATACAATTATAAGGAGGAAACATACATGTGATAAACGATGGCAAGAAAAATAGTTTTCTTAACTCTAATCATCAATCACATATTAACACAATGATTTACTTTTCACCATTAAATACAATAAATATAAAAATATTGAATAAGATAACTTATCAATAGATTTAGAGGCTCTTACTCGTTACAACATCCATTCATGAGATAAAATAAGAAATAATTCTTTTTCAAATCCAATCATATACACTTTTGATGAAAAACACAAACTTGTCTCTGGTCCTAAACAAGACTTCTCAATTAAGGTAGCTCTGAAATAGTTCTTTACAAATCCAAAAATGAGGGTCTTTGTAACAACCATCGACCCTTGCTAACAGGTCGATCCTCTTATTTATAACATTTTATTAACTAAAAATAACTACCAAAAGTGCAGCTAAGTAAAACAAAAACTTGCCACATGGTGCTTTCATCTCTCAGTCTTCTAAGAGTCATCAAATGATCTCACTTGAGTGGATGACTCTTCTCATACTCTGACTATTTGACGAAGAGATCCTCACATGTGTTGGCATACAAGAATCTGTGTTGTTTCATTGGGGCCGAAAGGATCTTTCTTATCTCTACCGCCCGTGCCCGATACTTGACTATTCTTGCACTTAACTGCTACAAAACAGTTCGAGCCTTGATCAGGTGTTCCATGAACTATTGCACTTACCATGGCGCCATGCTCGCCACCTTTGCTATCTTCACAGCCCACGATGAGTCTTGTTCGACATGTAATTTGACTATGTCATGCAAGTCGAGAAAGTCATTGGGTGTGCCAAATTCAGGGAGGCCGATGTCTCTCATCGCCCGGTTGATCTTGGTCCAACTCTTTTTTCACTCAACCCATTTCTCTTGGATTTCTCGATGAGGTTCTTGGGCCATTTTCACCTAGTATTTGGCCGACTTCTTTATGCGATCGATGCTGGTTTCCCTTAGTACCCGGATGTCGTGCTCTTCATCATCTCGACCCGTTGAACCGCGCTGATGTAGTCGATCCTTTCCACTACTTGGTGTGCTTTCTCATACCACCTTTCCACATCCTTGCATGTCTCCAGTGCCATGAAGGTGTCTTCTTGAAACTCGACTATCCTTGCAGTGAATAGGTGCCGCTCATTCATAAATTTACTGTAGGCCTTCTGAAATTCGCTTCTCAGGAACACCATGACCTGTGTGGTGTCTTGGTAATATTTCTCCAAATGGCATAGATGTTCCAAATCCTTCAGTGCAGCAACCAACTCTTGTTCATCCCTTTTCACTATGTACAAGGTGGCATCTGTGATTGCCATCCCTGCACCAATAAGCTCATATTTCTCTGCATGCTTCGGGTTAATCAATTTTTCCTTTTTCATGATGAGGATGGAGCGATCTAGAGTAATCATGTTCTTCTTGGTGGTTATATTCATGATAGATTTACTTTTTCAGTCATAGGAGATGGCATGTATATCGACAACTTCATCCACGGGTTCGAGGATTTGTTGATCTCCCCAGGTAATTATATTTCCCAGGATTTCGATGGTGTATATTTGTTCAAGACTGGGTTCTTGAACCTCTTCCGTCTGTTCCGAAGGTCCGACCTCTGTTTGTTTCTCATCGGGAGGTTGAGTACCAGTTGAAATTGAAGCATCAGGGGTAGAATAATTAATTACTTGATAATCGACTGTTGAGATGCCGATTTCCTGCTGTGGAACTTCTTCCTTTTTTTCGCCCGAACTTGGCTCACCCGTCAGACTGTCCATTTGGGTATCTGATAAATCGAGTAGCTCTATGTCTAAGACATTTTCGACCTTCTGGTCATTCTGTGGGAGGCCCCAAATTTGAGCATCGAGAGCTGGGGAAGTTGCCTTCTCGGGATCCTTTTCTTCCGTGATCTGCACCAGAGTCACGAGAGACACCTCCAAACTTTCCTCATCGTCATAGATTGTTATCAAGTCGTGGAGGCAGTTTGGTGCAATTTCTCTCCCTAATGTTCTTTATATCTCTGGATGAGCTGAAATGTCCCCTGGTGATCCAACTTGCGGCATTGTAACTTCAGGGTTATCTAACCCAACGATTTTGTCAATTTGTATTAGCTCAGGGCCACTTTGACTTGCCCGACTTTCATCTGGGTTGTCGGTAGGGACCCTTGTCATTCCTACGAGGTCCATGTCATTCTACAACTGATCAATTACTCGCTGCACATGTTCAATTATGAGCAATCCCCTTTCCCATGCCTTTGGTGTCATAGGAAATCCCTTGTTTTGCACCAGAGCCACTAGGGGAACCTCTGTTGCCTCTTCCACTCTAATTTCTTCTCTGGATCTGAGGGTTTCTTGAGCCGAATGTTCTATTGTCGTCACATATTCATCTAGGCTCATGGCCCTGAACCTGGTCATTTTTGGGTCTACCATCCTTTGCACCACCTTGTCCCAGTCTTGGGAATTTTTTGTGAAGACTTCGTCTTCGAATTTGTCGTGGGTGTACGACCAGCAGGACGACACTTGTGAAGCGTGTTGCAAGACCATGCCCTTTGGATAGTGCTTGTGGAATCATCCTGTCTGGAATCTGAACTTGAGTTGGCTCAACCCTTCTTGTTTGGCTTGAGCGGTATCCTTTACCAAGTAGAACCTTACATGGAAACCATAGGGTATGAATGCCCGCTTCTTATCCTTGACCATGGTGGCATTGTAGCCTTGCAATATGGTTTGATAGAATATTTCTCCTACTACAAGCCGATCTGGGACATGAGCTGGTAGGAGATGTGGTGCTCTGTTGGCCCCAAACACCCTGATGTAGGTTTCACGCTCGTCCAAGTACCAATGGCCTACCTTGGATATCATTTTCTTGGCCGCAACCAATAGTCTTGGGCATTCCTTCTTAAAAAGAATAAAATAAATTCATGCAATGAATTCATCACAGAAGAGTGAGTAAGAATTCTTATACCTATTTTCCCATAGCATGCTGAAGTAGACGTGGACCAGAAGCTCTGCAACATGCCAGCTTAGATTCATGTCCACGAATATGTTTCTGGTGCACATGACATCGAGCAAGTATGAAGCCATGTAGAAAGATGGTGTCTCTCCTTCCTTTGGCGTATGATCTTATTGTGCACAAATTCTCATTTGTTTAGAAATTATTTCTCCCTAGTTGAAACCACTCCCGAAGATCACCACTTTGTAAGCCAAGGGCATCCATGCCTCTGAAAATATGGAGCAGTCCTTCTCTCCATATAATTGGCAAATGACATCCATCAAATAGATGTATGTATCTCTTAAGTTGGCCCTCCTGTACCAGCCAGTGCTCCGGTTGGTGAACTTCTTGTGTTCCCTCCACCATGAGGTCATCACCTGGCTGGTGTCGTGGTGTTCATAGAACTTCACGATGAAATATGTATTTAGACACTCCTCAGGGTCTCTGAGTTTGTAGTATTTTTGAACTTCTACCGAAAGGAACACTCCGACACACCCACCATTGTCATCATTGATTAAACATTTCTATGTGTCTGTGTGGTCAATGAGTCACTTCAGGACTTCAATACAGGGAAAAATGGGGGTTCTGCTTGCCACCATATGTAGGTATGACCGTCGGATGTTTGGGAACACCTCGTCGTCGAACACTCTTACATCTAGATCACCGTGTAGGACATATTCTGGGTATTCCTCCTGACTGATCTTGTTAAAGAGTTCTCCCTAATGTGGGAGTGCCATATTGGACCCTGTGCTTTCCTCTGTATCTCCAAAGGTCGGAGGCTGGATGAAAAACTTCTTCGTTGCTGTCTTAATGACAGGCTCCAGCCTCATAGTGTATTCCAATTGTTTTGTGGCCCTTGGAGAGGAGCCTTCACCTACCTTTGGTTCTTTTAGCTTCGGTGCCCTCGACGATCTTCTGGTGGTTGGATTTCTTGGTGGCATTGTTCCTGCAACTAAAATAAACTTTTAGAGACTATGTAAAACAAATATCGGATAAAAAACATATGAATTACAACCAACAAATTTACAGACTCGGATACACACCTCTGAAGCTTGCTAAAACATGGTTATTTTGATAATCACGGGATCGATACAGCCTTTGAGTCGCTCGTCTTGCTCCTTCGGATGCTACATAATTATCTTACGCGCATAATGATTTCGTCTACAACACCTCAAGAGAATTTAAACATAGGAAGAACTTACTGTGTCACATCAACCATTCAATTCAGGTTATGAGTGAAATTTTAACAAATCTGCCGTCGAATCTCTATAACTTAAATTCATCATGGGTTGACGGTGGAGGCACGGGTGGTGATGTGGTCTATCGGTGATTTTAAATGGTTGTTTTGATTGGCACATGAGGTAGAAAATAATGTGGGATTTGGTATTAGTTAGCTCCTTAAATGCTCAAAATCTGATCGTATCTAATGCTAAAAAGTCCCATCATGTCGCTCTCTTAGTGGGTGGATCGGGGATGTGCTATGAACATTTTCATTTATGTCCTTCTGCAAAAATCTCTGACGTCGATCAATTTCACCATACAATGTTGCCGTGGAAAAGATGACTTGTCTAAATATACAATTACAAAATCATCTAGAAATGGCTTGAATATATCATTCATCACATGCATGAAGGTTGTCGGAGCATTACAAAGTCCAAATGACATAACTAACCACTCAAACAATCCCTGTTTGGTTTTAAAGGCTGTTTTCCATGCATCCTATTCTGTAAACCTGATCTGATGGTATCCACTGTGCAAAGCCAACTTATTGAAATAAACGACATTCTTTAATTGATCAAGTAAATCATCGATACGAGGAAGAGGATATCATTTTTTCACCGCGATTTTTTGTTTAAGGCTCGATAATTGACACACATTCACCATGTGCCATCCTTCTTTGTCACCATCACGATCGGATAACCACAAGGATATGAACTGGGTCTGATGACCCCTTGATCCAATAAACCTTGTACCTACTTTTTGATCTCTGTCATCTCTACAACCGACATCCTGTACATGCCCACATTAGGAAGATGAGAATCTTGTTGAAGATGCATTTCATGTTGGATTTCTCTCTTAGGAGGTAATCCATTTGGTTCCTGGAAGATGTCATCATACTTATAAACAATATCAATTAATTCTTTCTTATGAGAAGGATCACATCCTTGGAAGGCGTCAGATTTTCTGACATCCTTTTCCCTTATGACCATGAGTACATATCTCTTATTAGTGTTTACGAGTCTCTTAATTTGTCCTGCACTAACAAGTGTTGTGTTTACCTTCATGCTGTGGGCTCTAACAATATATTCGACTACCCCTTTAGTAAGGTGATATTTATTCTCATGATGTAAGAAGACTGCTTTTCTATCATAAAGATAAGGACTCCCTAGCACTATGCCACATATATCAAGTGATACAACATCCAAATCCACTTCATCAATAAACTTTGAAGCAATAGCAAATCTGAGCCTACACTGCTTGGTGACATTAAGTTTTTCTTTATCACATACCCAACCAAGAGGATAAGGCTTTGGATGTGGTTTAGTTTCAAGACCCATCTTTTTGACAAGTGCTTCAGATATCAAGTTTACTTGGGAACCCAGATCAAACAATGTATCTATGTTAGTGTGCTTAGATACAAATCTTATATGAAACAATTCATTCCTCTTTATTTCATCATCATGAGATTCATTATTGGAATTTGAACTAGCATGAAGGGAATCTTTACCTTGTACTCCAACCACTGTGATATTTTCCTCGTCTCCTGAATCGGAACCAAGATCTTGTTGCACTTTAGCAACGGTCTTTGTCTTCCCCTTTCCGCCGAACTGTTTCGATCTTTTCTCTGGATGTAATTTCCAACATTGTTCATCATCGTGACCATTCTTCTTGCAATGAGTGCAAGATGGATTTCCTTCTTCCCTCTTTACAGTGGCGGTATTTTTGTCCTTCCTTTGGAACTTTCCTTTAAATTACTTATGTGGGAATTTGGAAGGTTTCTTTGTGGGATCTTCTTGAACATATTTTTCCCTGTTCTCAAGGTGAGTGGCTTGCACACAAACTTCGTCAAGAATGGTGGGGTTAAACAGTAGTAAAGTATGACAAATATAACTGTGAAGTGCGCCAATATACTTCATTAAAGTTTCATAAGAATCTAAAGGAATGTTTAATGCAAGAGATTTCTTCCTAAATTCTTCCGTGAAACTTTGTACAGTTTGACCTTTACTTTGTCTTAAAGTTTTCCATTCCATCATTTATTTATGTAAATAACGCAATGGGTAAAATTGCTTCCTTATTGTCGATTCAAATTCCAACCATGAGGAAAGAAGATTACCACACTTACTTCTATCCTGAAGTTTTCTCTCCCACCATACAAGAGCAGTGCCTTCCAACCGAAGAGAGGCCAATTTCACTTTAACTTCCTCTTCATCAATCTGTTGAACACGAAAATATACTTCAACCTATCGGATCCAATTATCTATCTTTTCAGGATTAACATATCCATTAAACATATGTAAAGCAAACTTTACATCAAGCTTTAATAATGGTTTCTTAAAAGAATCTTTATGGCTAGAATGATGAGAATTATGAGAATGATCAGAGGAAGAAGAGATAGAACTCGATGGTGAAGATGGAGGCTCAGGAGGGTCTCCTCCAACCCCTTGATTCATTGAAGCATTTTCATCCACTGATGCTTCCTTTTTCTTCCCTTTCTTTGCCATTCTCTTCTCATAATCTCGATACATTTTCTCGACCATATCTGACATGCGATAGAAGACCACATGGAAGTTTTTCTCCTGTTCATCACGCTTGTCCTCTTCATACATTTTATTCCTTCAGAATGCATGACCAACTTTGGGGTTGAAAGTCTCAAGTGTTCCTTCACCCTATTTATGCTTGGCCCTAGTAAGCATTCACACTCAACAATTCAAGTCAAAGATGATTTCTCTGATACCAACATGATCCAGGATCTTTTCATCGATGTGACTTATTAAAGAATTGTGTTAAATGAGTATAAACTGAAATGAAATATAAAGAAGGAAAGCACAATGATAAAGAGACATAAGCATCAGATCTGAACACAAAAAAACTTAATAATGGAGTTCGTTCCTGGCAGACTGTGTCTCCAGGTCATGCTCTCAAATGGGTAGGCCTTTTTATTAACTCATCAAAATAATCTGGCAAAATACATAAGTATACCTCATTCCAGAGTTAATATGGAGAAGCTTTGCTCAGATCAAAAAACAAACAACACCTCTGAATTCATGGCGTCGAATTACCCAAAAATGACTGTCTCCACGCCTCAATCTGATTCTCGCACTTTCAGGCCCAAGATAAATTCTGTCTTGGTTTCCGTGCTTGCAACCTGTAATAAATTCACAAAACTATGCCTTGAAAAATGTGCCCAACCGTATCGTCGCATGCACTGCTCCTCTCCCCTGTGCACTGGAAAATACCACTTTTTAAATTAAATGCTGGGTGGAGTTAACAAGTTGGTCGTTTGGCCCAACAGTTGGCGGAGTATTATTTAGGTGTTTGGTTGGGGGAGGTCCTGGGGTCAAACCCGCAGGCCTCCTCCCTTTGGCTTGCTTGTTTTAACTGTGGAACATCCAGATAGAACCTCTGCTAAATTTAGTTGTGGTGATATTTTTGGTGGATTATTTTTTGTATCCATCCAGATATGGTGGGATATGTATTAGCCTTTTTTTGAAAAGCTCGGTTGCTGGACCTCACTGTGCATTTTCCCACTGCCACGTGGCAACCCATGACTGAGCCACGTGGTGACCTTTTATTGGCCCATGTCACCACACTGTACGGTCATGCCACATCATCCCTGCCACATCATCTTGCCATGTCACCTGTCAGGTGGCTGTACGGATTACCACATGGTCGTACAAACTGCCACGTGGCACTTTTCCATTGGTCCATAGACTGACCGGAAAACACCAAAAATGAGTGACACGTAGCAGCCTCTGGTGCTACCACATACCCTATATGGATGTTGACATCATCCGTACTGATGCTGACATCAATAGTACAGATGCAGACTCATCCCTACTGATTGGGCCAGGTTGACCAAAACTTTGACCACAAATATCTTTTGATCCACAACTCCGTTTGATGAGACGTTTATACCATTGGAAATCTTGCGATGCACTCTTCGTGATGATGCTAATTTAACTAAGTTTTGAGGAATTTGAATTTTTTTCCCTTTTTCTATCCGCTGAGGCCGCTCTGAGCTTCCTAAGGTGCTTCTGTGAATTCTGAGTTATCCTTAGACTTCTCTGGATCCTTTTTGGTCACTTAGGGATTTCATGTACTAATACTGAAATGTTTAATGAGGAGAAGCTAGTTTGGCCAAATTGTTTTTTGGAGATCTTTGATTCTTGTGTTGGACGTATTGTGGACTATTCCTTTTCATTTTCTCAACACTCGGGTTGTGTAAGAATGTACTTCATATTGTATTCTATTCTTATGTATGAAGGGTGCATTCTTATTTCTGTTATTCGGAGAATGTTTGTCTAAAGTAGTGGGCATAGAATTGTAACTGACTGTTCAAATGGTAGACTATTTTTATTCATGTTTGTTTATTCATGTTGTTGTCTTTGCTTCATGTGAACTATTTCCCGGGCCCTCGATAGGAGCATTGTTGGTTCTATGTCTACTTTCTGGTTGCCTTAGTTTAGTCTAGACACATGCATCTTAGATTAGCTGCATTTCATTCTTTATCTTAGGAAACCTTCATTGGTGGACCGGGCCGTAACCGGTAAAACCAAAACCGAAAATGGTTGCCAGGCCTTAATCTGGATGGGTTCCCTATTCCAAATGATGAGAGGTCTAATTGGGACTTCTTATCGGGTGTAACTCCTTTTGTTGATAAAGGGCGATTTTTCCTGTGTCAATAGAGTCATAAAAGACTCTTCTATGCAAAAATAGGCAAGAGATGTCTAGTAAAACCATAGAAATGCACAAAGTATTTGTAAAAAGTAACCCAATGTTGTATTATACCTTAGATTTGACTTGTGCAAGTTGTTGGGGATGTGGTTTATCATAGTAGACCTGTTCATGTTGTATATTTTTCAATTTCAAGTTTAAAAAGGGTGGATGTGCAAAAGAGGCAAAGTTTGTCTTGTAATTTGCAAGGTATAAACTTTACTATGTGACTAAATGAAAATGCACACCCTAGCTTCCCTTTAGCTCCAAATTTGTTTTATAATTTTTAAGATGGAGTTACATAAATGGTAAATTACCTATGCATCTAAAGTTCATTTGAAGAACAAGAGAGGTTGCTTTCATGCACCTAGAATTGGGGTTTCATATAAATTTGAATGCAAAACTGCCTCAGACTCAAATGCACACCCTACTCTCAATTTTGAGCCAAATTTTGTGGTTCAACTTGCATAAGCTGTAGTTTGTGATTTTACACATGTCTATAAATTTATATTGACATTTTTAGACATAAACCTACCTAGTGTGCATAAAGGATAAGAGTTGCATTGTAAAACCAAGGGGATAAATTGTTAAAGTTGGCTATATTAAACTGCATGCCCAAAGTTGGATATGGCTCCATAATTTTGGTTTAAGTTGTAAATTGATCATTAATATATATATAATAATATGTTTGCACAATTGCTAGTGTATTTACACTCCAAAAAGGATGATTTCTATGCACAAGATTCATGGCATTTTGATGAATAAAAGTATGGTGGGTTAGGAGAGAAACCAAAGTCAATTTTTCATTAAGAGTCATAAAAGACTATTTTGTGCAAAAATAGGCAATAGATGCCTAGTAAAACCATCGATATGCACAAAATATTTGTAGAAGTAACCCAATGTTGTATTATACCTTATATTTGAGTTGTGCAAGTTGTTGGGGATGTGGTTTATCGTAATAGACATGTTCATATTGTTTATTTTGCAATTTCAAGTTTAAAAAGGGTGGTTGTGCAAAAGAGGCAACGTTTGCCTTGTAATTTGCAAGGTATAAACTATACTATGTTACTAAATGAAAATGCACCCCCAAGTTTCCCTGTAGTTCCAAAATTTGTTTTATAAGTTTTAATATGGAGTTCATAAATGGTAGATTTACCTATGCATATAAAGTTCAATTGGAGAATAGGATATGTTGCTTTCATGCACCTAGAATTGGGATTTCATGTAAGTTTGAATGCAAAACTACCTCAGCCTTAAATGTACGCCCTATTCTCATTTTTGTGCCAAATTTTGTGGTTCAACTTGCATAAGCTGTAGTTTGTGATTTTACACCTATCTATAAACTTATATTGTCATTTTCAGACATAAATCTACCTGGTGTGCATAAAGGCTAAGAATTTCATTGTAAAAGCAAAGGGCCAAATGGTTAAAGTTGGCTATATTAAATTGCACGACCAAAGTTGGATATGGCTCCATAATTTAGGATTTAAGTTGTAAATTGATCATTCCAATATTTATAATACCATGTTTGTATAATTATTACTGCATTTACACTCCAAACATGATGTTTTCTATGCACAAAGATTCACGACATTTTGATGAATCAAAGGATGGTGAGTTAAGAGAGAAACCAAGGTTAGTTTTTCATGTTCAGTCATAAGAGAATCTTTTGTGCAAAAAGACTCAATAATTTTCAAGGTCAAACCTGTACTAAGTGACAACATTAAAATGCATGCCCAATCTTCCCTATAGCTCAAAAATTGTTTTAAAGGTTGTAATATGGAGTTAGATACATTGTAAATTCACATATTCCATTTAAAGTGCAATTGAAGAACATGAGAGGTTTCTTTCATTCAACTATATTTGGGATATCACGTAAATGTGAATGTAAAATTGCCTCAGAGTAAAATGCACGCCCTAATGCCATTTTTGACCCACTTTATTTTGCATCCAACAAGGATCTAATAAGACCTTTAGTCACTATTAAAAACATAAGGTAGATTGAAAACAACTACAGTAATCAAAATTAGGGATCAAACAATGTTTATTCTTTCAAACCACATAAGTCATAACTTATCAAACTATTTTTTGATCAAAGCATATATGTAAAACAATATATATCATTTATCTTAGGCGATAACCAATTGAATTCTTGTTACTAACTTTAAAATTTGGCAACAACACCATTCCATTAGTGTCACATGTGCATCTTTAACAATAATTAACAACTTACAACAAGAAGAAATGACAATGGAAAACATCTTAGAAATACACGTAGAAACAATTTCTACACACTAATATACAATATGACATACCACCTGGATATTGAAATAAGTAAAACAAATAATACAAGTAAAGTAAATTATGCTACAATTTTTTTTTTTATTTTCAATGAAAATATGAAAATTTGTAGCCTAAATTTCTTCAAAACAAATAAAATTGATCTAAATTGATGAAATTCCGCTTAAGAAAAACATTGGATCAAAGAAATGAATATAGCATTGACACTGCAAGAATTCTCCTAGAAAATCTTGATTCCTCAACAACCCTCAACAATTGATCATTCCAATATTTATAACCCATTTGTACAATTAATAGTGCATTTACACTCCAAAAAGGATGATTTCTACGCACAAATATTCACAACATTATGATGAATCATATGATGGTGGGTTATGAGGGAAACCAAGGTCAGTTTTTCATTTTCAGTCATAAAAGAGTTTGTTGTGCAAAAATACTCTGTAATTTGCAAGGTCGAACCTCTACTAATTAGTGACAACATTAAAATGCACGCCCAAGCTTCCCCATGGCTCAAAAATTGATTTAAAGGTTGTAATATGGAGTTATATACATTGTAAATTTACATATGTTATTGAAAGTGCAATTGAAGAACATGAGAGGTTGCTTTCATGCAACTAGAGTTGGGATATCATGTAAATGTGAATGCAAAACTTCCTCAGAGTAAAATGCATGCGCTACTACCATTTTTTACCCACTTTATTTTGCATCCAACAAGGCTTTAATAAGACCTTTAGTCACTATTAAAAATAGAAGGTAGATTGAAAACAATTAGGGTAACTAGTCTTAGGGATCAAAACAATGTTTCTTCTTTCAAAACACATAAGTCACAACTTATCAAACTATTTGTTGATCAAAACACACACACACACACACACACACACACACACACACACATATTAGGTGATAACCAATTGAATTCTTGTTACTAACTTAAAAATTTGGCAACAACACCATTCCAATAGTGTCACATGTGCATCTTTGACAATAATTAACAACTTACAACAAGAAGAAATGGCAATGAAAAATATATTTAGAAATACATGCAGAAAAAAATTCTACACACTCATATACAACATGGTATACCACCTAGATGTTGAAAGAAGTAAAACAAATAATACAACTAAAGTAAATTATGCACAAGTTCTTTTTATTTTCAATGAAAATACGAAAATTTGTGGCCTAAATTTCTTCAAAACAAACAAAATTTAGCCAAATTGGTGAAATTCTGCATAAAAAAATATTGGATCAAAACAATGAATGTAGCATTGACAGCTGCAAGAATTCTCTAAGAACATCTTGATTCCTCAACAACCCTCAACAAATGATCATTCCAATATTTATAACCTGTTTGTACTATTAGTAGTGCATTTACACTCCAAAAAGGATGATTTCTATGCACAAAGATTCACAACATTATGATGAATCATAGGATGGTGGGTTATGAGGGAAACCAAGGTCATTTTTTCATTTTCAATCATAAAAGATTATGTTGTGCAAAAATACTTGGTAATTTGCAAGGTTTAACTTGTACTAATTAGTGACAACATTGAAATGCATGCACAATATTCCCCGTAGCTCAAAAATTGATTTAAAGGTTGTAATACAGAGTTAGATACATTTTGAATTTACATATGTCATTTAAAGTGAAATTGAAGAACATGAGAGGTTGCTTTCATGCAACTAGATTAGGAATATCATGTAAATGTGAATGCAAAACTGCCTCAGAGTAAAATGCATGCCCTAGTGCCATTTTTGAGCAAAAATGAGTGGTTCAACTTGCAAAAGCTGTCATTTGTGATTTCACACCCATCTATAACTTTATATTGGCATTTTCAAATACACACATACTTGATGTGAATAAAGGGTAACACTTGTTTTCTCTTTTTCTTTAAAGAACAATTGTTTATTCTTGTTACAAATTCTTCTTTCTCAACATAATTTAAAATTCCTTACAAAAACTAAGCATAATATAAAATCTATATGAGTGGAAATATGAATTCCACTTTGGCTTAAGTATATTGAAACCAAGAAATTATAAAAAAAATATCTTACTAACATATCTTTCAGATGAATATTTCTTGTAAATGTTCAACAACACAGGTATTCCAACAGAGGGCGAACACCTTCAGTAACCACTCACATAACCAGAACAAAGATCAACACACCAATGTTTTCACATGGTAAAACCCCTACAGGGAAACATCCATAGCCCCAACCAACGTGACCACTTGGAGCAGTTTATTAATGCAAAGAAAAAGATTACAGAGAGATTTTACAAGAGAGTTTCTCACAATCGATCATCGACAAATGACCCTCCATGCTCTTTAAATAGAGATCATGGACCAATCGGGTGTTAAGCCACGGATCAATGGCTGTTAAGATCGAGGAGAGTATGAACCATTGAATCACTCTATGTCGGGAACATATCGTGACCATCGGATTTCCTAACTACAAATGCATACTAAAGAAACACACTATAAAACACACTTTTACCTAACGACACAATAGACCAAGTAGATCTTACTAAATCCTAAGTGTCTAAATATCCTAACATCCCCCCTTAAGAACAACTTGGGATAGGATTAAAGGATTTACAATAGTGACACAATAGGAGAAGGAAGGAGGCATTAGAGCCTATCCCCCCCTTAATGACAACTTCCTGAACTCCTAACATAGATCGAAGTTTGGAAAACTTCACTTCTGTAAGAGAGTTTGTGAAAATGTCTGCAACTTGATCTTCTGTAGGAAAAAAGAGCACTTCAATAACTTGATCATGAATGAGCTTTCTGATGAAGTGCATGTGTAACTCGATGTGTTTGCTGCGCTGATGTTGAACTGGGTCTTTGGCGAGCTTGATGGCACTCTGATTGTCACACCAAAGGTTGGTTGGATGCGGGTGCTGGAATCCAAACTTTGAAAGGATCTTTCAAAGCCACAGGGCTTCCTGAATTGCATTTACCGCTGCTCGGTACTCGGATCCTGCTGAATAAAGTGCAATAGCCTATTGTTTCTTACAGGCTCAAGTGACAGGTCCTAAACCAAGGCTGAAAACATAACCTACAATAGACTTCCGATCATCGAGGTCGTCGACCCAATCTGAATCAGTGAAACCAACCAATAAGGGAGTCCCCCCTGAACTGTAATGTATCTCGAACTGAACTGTACCACGAACATAGCGAAGTATCCTTTTAGATGATTTCCAATGGATTTCATGGGGTGTTTGCATATATCAGGCAACAAGACCAACAACAAAGAAAAGATCAGGACGGGTATGAGTCAAGTATAAGAGGCTACCAACTAACTGATGATACAGGGTGGCATCAACTTCAGGAGAAGTACAGGTGGCATAAATCTTGACTCCAGATTGGAAGGGAGAAGGGGTTGGTTTACAATCATCCATGTGAAAGCGACGAAGAAGGTCACAAGCATACTTAGACTGGGAAAGAAAAATTCCTTCATTGGTTTTCAAAACTTGGAGGCTAAGGAAATAGTGCAAAAAGCCTAAGTCTGTCATTTCAAATTTCTTCTTAAGGCTGGTTTTCACATGGTTTAAAAGTTTTGAGTCACTACTAGTAAGGATAAGGTCATCAACATAAAGGACAAGGATTATGAGATGGCTTCCTACTTTCTTGGTATAGACATTAGAATCAGAATGGCATCTAGAGAATCCAGTGGCAATAAGAAAGCTTTCCATTTTGGCATACCAAGCTCGGGGAGCTTGCTTGAGACCATAAAGAGATTTCTTGAGGTGAAAAACAAGGCTAGAGTCATTCTAGACATAGCCAGGAGGTTGTTCCATGTAGATTTCTTCTTGCAAATCTCCGTGCAAGAAGGCGGATTTAACATCCATCTGATGGACCTCCCATTTATGTGAGGCAACAAGGGAAAGAACAAGGCAGATGGAATTCATTTTTGCTACAGGGGAAAAGGTTTCATTATAGTCAATTCCTTCAACTTGGGAAAATCCTTTGGCAACTAACCGAGCCTTGTGTCTTTCAACACTTCCATCTGATGCATACTTAGTTCTATAGACCCATTTCCATCTAACAAGTTTTCTTCCTTTTGGAAGAGGTACAAGATCCCAAGTATCGTTTGCCATTAAAGAATGATACTATTCATTCATTGCTATATCCCAATATGGATAACCTGAAGCTTCTGCAAATGTCTCTGGATCATGAGTTTCTGAAACTTGAGCCAAAAGAGAAGAGGCTCACTGGAACTATGAACATGTCCGACGCTGATCTGAAGGATCACCGACAAGATCAATAACTGTTTCTCATGTTGAACGGACCCATTGAGGAAGCGGTGGAGCTGGTGCTGGTTCAGGTTCAAAGGACTCATCTGGAGGAGGGTGAGCAGGCGGAGGTGGATTTTCATCCTCACTGTCATCATCTGAAGAAGAAACCAGATCATAAGAAGGCACAAATGCCAAAGATGGCTCACAGGCCGAAGAAGGTACAATCGCTGAATTAGGCTCGTAGGCCAAGATATTTTCATCAAATTTAACATCTCTTCTAATAATAATTTCATTACAATGTGATTGAAGAAGTCTGTAACCTTTGACATATTCAGAATAACCAACAAATATACATTTCTCACTTTTAGGCTGCAATGCTTTCCTTTTCTCATCAGGAATGTGAGCCCATGCTATATTGCCAAATACACGGAAGTGACTTAGATTTGGTTTAATTTTAGTCCAATCTTCTTCTGGTGTTATATTTTTAAGAGCCTTTGTGGGAGTGCGATTGACTATGTAATTTGCACAGTTGATTTCTTCTGCCCAATACTTTAGACTTAATCCCTTAGATTGGATCATACAATTAGCCATTTCTTTTAATGTGCGGTTCTTTCTCTCAGCAACACCATTTTGTTGTGGTGTATATGGAACAATGTGTTGCATTTGGATGCCTTGTGTAGTGCAGTAACTTGTGAAATTATTGTTCACATATTTTCCTCCATTATCTGTTCTTAACTTTTGAATTTGATGTCCAGATTACTTTTCTACAAGGGCCTTGTAGGCCAAAAACTTGTCAAAAACTTCACTCTTAAGTTTTAAGAAGTAAACCCAAGTACGTTTGGAAAAATCATCAATGAAAGTTAATAAATACTTGCATCCGAAAAAGGAAGGAGAAGAAAGTGGACCACACAAATCACTGTGAACAAGCTGTAAGGGGCTTGAGGCGTGCCAAGAGGCACATTTGTCAAAACTGTCCCGATGATGTTTGCCGAGAACACAACCGACATAAACACCATCTCTGCATGAAACAAGAGGAAGACCAATCACCATCTGTTGATTACATAGTTGCTTCAATGAGCGATAGTTTAGATGACCAAACTGCTCATGCCAAAGTTTGCTCAAGTCATCGCTATGAGCAACAAAAACTGATGAAAAAGTTGATGACCCAAAGTTGTCAAATTTGTACAACCTGGTAATATCATTAGCAATTCCAGTTGCAATAACATGCTTAGGATCATTTAGATCCTTGATTACAACTTGGTGAGGTGAAAAATCTATGGTTTTACCTTCACCTGAATGAGTGATTTGATATACTGATAGAAGGTTACAAGAAAGATTTGGAACACATAATACATCATTGAAATGACCATTTTCTACCTAAACTGTTCGAGATCCTACAACACTAAGAGATCTATCATCACCAACAAATATTTTCTTGGTGTTACATTCATTTAGAGAAGAAAATATGGATTTATCCTTAGCCATATGATAAGATGCTCCAGAATCAATAAACCACTCATCAGAAGAAGAAGTAGTAGTAGAAGGTGTATTGAAGGAGAAACCATAAGCAGAAAGTGTATGTCCATGAGAAGAAGAATAAGAAGAAGAATCAATACTGATGTTGTGCTTCTTCATCGCTACTTCTAAGGCTGCCATCTTCTTGAAATATTTGGACTCATCATGACCATATTTATCACAAAAGTTGCAATGTCTGTTAGTATTCTTACTTTTACATTTTGCTCCTTTGTCACCATTAGGAGATGAATCTGTCTAAGCGGGTTTGGGACCCTTATGTTGTTTGTTGTTGTAGCGAGGATGTTGCTTCTTGGGATACTTGGGTTTATCTTTCTGTTGGGCAACTAAGGCTTTGTTGGAGGTACCTGCAGTGTTGATCACTCCAAGTTGTACAAGATTATCTTCTTCTCTAATCAAAGAAGCACAAAAGGACTCAAGACTGGGTTTTTCATAAGCTTTCCCTAGAGCCTCTCTCATGGCATAAAAGGTAGATACAAACACAGAATATGCACTACCTAGTTTAGAAAGAATAAGATATATGAAACGCTCTTCCTCCATTTTTATCTTACATTCTTCACATAAAATTCTGAGTGTTTTAAACTTAGATAGATAGTCTCCAAGGAAAGAAAAATCACTTGGAATCAAGGTTAGTATTTGATTTTCTAACTGTTGTGCTCGAATAATATTGAGTTTACCAAACATAGATTCAATCGTGTTCCAAGCTTCTTCAGGGTCATCAATTCCTTGAAGGTGGTACCTTAAATCAGGAGAGATGGACATTCTGATTAGTCCACGTGCTTCGTCATTCCTATTATCCCATTTGGCTTTCTTATTATCATTAGTGGGTGCTGTTTCCTTTCCCAAGGTAATCCGGTACATGCCTTTACTTCTTAATAAATCTTCCATATGGGATTTCCATTGGAAGTAGTTGTTTCTGGTAAGCAAGACATTACTTGTAGAAGCCATATTAAATATGTAGATAATTTGGATTTAAAATCTGAAACTAATGATCTGGATGGAAATATCTTGAAAAGTTATGCGGTTTTAAAAAAAACATCACTGAAAACGGACTTCCCATGTGAGAGTTATGCCCTTTTAAAAGAAATGCATAAATGGTAACCAAATAACCATGTGATAGTGTAAGCTACTTTATGAAGTGACCCACTTTTATAAAGAGAAGTGGGAATCACTTTTACAATGAAGTTACCTTATAACAGAAAAGTTGCATGCAAAATAAATAACTCTAAAATAAAATATAAAGCTACTTATATTGATTCACTTTTATACTTGAAGTGAAATGCACTTTACAATTTTTAGCATGAACTTTTTCAAAAAAAGTAACAAAAGAGAGACTTGAACTCAAGACCTCTTACTTAATAAGACAAGTTTTAACCAAATGGTCTAGAAAAAAATATTGTAATGTTAAGAAGGAGGATTGGGGTTATTGTTGTTGTTGTTGTTGTTGAAGACGGCCTTGGAGAGCATGCTAAAAAAAAATTCTTTTCACACAAGAAAAACAATTTTCGCTTCTCGATGACAACAAGGGTTAGATCTCGGTTAGCTTACCCGGAAGATGCAATTTTTCCTATCTGTTTCTGATTTTCTGAGATCGCATAGGAAGGGAGGCAAAGAGCATATGCATATCTAAAATAGTAGCAACCCGGAAATAAAAAATACAAACCGAAATAAAATCAAAATAAAACTTTGCAGAAATTTTAAAAATGTGTATTCAGGCTTTATACCTTCGGATCTGACTGTAATGGCCGTGTCTTGGGAAAATGAAAACCTTTTCAAGTGAAATGAAAAGTGTTCCTGAATGAAATGATTGCTTCGGACGCAATGGAACAGTCCTCTCAGCCCCAAAATGTACGAAAATGCCAGAAAATGGAGATGAGGCAACTCGGCTTTACAATCTCAATCTACAATAGGAGCATGTCCTCAAACAAGCTCTGATACCATGTTCGACAACACATGTATTCCAATAGAGGGTGACCACCTTCAATAACCACTCACATAACCATATCAAAGATCAACACACCGATGTTTTCACGTGGTAAAACCCCTATGGGGAAACATCCACGGCCCCAACCAACGCGACCACTTGGAGCAGTTTATTAATGCAAAGAAAAATATTATAGAGAGATTTTACAAGAGAGTTTCTTATAATCGATCATCGACAAATGACCCTCCATGCTCTTTAAATAGAGATCATGGACCAATCGGGTGTTAAGCCACAGATCAATGGCTGTTAAGATCAAGGAGAGTATGAACCGTCAGATCACTCTATGTCGGGAACATATCGTGACCGTCGGATTTCCTAACTACAAATGCATACTAAAGAAACACACTATAAAACACACTTTTACCTAACGACACAATAGACCAAGTAGATCTTACTAACTCCTAAGTGTCTAAATATCCTAATAGTAAATATCCTTTAAATAAACACAACATACATTGGTCAAATAAGAGATGAATAATTAAAGGAACAACATCATTCATATTAAAAACAAGATATACAAAGTATTAGGCTAAAATCTTAGAATTATCAAAATTACAAAATATGTATAAATCACATCCTCACACATAGTACTTAAACTTAATAGGACTAACATGTAATGATCTGAGTCTATTTAGGCATCACCCATTTCCTCATCTTCGCTAATGTAGACATTATTCCCATAGGCAGATGAACTAACGCCGCCAACTCCATTATTCTCCTCAGCTTGGCATCTGAGATATTTTAGAACATGAAGATAATGTTTAATCCCCATTAAATCATTCATAATTATGTTCATTTTGTTCTCAACCATGAGTTGAAAGTCCACCGTGGGTTGTTCATTCCTTGCACTAGCTTTAAATTTTTTATCCCTTTCTTTAGGAGCACTCTTAACTGAACGACTAGGAACTTTAGGAAATGTATCTACAAACCTTTTTGAAAAAACCGATGTTGCAGGAACGACAACTAAAGAATTTGTAACACTAGCAATAACTGCAGAAGTATTCCCAGTCTTCGAATTATTCTCGTTTCTCCAGTAATTTGAGCCTTCCATTGCCATTAGACAAGTTAAATAATCATGATTCACAACACCCAATATCTAAATATCTTTCGAATACAAAAGACCAATGAAATGACCATTAAATGGATCATGAGCCAAATGAGAAAATCTGTATAATTTTTAATCCCTCACTGGATTTCCAAAGTACAAGTTGATACTCTATGTGTGAATTATCTCACAATTCGCTCATACTAATGGTTGTATCAATTGAATTATGAATATTGTCATTAAACCCGAATGGTGGTTTAATAAATTAATAATTATGATACTGACTTGATATTGACTAAGGATGTACTACTTGGAAACACATTATGATTTATAATCAGTAGGTTGTACTTTGAAAAACATTATGATTTCTAAACATTAATAAATTTGATTTTGTGATTGTGTCTAAAGTTTTATATTGTCATATTTAACATTTTAAAATTCCTCCAAAGAAAACGTGGCTCAATGTTTATATATATATATATATATATATATATATAACCCAACAAAAAGTTATATATGAAATTACAAAGTATGGCTATTATTATTTTCTATACTTGTAATTTGAACTTATCTATATGGTTGTTGTGGGGGGGAGTGGGAGAGAGAGGAAAAGTACTCGGGGGAGAAAGAAAGAGGAAGAGGGAGAAAAGGAGAGAGATAGGGAGAGAGAAAGAAAGAGATGGGATCAAGACATAGGAGCAGGGGGAGAGAGGGAGATAGGGGGAAAGAGTGAATGGTAGCCAAAGAAATAGTATTTCCATTGTCTAGGTCATGGCCTAGGTGTAGGTCTAGGTCATGTCCTAGGTACAGGTCATGGACAAAATGAATCCCGTATATAGATTACAGGTGGTAGGGAAGACCGAGGAACATGTTAACAATGTCTTTAAGAGTAAAAAAGACAACTCTTGTTGGATCTCTCCCTCCGTCCCTTTCTCTCCTTCTCCCCGACTCTCCATGCATATAAGAAATTACCTACCTCAATCCACTAGTTATGCCCTAGACCCATCTAACCCTAGGACCCCGCCTATACCTAACCCAACTTAAACAATCCCCACACCCGATCCCAACTAAGCTCCTTATGGTCGTAACTCTTCTTAGGGTCACAAAAAATCCTACACCTTCAACCTAGTGCTCTAAACACTGCCCTAATAAATAGAGGATTTTCATAGTGGGGAATAAAGAGAGAGGAAGAGGGAGAGAAGGGGAGAGAGTGAGTGAGCATGTGAGATATCATGGAGAGAGAGGAAGAAATAAAAATAGTATTGCCAATGTCTAGGTCATGGTTTAGATGTACATCATGGTCTAGGTGTAGGTACTCTAGGTCATGGTTTAATGGACGTAGCTTTGAAAAATGATTTCTTTGATGAGAAGCTTTTGCGAACATTATTCATACAAATAAAGTAAGTTAAATTAATACTCACAATTGATATATGAGAGAGTGTGTGAGAGTGTGATGAGAGGGAGAGAGAGGAAGAAAGAGAGGGGGAATNAAAAGTTATATATGAAATTACAAAGTATGGCTATTATTATTTTCTATACTTGTAATTTGAACTTATCTATATGGTTGTTGTGGGGGAGAGTGGGAGAGAGAGGAAAAGTACTTGGAGAGAAAGAAAGAGGAAGAGGGAGAAAAGGAGAGAGATAGGGAGAGAGAGAGAGAGAGAGAGATGGGATCAATACATACGAGCAAGGGGAGAGAGGGAGATAGGGGGAAAGAGTGAATGGTAGCCAAAGAAATAGTATTTCCCTTGTCTAGGTCATTGCCTAGGTGTAGGTCTAGGTCATGTCCTAGGTATAGGTCATGGACAAAATGAATCCCGTATATAGATTATAGGTGGTAGGGAAGACCGAGGAACATGTTAACAATGTATTTAAAAGTAAAAAAGACAACTCTTGTTGGATCTCTCCCTCTGTCCCTTCCTCTCCTTCTCCCCGACTCTCCATGCATATAAGAAATTACCTACCTCGATCCACTAGTTATTCCCTAGACCCATCTAACCCTAGGACCCCACCTATACCTAAACCAACTTAAACAATCCCCACACTAGATCCCAACTAAGCTCCTTATGGTCGTAACTCTTCTTAGGGTCACAAAAACTCCTACACCTTCAACCTAGTGCTCTAAACACTGCCCTAATAAATAGATGATTTTCATAGTGGGGAATAAAGAGAGAGGAAGAGGGAGAGAAGGGGAGAGAGTGAGTGAGCATGCGAGATATCATGGAGAGAGAGGAAGAAATAAAAATAGTATTGCCAATGTCTAGGTCATGGTTTAGGTGTACATCATGGTCTAGGTGTAGGCACTCTAGGTCATGGTTTAATGGACGTAGCTTTGCACAGTGATTTCTTTGATGAGAAGCTTTTGCGAACATTATTCATACAAATAAAGTAAGTTAAATTAATACTCACAATTGATATATGAGAGAGTGTGTGAGAGTGTGATGAGAGGGAGAGGGAGGAAGAAAGAGAGGGGGAATAGAGAGAGAGAGAGAGAGAGTGACACAAATGAAGTAAGTTAAATTACTCACAATTGATATTGTTAGCACTGAGAGTCACCCTCAAATTGAGGGAGGATACGCCCAATACCCATCAGAAATGTTTAGTGGAGGTAGGTTTTATGAGTGGAGGTCAAATGGAAATAGCTGAGTACTTGAACGTTTTAACACATGAACTGGACTAGAAATGCGTAAGGAAATGATGTCCTCACTAAATTTAGTCAGTAGTTTAAGGTTAAAGGCGAGAAGAAGGAAGTCTTGGTGAGAAAGGTGGACAAGTCTGCCATGAGTATCCGACCTTCAAGAAGCTCGGTGAAGAAAAACTTAGGCCCAAGAGAACTCTTGAACTCAAGCTTCAGACATCAAAATATGTCACAGCATCATAATAATCAAACCTCCATTACCATGCGACTACAACAACTCATCTGGATCCTTCATGCACGAGCATTTCGGTGTAAGGGGAAATAAGATAACAAAAGGAAAATATTGGAACAAGTCACAACAACATTATAATCAAACCTACATTACAATACAACTACAACCCTTTTTTGGATCCTCCATGCATGAGTGTTTCAACATAGTTTAAACACGAAGATAAAAGAAGCTGACTTCTATTAATGCGAAAGTCTCAAGTTTTATACATAACCAGAGAACAACTCTGGTATCAAAATATTACAAAATAGGGAGCTCTGCTCAACCATCTGACCCCCATAACAAATCCTTAGATTGATCTACTTATACTCAAGTCAGTCTATAACTGCTAGAAGTGTGATTTGATCTAGCCATCGCATTCAAATATTTCCACCTGTGTACCCTCTTTGTCTGACTGTGCATGTATCTTCCTTGGGCTGACAGTTCTGTCCCTTTGGCTAAGGCTTCCATGCCTTCTATTTATGGAGTGAGCCGAGGTTTCAACTACCAGTATGTGTCCATTAAATGATATCTCCTTGGGATCAAGACGCGGCCTGATGACCAGGGGGAGGCTAATTTCAGTGTTAGAGAGCTTTTACATTGAACAAGAAAATCCTTTGAAGGACGAATTCCCGAAGCTGACGTGGTGACCCAACGTCACTGTGCCGAGGTGTCATGAAAATAAGGGTGACACACACCATGCAGAAATGAATGGATGATATGTCCAATGATGCCTAGACTGAGTGCCATGTATCAGCACCATATGGACAGGTGGTGAAGGGATGAAACTCCGCAGCATAAACTCTTCGGGAAATTGAAAATGAGGACATAGCAAGAATGCCCAAGCTTCGTATTCCAGAGAAAATATGAGCCGTTAGATCTAGGAGGACACGCGACAGAGATCCATGCATTCCAAGAAAGCACTCCAGAGGGAATCAATAAGGGAAGTCTCAAAACTCCCGAAGCCCGAAATGGTGAAACAAAACATGACCATCCATTGGAGAAGGACATGGGGTAGAGATCCGCGTATTCGGGAACAAGGGAGCGGAGGAGCCGTTGACCGAGATTTTTCTAGAGAATCAAAGAGATAATAAGTTTAAAACCTGGCCATTGATGGCATAGACATGTGACAAAGATCTATGCATTCCGGAAAAAGCACTTTAGAGGAAATCAAGAAGAGAAGTCCCAAAATTCCCGAAACCCGAATTCCAAAGAGAATCATGCCCGTTCATTTGAGAAGGACATGCGACGCTTGATCTTTAATCCCAGGGCTTCTGTTTGGCACTAAAATTCATGCAACTTTCTAATTCTAAATGCTCGAGGGCCGCTAATCTGAACTGCAGGGGGGATCTCCACCGTTGAAAAAAAGACCTGTCTGTTTGCTTGTTTCGAGCTCACAATGGGCTACTTTGAGTGTTGCGCTTTGGGTTCATGGATGATACTTGTGTAAACAAGGACTTGGATGACTTGTTATGGGATCAGGAAAACAAAATGACTAGTAATTGAAACACGATAGTGATGAGTGTTCATCCTTCGAGAGAAACAAAAAATCTTCGGGCCGAGACTTAGTCAAGCAAGGCATCAAGGGAAAGTAGGTCATTAAACAAAGAGGGAAAATTTTTTTACCAATCAGAGGGAAAGACTTTAGGACTTGGTATGCGAGAAGAGAGAGAGACGGAGTAGGGGTGCAGACTTGGGTTTTAACAACAAAAACATATGACCCTTGACAACTTAATGTGATAACATTGGTTCCATAGGGGCTGGCATGCTCCCTGTGAGCTGCCAAGAATACACAGTTCCAGTGCCTTAGGTTTTGGGTCATGGAGTCTCTTATTCAAACAGAAGGAAAAGGAAGTGGTGATTACAATGAATGGAAATCCAATCATGGATTAAGAAAAACATTTTTTTAGAAAGTGCCCATTGATAGGGCCACCAAAAAATTCAGAATCCTCCAAGTTCCGCAACTTATAATTGTTGTTTGAAAATACCTCAGAAATCTTGAAGGGACCAATCCATAAGGCTTCAAATTTACCATGTTTTCCTTTTTCTTGCTTGGGGACATCCCACTTGATCACCAAATCCCCCAGCTGAAAATATTCCTTGCTTTCCCTCTTGTTAAAGGCTCTTTTTATTTTCTGCTGATGATCCTGAGCTTTATCAAGTAGTTTCTCCCTGGTCTGCTATACTTCTACTAGCTTTTGTATCCTCCTGACCATATCATCAGGTTCTCCCTGGTAGTCCTGGAGGAATTTTTCCACAGGCAAGGAAAGTTGAGTAGAAAAAATAGCCTCAACCCCATACACAATATGAAAAGGGGAGACGCCAAGTGACCTCTTTACTATAACTCTGTCATCCCATAATGAAAATTTCATCTCTGAGTCCCATGCTTTCTTATTTTCTTCTAACAATTTCTTGATGATCTTTATGAGGCTCTTGTTAGAAGACTCTACTAAACCGTTTCCTTGGGGGTAGTAAGGAGTGGAATGGATTAATGTAGTTCCATATTGTTCACATAACTTGATTAATGGTTTAGCCTTGAAGGAGGCATCATTGTCAGTAAAAATCCTGCTCGGACAACCAAATTTGGCCATGATATCTTCAAGGAAGCTAATGATTACCTTGTGGGAGGCGCTCCTTGTAGGGATTGTTTCTATCCACTTGGTTAAGTAATTAGTGGCGGTCAAAATCCACCCATGCTGGCCACTTGATGCTGGGTGGATATCCCCAATGAAGTCAAGACCCCACTATTGAAATGATCGAGAAACCACTATAGGTTTCAAAGGCAAGGATTTGAGTTGTTGCTTTCCAGAAAATTTTTGGCACTTGACACAAGCTCTAATATTTGCACAAACATCAGTAAAAAGGTTGGGCCATAAATAACCAGCTCTGAGGAGCTTCAGCTGTGGTCCTCCATAAATGATGTCCCCCACACAAGCTGTCATGAAAATCGGTTATGACCCTTTGGGCCTCCTGTGGGTCTAGAAACCTCAACAAAACTCCCAAAGGATCCTTCCAATACAAAACCTGATCGATGAGAAAATATTTGATTTCTTTGAGTTTCAAATCTATCACCTTGTTCTTATCCAAACCATCAAGAGGCCACAACTTCTGCAAAAAATATATGATGTATTTATACCAGGTGCATTCTACCAAGTCGAGACTGACATGAGGGTCTTTATCAACAACATCAACTTGCTGATTTTCTGAGTTTATGTTTAGGAAATTAACCCCCAAATCCCTGTAATTTGATTCAGCCAACAACCTGGCTAAAACTTGGCCTTTTACCAACTTAGTGGGCTTTATTTCCAGGTCAAACTCCAAAATTTTGGTAATCCATTTACTTCTCTTCCCATCTATATCAGGCTAGATCAATATCTCTTTCACTAAGGCTGAGGGGACATATGCAATGATTTTTGAATGGAGAACATATACTCTAAAAGGCTTGAGGGATTTGACCAGAGTGTAAGCCTGCTTCTCCATGATATCATATCTCATTTCTGCATCCCTCAATGCTCTGTTGAAAAAGGAAATAGGTTTCTCTAACCCCTCTGTATTTTTCTGTAGCAAAACGACAACTAATGTATCAGATGGGGCAAAAGAAAATATTAGAAATTGCTTATAATAGACGGGGATGATGAGCACATGTGCTTCAGTCAAAGCCCTTTTGATTTGGTCAAAAGAATATCTGGACTCTGCAGTCCATTTCACCTCGCTTCCTTTTCTAAGCATCGCTGTAATGTGCTTAACCAACTCAACAAAATTAGAGATGAACCTTCTTAAAAAAATGATTTTACCCAAGAAAGACCGAACCTCTTTCTTAGATCCGGGAAGAGACAAGGCCTGGATGACCTCTTTCTTAGATCTAGGAAAATATAATGCCTGGATGGCCTCTATTCTTCTTGGATCAACTCTTACACCTTCTGCTGACACAATATGCCCCAATAATTTACCCTCTTCTATAAAAAACAAATATTTCTTGGGATTGAGGGAGAGACCAAACCTTCTGCACTTTAGGAAGTATTTCTTCAGATGATGACAATTATCTTTATCAGACCTCAAGAATATTGTAATGTCATCCATATAGATGACTACACATTTATCTTTCTCCCCAATGAAGGCAATGTCCATGGCTTGCTGGAAGGTTTCTTCTGCATTCATCAATCCAAAGGAAATTTTAGCATACATGAATGTGCCCCAAGGAGTAGTGAAGGCTATCTTATCTCTATCTTCAGGCATAACAAAGATCTGATTGTAGCCAGAGAAGCCATCAATCATAGACATTCTAGATGAACCAATCACTCTCTGCAGAATGTGCTCCATCTTTGGCAATGGGTAGTTATCTTTTTTTGGAGATTCTGTTCAAATTCCTTAAATCAACATATAACATGATTTCCCCATTTTTCTTCCTCACAGGCACCAATTTAGCCACCCATTCTGAATATCTAAAAGGAATGATGATCTGGGCATCCAACAACTTTTTCACTTCCTTTTCCATAATAGGCAGGAGCATGGGATTTATCTGTTTGAGTTTATTCCTAAATGGCTTGGTCTCCTATTTCAAAGGGATCTTATGTTCAATAAAGCTGGTGTCATATGTTCTTAAATATTCATACTTCCAGATGAACACATTAGAAAAATCTTTCAACAACTTGACATACTCATCCCTTTGTTCCTTTGACAAGCTGTTGGACAATTTAACATACTTTGGGTCTTCCTTTGTTCCTAAATTGCATTCAATCACATCAGAATTTTCAACTGAACCTTTAATATTTACAACCACATCATTTTTGTCAAAAAATATCTCCAAGGGGACAAGTCCTTTTGGAATATGGTTACTGGGTAACTGAACAATATGATGGTCAACAATTTTATTCAGAAAAATATCATCATGAGGGATTTTTTCAGTATCCTGATCTTGATCAATATGTAAAGAAGAAAATTCATCCACTATCTCAAGATCATCCTCAAAAACCTTCCAATGTTTGACATTGTTAGGAATAGAGGGTCTATACTTTACTTCCACATCATACTTGAGTTTAGGGGGCAAAGGAGCCCTGAACTTACTTGCTAAAACGACCAAGGAATCTTCCATAATGTTCCCCTCTCTCTGAACAAATGAGATATTAAAAGCTAAGAAGAAACTATCAACAAGATCCCAGACTTCATTTCTGTAGGCCCTCAACCTGGGGTGCTTAGCTTGATACATATTTTTGACTTGATGAACAATCAACTCAACATCTCCAAACAATGCTAGCTTTTCAATATTCATGTCTTTAGCAACCCTCAAACCCAAAACAAGAGCCTCATATTCTGCCACATTATTTGTTGCTTTAAATTCAAGCTTGTAAGACAAAGATATGGTCTCTTGGGTAGGAGAAATAAATACTATCCTAGCACCAACACTTTCCCTAGAATAGGCTCCATCTAAAAACATATTCCAAACATAGGTATTGGGAGGAGAGTTTTCACAAGAGGTAATAGGATGCTTTTTGATTTCAATAGGTGCTTGAGGAGCATCAATGAGCTGTAACATACTGGTTCCTAGATCAGTATCCACTGCAAAATTGGAGTGGTTGGTAGGATTTGCTTCATCATTGATAATTTAAGTAAGTTGTGCTTCCCTATAAATCCTTCTATGTCCCCCCCCAAACACAAGAATGGTGGTATATGAAAGATCCATTTGCAAAGCTCCCCCTAAACTTTTGATCCAAGATCTAGACAAGAGCATTCCAAACTTAGGGGGGACATTGACCAATACAATATCCATTAACACACTCTTCATTGGCAACTGGAACAAGGAAACAACCAGGTCTTTGATAACCCCAAGACATTTCACCTTCCTGGAATCAAATGAGTAAAGGTCATGGTAGGTTTTTCTAACCTCCAACCTAAGCTCATCCATGACAGTCTTAGGAATGAGGTTATGAGATGCCCCTGAATCCATCAAACAATTGTGCAACACTTTGTCATGAATGTTCATTGATGTATAGAAAGGGGGGGAAGAATCATCCCTATCCTCTGCCAAAGGCCCCAATATGACAACACGATTTTCATCTTGGAGGTTGACTAAATATGTGGAATAATATGAAGGTCCATGTGTAGTATTTTGGAAAGGTACCTCTTGAAATCCTCATTCTTAACTAACTCCAAAAAGGGTACAGGGTTTTTAATTTTTTGAATCTCATTCTCAAAGCTAAAGGAGGAGGGAGGCTTAAGAATTTCCTTAACTTTTGGGGTAGGGATCTTAACCACTTCCTGGGGGTTCTGTGCCTCCTTTTCTTTGCTGCTAGATGCCATGCCCTTAACAAGGTTCTCTATTCTAGTAGGCTAATCAGAAATTTCAGGCCTCCCCTCTTTCCTCTTTGACCTCAGGTTGTATCTATTTGGATTGCCACTGGTCCTTTCCCCTTTGCTGAGCTCATTTAGTTGGATATCCATGAGAGACTCTTCATATGTAGATTGGGTTAAATGGGGAAACAAAGAAGTGTCGCCAAGACAATGGATTTCAGGATCAACATCTTCTTCCTCTCCTTCTTCATCAGTAACAAGGTTATTTTGGAGAGGGGCCTGGATTTTTTGATCATCCCTATCCCTATTTCTTTGATCTCTTTGGATGATCTGAGGGGAATTATTGGGTCTTCTGAAATTACCCCTATTATCAGTGTTCTGGGTGTTCCTATAGCTCTGCTTTCCCTCAAATTTCAATTTCTCCATTTCTGCAGAAAGTGATTTTACCAGCTTTTTCAATTCATTGACTTGAGGGTGGGGAGCAGAGGAACCATAGGTTGAAGCTTCAAACCTACCTTTTATTCTGTCTCTATCAGCTTCACTCCTAAGTTTTCCAACTACCAATATATTTGATTCTACTTCAAGGGTTTCATCTTGCATATGAGCTAAGGAGGTAGCTCTTCTATCTCTCAACAGGTGGCATAACTCAGGGTCAAAAGCACTAGCATAGGTAATCTTGGCTGAGGTTTTGGTAGGTTTTATTTTGGTGGGAATATTATTGTACATTTTATTAAACCTTTTTGAGAAGTCTGAAACAGATTCCCCCTCTTCCCTCTTAAGTGACCCAAACTCTGTAATATAATAAAGAAAATCTTTCTTATCCCCCCAATGTCTCAAGAATGAATCATCCAAAGCTTCAATCCCATATATAGATCCAGAAGTCAAGTCCCTAAACCATTTCCTAGCCTCACCATCAAGGCTCTGTACAAAAAATCTCATCCATACATCTTCATTTTCGATATTAAGATTATCTGCATAACTGTAAAAATCCGAAAGGTGTTCTTCTGTAATTATGTCTTCCTCTCCTGTGAACTTGGGCATGTACTTAAGGTAGTCTCCAACTGAGAGAGAATTCATAGGCTGAGGTAAAACAAGAGGGGCGTATCTAGCAGCCACTATGGAATCCATCATGTTTCTAGGAATATTAGCACCTGCCATTGGGATGTGAACTGTAGGAGAACAAGGGGGAGATGGAGTTTGGACAGGTGGGACTGTAGCTGTGATTCTAGGGGAAAGGGATACAGCTGAGCGTTGGAGGAGGATGGTATAGGGTTCAAGGGAAAATAAGTTTCCCCCTCTTTGGATACAATAACTTTGATATGATGAAGAGTAGGAAAACCCAAAGTGGGAAAATATTCTAAGCTCCTGGGTCTAAACCACTTTACAATATCAGGGGAAATAGGAGTTTCAAAACTTTCTCCTTCCATATGAAGACTAGAAGGGGGGAGTTCAAAAGGAAAAATTCAAAAATCTAAACTTCTAGAAACTCCAACCGATGGTATAAAAGGAGAACTAGATAGAGCTACTGGAGTTTTAAAAGAAGAATCACGTAGATTACCAGAATCACCTGGTACAACAACTGAAAGCCATTCTTGAGAGGTTTTTCCTTTCTTGATGATCTTTTCTAGGTTAGCTTCAGGTGTTTCCAGAGGCATATATGGAGTATACCTCATGTGTTTGCCTTTGGGAGCCACAACTAAAATAGTGGAGTCGCTAGGTGCAAGTTGCAATCTTAAAGGTACTAATTTCTGATGCACATTCAAAATCAGAATTTCTTTGTCATTCAATCCCATGGAAATGTGTTCAATTCGTTCCCTGAAAACGACACAAAGAATGTTAGCACTGAGATCCACCCTCAGATTGCGGGAGGATAAGCCCAATACCCATAAGAAATGTTTGGTGGAGGTAGGTTTTATGAGTGGAGGTCAAATGGACATAGCTCGGTATGAGAACATTTTAACACAAGAACTGGACTAGCAATGCATAAGGAAATGAAGTCCTCACTAACTTTAGTCACTAGTTTAAGGTTAAAGGCGAGTAGAAGGAATACTTAGTGAGAAAGGTGGACAAGTATTCCATGAGAATCCGACCTTCAAGTAGCTCGGTGAAGAAAAAATCAGGCCCAAGAGCACTCTTGAACTCAAGCTCCGGACACCGAAATATGTGACAACAACATAATAATCAAACCTCCATTACCATGCGACTACAACAACTCATCTGGATCCTCCATGCACGAGCATTTTGGCATAAGGGGAAATAAGATAACAAAAGGAAAATACTGGAACATGTCACAAGAACAATATAATCAAACCTACATTACAATACAAATACAACCCTCGTCTGGATCCTCCATGCACGAGTGTTTCAACACAGTTTAAACAAGAAGATGAAAGAAACTAACTTCTATTAATGTGAAAGTCTCAAGTCTTATACATAACCAAAGAACAACTCTGGTATCAAAATATTACAAAATAGGGAGATCCGCTCAACCATATGAACCCCATAACAAATCCTTAGACTAATATACTTATACTCAGGTCAGTCCACAACTACTAGAAGTGTGATATGATCTAGCCATCCCATTCAAATATTTCCACCTGTGTACCCTCTCTGTCTGACTGTGCATGTATCTTCCTCGGGCTGACAGTTCTGTCCCTTCGACCATGGCTTCCATGCCTTCTATTTATGGAGTGAGCTGAGGTTTCAACTACCAGTATGTGTCCATTAATTGATATCTCCTTAGGATTGAGACGTGACATGATGACTAGGGGGCGACCAATTTTGGTGTTAGAGAGGTTTGACGCTGAACAAGAAAATCCTCCAGAGGACGACTTCCTGAAGCTGAAGTGGTGACCTGACGTCACTATGCTGAGGTTTCATAGAAAGGAGGGTGACATGCATCATGCAGAAACAAGCGAATGATATTCCCAACGATGCCTAGACTGAGTGCCACATATCAACGCCAGATGGACAGGTGGTGAAAGGGACGAAACTCCGTAGCATAAGCTCTTCGGGAAATTGCAAACGAGGAGGGAGAGAGAAAATTGAAGCTCCGAAATCCATAGCAGATTCGAGCCATTAGATCTGGGAGGAAACGCTGTTGTGCTACTTATATGTTTAGCATAATGCACTCATTAATTATCAATCCAAGATTCATAATCAATAGAGTTACAAGACACCAGTAAGAAAGGTAATTTCTAATGTCACGAGTATAGAACTAAGCTAGATTATGCATACTGGAAATAGATCAAAATAGAAAAATGAAATGCACTTTGGTTGTCTTTCACAGAGAGGCTATCTATTCCATTATGGCACATGCAAGTATGATATGGAATTGATTTGATAGATCAACTCTGATATCTGACCCAGAAAACTAACTATGCAATTCACACTTCTGAAAGGAAATCACACATCAATCATCAAAGCATAGCATGAGTAGTTCAATAGTCAATATGTTGGTTCTGCTATGGTTCACAATGAACTTCACTAGTTCTTATCCAAATAGTTTTGACTATTACTGCCAACATCTATGATCACTCAAGGAAATCAAATTCATGAGAACATAAACAGGGCATATGCAAAAACAAAGCAAGTAAAGATTTCTAAGCAATGGTATAATGGAAATCCTAGTTTAAGCTGTACTGCTATCATCTAACAGACTTAAAGCTTCATCTAATTTATCATTTACACTACTGAAAACAAATGCTAATGCTAATCTACAAAGAGGCTGACCTTTGTTGGGCGATGGGCCCTTGCCGCTTCAACAGGTCATCTATTGAAGTCTACAGGAGGCTTGTCTTCAACACACACATTACTCTCACTCACATTTCAAAACATAAAACCAAACTTTCGTTAACAACTCAACTCACACTTAATCACAGATAATCAGAATATGGAGATAAAATGACATTCCATTAATCTTCACTCAGGATATATTTTGTACTATCATACGCTGCTTTACATATTGGTAATATGCTAACTCTCCTACTACCTCTACCATCCTTTCCACGACTATTTAATAGTCTGAATTGTGAAACACAAGGAGGCGAAGTGATTTGAAAATCAATCAGTTGTTGAATTCAATCATTCGGTTACATCTTTAGCTTCATCCTCATGACACGAAGTGCATGAGGATGAGGAAATCAACAAACTATTCTTATCATAGCCTTAATAAAGAAAATAGACGTCCACCAATTGACTTAGGTGAGATCTGGCACTTAACTTAGTGCATTAGGATCTTCCATATTAGTACCAGATCGTAACAGGTAGATGGTACCAGATCATGACAGTGCGCAAAAGGTGGTACCGGATCATGACAGTGCGCAAAAGGTGGTACCGAATCATGATAGTGTGTGGCCATTGGTACCGGATCATGACAGTGCGTGTTGGTACCAGATCACAACAGATGCTATTTGAGTACCGGATGCATTTGGTACCAGATTTAGACAACACCAGGCTTGGTGTGTAGGTACTGGATAGCTGAGCTGGTACATGAACGCTGGATATCTAGAGGTCAAAGATTTATACATATGACAAATTGAAGCATTAGTACATGAAATATTTAATTCCCTAACTCAATAAACCACAAAATGCATGAATTAACCATACTTTACCTTATGACCTTATCACTGGCTAATGGTAGCATTCTTGTCATTCACTTGAGCTTAGGTAGGCCAAAAAGGTATAGATAAGGAGTATAATAGGGTAATGGGGATGTCAATTTCGGGTCTCAACATTCCCCCATGCCAAAATCATTGCATGTCCTCATGCAACTGAAAACAAAACCCAAAATTTTTCAAAACTTGAGACTGTGTTCTTTACTTTGGTGGATCAATGATGTTGATGGCTGAAGCCTCTTCTTTCAGCTCCCTTTTGATGACCCTAACGTATTGTAGGAGTCGTAATACCTTCTTGAGCTTGTTAGAGGTCTCTTCATGGTCGTCTTGAAGTTGTTGGCTGGTTTCTTTCAATTGCTCATTTTCCTTTTTGATATACTTGTCCAAGAGTTGATATTCCTTTACTTCTTGTTGGAGTTCCTGATTTTGTTTTTGCAATTCCCCAATCCTTTTCTTCATTTGTTATTTTGTCAAGGTTTTTTTTGACTCCATCATTACTGGTTGGATGCACTCCCTTTCCTTGACTTCCTCCCTCATCCCACATAAAGTAATAGTGGCTTGCTCCTCGGTCAAACTAGGGATGTCATCTTGAATTGGTAAATCCTCAGGAGGGGAGGTAAGGTCGATTGGATATTCCTGTATATGAGGACTGACTATTGTTTTTTTCTTCTTTTCCATGCTCCTCGTAGTTATTTTACAAGGAGGTACCAAATCAGGGATGCTCACAGGATTCCTTTTCTTCTTTTATAATTGTGAAATGACGACAGGGGGTTGTGCCACAGACTGTTTACTTTTAGTTTCTGAGCTATGCTTCCCTTTCTTCATCATTTTCTAATGGTCCTCTTTCTCAACTGCCACCATTGAAGTCTCCTCTACTAATTTGTTTTTACCTTTTGATTCAGAGCTTTTAGAAGTCTTGTTGACTATGGAAGAGGACCCTGCTTTTTCATGCTGGCTCACTGCCCTAGATGATGGTGGAGTTGTCTTATCCTTCTTTCTCTTTTTCTCTTGGGGTTCCTTACTTTTCTTTGGACCATGCTGGGTTTCCTCCACAGATTTGTTTTCTATGGGAAGGTGTTGTGTGATAAGGGTTTTCCAACTAATCCTCTGTTTCCTAAGTTCATGTAAAACTAGAATTTTAATGAGACCTTGATGGTAAATGATAGTCTTCTCTATTTTGGAGATGGATTTAACACCTCTTACCATTTTGTTCAAACTCATCCATAGAAAATATGGGAAATCGATTTCAGGGCCTCCTTCAAAATGCAATAGAAGCCTAAGATGATATATGAAGGTCATGACATACCTTCCTTCACATGTGACAAATCATTGAAGACTGGTAATCATTGGATGGTATTCTTCTTTGATGTAGTTCCTAGGGATCCCCTTCTTTCAGTTAGGGTTCTGATGATCTGCCTTCAAGAATTGTTGGCACATTTCTTTGTTAATTCCTACACCTTTGAAGTATTTGGCTCCTCTTCTAGGTAGTCCTATGACCTCCCTTAAGGTTGCTTCATTGATTGTCAGTTGTAGATTGCCTATATGTGTAATCTCTCCATCATAACCCTGTATAAATTCCTGAGATATCTTCTCATGCCAGCCTGTAAATTTTTCCAGAAATGGTATCCATCCCAATCTAGCATATTTTTCTTGACATAATTGGTACTCCTCGGTTTCCCTATAAATTTGGAAAACCAGTTCGTGTCTAGTAACGACCATTGTTATAAGTAGAGAAAAGGATCGGGTTGTAGCACAAGGGTTTAGTTAATTGATGAAGGGTTTGGTACCAAAAAGGAGTAGGCTCAGGACTGGAGAAAAGCTCATGACAAGGGGAAATATGGTGATGGTGTTGCGAATGCTAAGTTTAAGTAAGGGTGCTGCAAGGAAAAATTATGACCAAATGAGGCTTATCTGGATGGCTTCGCCACTAGATAATCCATTTCATATCTACTCATTACTGTAATAATGAGGACAAGACGTTGGGTATCAGGGCATCATTTTGGAATAGGTGATTGGACTTTCGGGGGGTGAAATTAATGTTGGATCGTGGTTCATGAATTGTTTAAAGAAGAAATATATATTCGTGGCTTATCATTACTGAACATGCTTCACATTTTGATGTGATGTTGCCCTTAACCATGTTCAAGAGCTATGAGAGGATTGATTAGGTTTAGGCGTATGGGTATGAGGGATAAGCGCATGGGTTTAATACTAGGGTCATAAGATCTAGTATATATTTTCATACTTATTGTAGTTTTATGAGCATAGGGAAATAAATACCATGTTACCTTTTGCTTTCACCTTTGTATGATTAATACCCATAGCATGTGCGACTGCTTATAAATTGTCAGAATTCCTCCCTTTAGACTGAAGCTTCTTGAAAACTTGGTACGGGAATGTCCTGTACTTCTGTTATTCTGTGCTTATCTTCTTTTGTATTTGGTTCTGCAGGTGGATTATATGAGTCTGGAAAAGAGTTTTGAAGGGGCTCTTTGACCTTCCTCCATGCCGAAGATGTTGTATATCTGTAGGCAAGAAGATTCAATCATTTTATATCATAATGGAGAAAAGATGATAAGAGAAAAAGAAACCAATCAAATTTTCATGCCAAAAAAATGAAATTGCCCTTTTTTTAATGGATTATTGGCAGAGGTAGCATTCAGAAGTGAA
>ML792162.1:508202-518912 GCA_009831015.1 Picea engelmannii | reverse complement strand
TTACATTAAAAGGGAAGGGTATATTGCAAATCAAACAAGGATAAAATAAAGCTAGTTCAACCTCAAAGGGACTTGCTATCACTATTGAGCATTTCAGTTCAAATCTATTGTCAACACTAGAAGTTTCATAGACCTCTATAGCCGAAGGAACCATTGATAAGTAGCCCTCACTCTTTTCACAATATTTTGATATAATGTAACAACCCTAGTAGAATATATGCTTATGGATTATTAAGTAAAAGATTTATTAGGTAATTAATTTTGCCTACCATGTTAATAACTAAACAAAGATTGATCTAATGATATTAATTAAGTATTTATTTATTAATTAAAGGTTATAATTTTGATTAATTAATTAATTGATTGACTACCTATTACATTTAATAACATGAGTATTAAATTTAAAAGATTAATAAGTTATATTGTTTAAATTAAAAAGGTTACGTACACAGAAAGGGATAACATATTAATTACAAGAGGATAAAATAATAAAGGAAAGGATAAGGGGCATTAACTAGGAGTAGGTAAGGAAGTAAATGGGGGGAGAGGGCGATGAAGGAGGATATGAGTGGAGGAGGTTAGGAAGGAGGGGATCATTTTGATGGGAGATTGGGGATTGATTTTGGGGGGGGGCTCTCTTGGATTGGCAGGGAAGAGAGTGGAGTTCTGTAGTCAGGGAGGTTCAGTACAGGCACCGGTTTGCTGGGGGTTTTGGGCACAGGGGCCAGGATATCCATATGATATCCTGGAGCTAGGAAGTTGTCCTACTTGGCAGGGTGGAACAAGGTTTTGGGCAGTGTTTACCCAGTTCAAGTGAGAGTAAAGCTTCAGGATATCCACCCTATGGATATGATTGAATTACACCAAAAAACAAGTGATATGTTGTATAGAGGAGTCTTTCAATCCTCTGTCAGTAAGAGGAAGATGAAAAATATGATAATAAAGATAGCGAAGCAGTTGACATAGGAGAGGGTGGCCACTAAAGCAAATAGAATTCAGATTAATGAGTTGGAGAGGAATATTATTTCCCTAAGAGTAGATCCTAAAAATCTGACTATTGTAGGAGACCTAATCAAAGAGAAGGATAACGCGATTACGATCCTTAAGAAAAAGATAAATGTTTCTGATGTACAACATGTTTAGACCCTAGAGTTGCAGGCTAGTCATGAGGAAAAGGAGAAACTTGTTGATGCTTGAATCCATTAGGACCGAAATGGAAACCTCACGAGGATGTAAATCCCTCTGCATTTTTATAGAGGTGGTACTCCTTTATAGATTTTCTTGGGATTTATATATATTCAAAATGTGGGACTTGACATAAGTTCGTCGTAGTAATTAAAGAAGCATAAACATTGCGAGAAAATAAAAGGAAAATATTTTTTGTTTTCTTTTAAAGAAAGTTCCAGACTCTTGAGAAAGGACCAGGAATCACACACTTCACAAATTTAAAGCAAATAAGCAAAATTTCCTCACATCCATCATAGTTTAAGATAAATATTTCTGATCACAAAAAATAAACAGAGTGGACAAAAGAGAACTTTAACAGAGTGGACACATGGACAACTCAAATAAAGATAATGATAGATCAACCTTGAATACTTTATATTTTGAAAATAGGGTTACAAAGCACAGTCGAGATTGTTCCCAAAGTAGTTCTCTTGAAATTTCTAAAAAATATATAGTTTGTTACATATTCTTTGAAATTGTTAGTGAGTTTGTCTTAAATACTGGGATTGGGTCTCCCGCGAACCATAAAGAAAACACATACAAGAAATAAGCTTTTAGAAGGAAGATGGTGGGCGGTAAAAGACTTAGCAAGACCTGGTAAGAAGAAAAAATGAGTTATCAGTCTTCGGTTAACCCTTTCTAGTGAAAGAGGTGGAATAACTGGATGAAGGACCCGATAAAGAAAAAGAAGGATATGATCAACATAAACTTACTATGATGGTGTCTCGTTGGTTTTACTTGTTTTCTGATGTCCTTTTATTGTTTTCATAAACGGTTACATGAACCATCTCAACTGCTTCTCAAGATATCAACTTGCTCATCAAACTATTTCTTTGTTAGGAACAACGAGTTGAGGATCAACTTGGGATCTTTGACTTCATTAGTGCTTCCGACTAAGTCTACCTCTGTGAGTCTTTTGAATAATTCTTCTCTCCTTGATATGGCTTGGCTGCATGTTTGAACAATATCATTCAAGTTTTTTATATCTTCTTTCCAGCACGCGTTCAATTGTTTAATCCGACTTGGAGAGGGAAGATCCTCCTCTCTTCTCTTTAGCTCTACCATGTTGGAAACTTTAACACTAATGGGTACCACAACATCAAGGTAAAAACCTTCTTCATTTTTTAGGCCGGTCTGCAAATACTCATGAAAGGAATGTGCCCTCGAGCCAAAAGAAATCATGTTCTTTGAAATTTCCCAAGCTTCTGTGATTAATGCCATTATTTTCTTGATGTTGTTCTCCACATAACTCCCGACTGATGTAAGTAAGCTTGAGGATCCTTTTAATTTAGTAGTGGGTGTGGTGGGTCCAACAATTTACAAAGGGTTGACAAGGAGTGGAAGAGGCATTAAGGTTTCTTCAAGTTCCTTAATCCTCTCCTTTAAATTTATATTTTCCACTTTGAGACCACCAATCGAGTCGTCCAATGCATCGTCGGTTGCTCTATGGATTATGGAAATTTGGGAAGGCTACATATTTCTTAGGTTAACCTTTGAACGTGATTTCTCTTTTTTATTCTTCACATCACTCTTCTCAATAATTAATTTCTTAGATTCTTTGTCAAAGACAATGCTCTGAAACACAAATGACTCTTCCTCATTGAAGGTCTCATTCTCAATAGTTTCCAATGATGGATTCTGGAGGGCCATGCCTCCTAGATGATCAATCTTAGGAAACATTTTCTCGATGTCAGTCTCAAGCTCCATATATTCGAGGGAGAATCTATTGATGTCACTTTCAAAATGATGTTATTGTTCCTCTTGTACAATATTCTTCCTCTTCTTCCTTAGAGGAAGTTTATGTGAGATTTCAATTTTTCCCGGAGGGGGGTTCTTGTCTCATCCTCTGCCTAAAATAATGTTGATCACTTTTCTAGATGGGTGGGCCATTGGAGCACTGCTTCAATATTTTGTATTCTTAGGAGTAACAGTTGGGGACTGGGCACTCTTCTCCCTGGGACCCTTTCCTTTCTGTTTGTAAAATTTATTGGTACTAAGTACTGTCTCCAAGTCGACAACATTGAGAGTAGGAGCGCCCAAGTTATTATCTTCTTCTTCTCCTAGAATAGTATGGATAAATGAATTGATAAATCCCACTGCTAACATATGTTCCACAAAAATTCCGTTAGGGTCAAACCCTTTTATCCTTTCAACATACTTGAGATTGAGATTGTGGAAGTGGTTTGCAAATTCATCAATTTTGTTCATATTTCTGAATACAAAGTCCCCAATTTTCCAAGGCAAGGGTATGAATTTCTTTTTTCGTTTCTCATGAAAAAAATGCAACCATAAATTATATTTCCTTTCCACCTATGTAATAAACATTCTGTCGGATATATTCCATGGAAGGAAGGAAGAATTTTCCTTAGCACTGAAAATATTGATAACATTGTAGTTTTCCATGTGCTCCAACGTCCACTTTTTATCCAGGAATTTACTTGTCTGGGTGGATATTCTGGGGGTATATTTTCCAAAAAATAATCCTTTAAAAACTGAGACAAAGTCATTCAAAACTTCATAAGATAGACAATTTAGGAAATTGACAACAATGTACTATAGCAAAAGGAAGCTTTGTGCCTCCACAACACTTGGTACCAAAAGATCACTAGGTCAAATTCACAATTCACCTTCTTGCAGATAGACAATTTAGGAAATTGACAACAATGTGTTATCGCGAATACCAAATAAGAGGCCATAAAATTTTTCTTATCTTTTTTGTATTGTGCCAATTGGGAAGAGATTTCAATGGAAACCAATTTTGCCCAATCGAAAATGGCTTGCTCCTTGTTGGGCCCTTCGTTTTGTTGAATACAAGTTGCGCACAACACATTACAACTTCATTTTGGAGAACAAAAGTTGTACAAGCTGATGAGGAGATGGACAAAAGACAAAAGAAAGAAACATAAAGCAGTTGGAAGGACAACACAACATCGATATTGAGGAAAAAGTTGCAACAATATCAAGAAGAATAGAGAACTCTCGGGTTCTCAACCAACAAACCTAAAGATCAAATTATATATATGAGACCGATAGGATTGTAAAAGGGTTTTTGGTGTTGTTGTTGGGCTGAAGTATTGTTAGTACATAATTATTTATGTTATCATTGTTTTTGTTCTTGTGACGAGAGTCACTGTTGTAATGGTCTATAATGTTAGCATAACTAAGTTTAGGAGATCTGGGTAAGAACCAGACTATCAATGTATTGGAGTTCTGTATCAGTCTATACGTAAAGGAGAAAGAGACTACAATATTGTCTTATATGTGATGAAGAACATCCTCTGATTACTTGTGTATGAGGATCGAGCTGTGAGAAGAACTTGATATGTTAATATAATTGGAGGCCTAAATTTTGAATATATATATATATATATATATATATATATATTGTGTATTTAGTCGTAATGCATGAATGCAATGTTGTTCTGTATTATATTTATGTCTGATATACCTAAATGCTTCTTTATGAATGGAAACTGAACTCTATTTCTTTATTCCCAGTCGAATTGCTCAGAACTGTTACAAAGTTAACCTATCCTGTGCAAGATTGGTAGGGATATTGATAACTCAGAGGTCTGTCTAAGTATTCTCCTTACCCTTCCCTCTCTTTCTTGTCTCGGTTGCACTTCGAGTGAGACTTCTTCCCTCCTGGGAAGATGAAAATTCCAGTGCTCTAGACTCCTTCGGTACCTTTTGTTGGTAACCTAAGAAGGAACCTAGTATGAACACTTTTACGCCAACAAAATGGTTTCGTTGCCGGGACCAATGCTTTAAAAGGGAACCTATGAGGAGAATGCTTCCACGGATATATAGATATGAGATTCAACAATGGTGGGAAAGAAATTGTGACGCCTTTATATGGAAGGAAGCAGAGTTGTGAGGTAAAAGCGAGAGGAATACCAGATATTCTATCTTTTACTCAACACTATTATAGATTTAACCTATCTTGTGCAAGACTGACATGGATATTGATAACTCAGAGGTCTGTCTAAGTATTCTCCTTAACCTTCCCTCTCTTTCTTGTCTCGATTGCACTTCGGGTGAGACTTCTTCCCTCCCAGGAATATGAAAATTCCAGTGCTCTAGACTCCTTCGATACCTTTTGTTGGTAACCTAAGAAGGAACCTAGTATGAACACTTTTACGCCAACAAAATGGTTCTGTTGCCGGGACCAATGATTTAAAAGGGAACCTGTGAGGAGAATGCTTCCACAGATATATAGATATGAGATTCAACAATGGTGGGAAAGAAATTGTGACGCCTTTATATGGAAGGAAGCAGAGTTGCGAGGTAAAAGTGAGAGGAATACAAGATATTCTATCTTTTACTCAGAAAGATCGAGTGACCAGTATGAGATATTCTGGGTTAAATTTACGGAAGAACTATTCCATTGGATAGATTGAATCCAAGAAGCTCCAGAATTCCAAGAATGCATCAAGAAGACCTGTACTTGGGATTCATAGAATATCACAACACTTCACGAGTTGGATCACCAGATCACACAAGCAGTCAATTTCTGGGTTAATACGACTTTGGAGGGATATATCATTGAATTCATGGCTGAGAATCAAAAATATTTTTCACGAGTGGAATAAATTTTCAAGAAAGGTGCGCACAACATTTTGTTGAGGGAAATTACCTTGTGGATCAAAGTATTCTTGATGGAGGAGGGGATGATACCTATTACCTTGACTGAGATGGAAGCCTAAACACCTATGCTTGGGGTAGGGTGATTTTGGGGTATGATCATGACCTGAGAAGGGGACATTATTTTTTGAAAGATGGGGGAAGATCAAGAAATGAACACAAGAAATGACTGAGCCTTAAGAAGAGTCTCCATTGTTGAGAAGTGGTGGTGCGGGAAGGTAAAGAAAGCAGTGAAGTAGTATGAGGTGTTGCAAAATGAAATTAGATCAAGAGGAATAGATGAAAGAAATAAGGAAGAGTTGAGGAAGGTGAGAAGACAAGAAAGATTGGCCAATATAATATTACAACAGAGAGAAGCGCAGAGAGGAAGGATTCCCCAGATGGGTGGATGAGAAGAAGAATGTGGAGAAGCAAGGGAAGACAAAGCAGGTTTGGACCTTGTGGGAGATCAAGAAGATTTAGCCTCGATATCAGGAAACATCAGGAATCAGGAAGATAATGCCACTCTATAGGAAGAGAATGAGACCCCCCAAATTAAAGAAACCTGCCCAGAATTCAGTGGAACCAACCCCGAATCACCCGTCCCCCAGGTGTCCTCTATACCCGTGGTAAATTCTACACTGCTTACTTATGCTATTCTTATTCCATCGCATCTAGTTAGTCAAAATCAGTCTGTAAGTGTCAATACTGGGAGGATATTGGGATCCCCAGGTATATCACAACCATGACCGTTAGGTTTCATTATAATAAGAGTAGTGAGACCCAAAATGACTATACATATGGGAGGATCGATCACTCGGTACCCATAATTCTAGGGTAAATGGGACGAAGATGTATAGAAACATTGGTTCTTATGTGAAGCCATCTGGAGGTCCAGAGGGACTCTTGATGCAAACAAGTTAGTAGAGTTTCAGACTACCTTGAGGAGCCATGCTCTCAAATGGTACATGAAAGCTATTAAACTAGGGGTGCTAGGACAAGCATTCATCCTTGGCCAAGTGTGCTTGAATTTCATCACCGAATTCAAACTACCTTAGTCATAGTAACACGCTCTCTCTGAGTTGTGGGAGATTCAACAAAGGGAGGAGAATCTACCTGGGAGTACAACCATAAATTTAAAGATGCTATTATGAGGCTAGAACATCAATGTAGAGCACTGGACACACTTATTGACAGATTAGACCGAAGAACATTCAAAATAAATGAAACTCCCCAAGGACCTGGAAGAGGCCATAGAGGTGGGGCTCAAGGTGGATTCAGAGGAGGAAGAAATGGAGGTAGAGGGCCCAACACTCCTTGATAGTAAAATATAAGATATAAAGAATCATATGGGAAATAATGACGTTATTTTCTTGGCCGGTCACTTTGGTGAATAACCAAGCAATTTCCCGAAAGGGGTTTTTGAACGAGTTGACTTGCAACCTGGTAATATGTTCAGGGATGTCTGTGGGATTCTCCAAGAATTCAGGTAAGAGGTCCAGGCTGTTGTCATTATTTTTCAAGAAGTCCCTGTAATATTCACGTTTGAGAGTGAGTCTTGGTTCTTGGAGTTTTAGCATTTTATGGAACACTTGAGGTGAAAAAGAGAGGGAAGAATGGTCTTGAAGTTGAATAATCTGCTAACTTGGTATATATTTCTTAGTGCACTAGGAAACTAGTTCCGTGCAGTAAAAAACCTCAGGAACACAGCCTGCACAAGCAATTCTGGACATCCAAATTACTTCCTTCTGAGAAGAAGGGGATGAATAGTAAGAATACGCTCTAGACCATTGAAAGTTCTGGTCCTCACGTCAAAAAATGTTCAAAGTATCTCCACAGAAATGCTATCAATCTGCTACTACCATAAGTTGACGAGAGCATTCTTTTAATCCAGATAATATTTGAAATGAGTGCTTGAGAGATATAATATAATCTTCTGCAAATTGTGCTTTAATGTGGTTTAATAAGAAATCTCCTCGATCCCTTAACTTATTAATGACAATATTTATAGAACCTCCATGATGAGTTATTAGCATTAAATCATACTAAATGCATATTGGGAAAAGCGTGAAGGTGGCGAGGACGGACGAGAGCAACGAGGATTTGGGATTTTTGTGAACCCGCCAACCCGCTGTTGCAAAAGGTTGAAAATTGGCTAAGTGTTGTAACGCGGTCAGTCAGAATTAATATAGGAGATATGAGATACTTAGGAGCTCGGGGATTCCGATGGTCAAAATGTAGATCGTGGATCTTTTGGGTGAAAAATGCATATCACGAAACATGGGATATGAAAGCCTGAACCCGCCAACCCAGGAACCCGTGACTACAAAAATGGTTAAGTATAGGATGATACGATGGTCAGTCGGACTCATGATATGGGAATAGGAAGTGAGAACCTGCAAGTCCTCCAACCCGCGAACCCACTGTTTTTGAAAAAAGGACCAAGTATAGTAACTAGAAAGGGAGAATAGAAGGGAGAAAAGAAAAAGGGGAATTTGTGTAAGTATAGAAGAGGGAAAATAAATGGACAAAATAAGTTGGGAAAATAGAAAAGGGGAGGGAAATTTTGGAAGCGAGAATTGATCTTAACAACTGGCTCCAACTGTGGGATGATAACCCCCTGTGGATTGTCAAGAATCCAAAACCTTTTATGACCAAGTGATTCTGCCTATTAGGCTATGGAGTTAGAGTAAGAATATACAAACTGAAAAATAAAAGCATGTACAATGAGAATGAGAAAGTCTTAGGAGAAGAAACCTTTCAAATGTTTCCCATTGACAAGCAACATTAATATTTTACCCTTCATGTCTTGGAGCATATAGGAGTTAAAACCCAAGATCTTCTGAACGACGTATGGTTCGATCCAGAGCGCTTAGAACTTTGTATGCATCAATGATTTTTCCTTGGCCTTGTTCCAAAGTAACACCAACTCTCCCTTCTAGAAATTATTTATAGTTGTGCTCTGATCAAAATATCTTTTGAGACTTTGCTGCCTTTGAGAGGTTCAATTATGGGATTTTCTTCTTTCTTCCTCCAATTTTAACAACTGGTTGATCCTCCTTTGGATTGGTGAACTCTCTTCTGTATCTTCGGTATTAACCACATAAGTCAATGCATTGAGCTCTAGGTAAATTGGAATTTTCTCTTCTTTACCATAAACCAATGTATAAGGGGACATCCCAGTGCTGTCTTTTGGAGTCGTTCTGCTTTCCCACAACGCATCAATTAGCTTCGGATGCCAATTCCTTTGGTTCTTGTCAATGATTTTCTTCAGTATCTGAACAAGTGTTTTGTTTGTGGATTCAGTAAGGCCATTACCTTATGGATAATAATTCGATGATTGACCCATGATAATTCCATATTCTCCGCAAAACTTTGTAAACTTCGACCCGATGAAAATCGAACCATTATCTGTGATAAATTTATCCGGGACACCAAATCTCGACATAATATTATCTTTGAGGAACTTAATTATCTCTTGATAATCAACCTTCTTTAATTCCACCGTTTTCGACCATTTCGTGAAATAGTCTGTAGCCGTGAGAATGTACATATTCCCCTTGATAGAATTCAGATTAATTGGCCTGACAACATCAAGTCCCCATTGGGAGAATGGTTGTTCTACAATTATGGGCTGTAAAGGCATCCCATATCTCTTCATTTTTCCTGAAAACTGCTGGCACGATACACACTTCCTTATTGTGGAATACGAGTCTATGAATATTGATGGCCAGTAGAATCCAACCCTTATTATCTTATGGGCGATGGCAGTAGGTGCAAACTGTCCACCACATATTCCTCCATGGAATTCTCTCATCAGTTCTTGGGCTTGGTTTTCATCAACACATCTCAATAGTATACCATCATAATTTCTCTTGAAAAATATATCAGCAATCAACACATATTGATTTTCCTTCATCTTCAATGTTCTTCACTCCTTGGAGTTCATAGTGATAGGAAATTTCCCAGACCTTAAGTAGAATATAATATCTCCGTACCAATCTAAATCAACTAATGGTTCTCCTACTGAAATTGAAATCATTCCATCCAAAAAATCACCATTCACGACGAGCTTGCATAAACCTTGTCCTTTGATAGATTTTAAAGGTTTAATCTCGATATCATATTCTTGTATCTTTGCCATCTAGTTAGCCCATTTTCCTTCTCTCAATTTTTGATTCAGAATCATCTTCACTGGCGATGAGGGAACATAGGAAATAACATGGTAGTTCAATATGTATGTTTGAAAATGTGCTACTGCTTTTACAAGAGCCATGGCTTTCTTTTCCAGTTTTGAATACCTCAACTCATAGTCATGTAGGGTTTTTCTCATGAAACTTATTGGGAGTTATTCTCTTTTGGTATTCTTCTAAGTAAGAACATATGCAACAACTGTCTCTGTGGAAAATGGATAGATGATGAAATCCCTTTGAAAATTTGGACTAATGAGGAATGTAGTTGTGGTGATTTCTCCTTCGATATTATTGAAATATTCTTGAGCATCCGCTGTCCATTCGAACCTATACTCCTTTTTCAACAACAAATTGATCGACTTTACGATACTTGCATAGTCAGGAACAAATCTTCGCACAAAATTGATCTTGTCAAAAAATGATTGGAATCCCTTCTTGGATGTCGGGGGGTTGAGCTCATTTATTTCTTTAACTCTTTCCAGATCTATGTAAATCCCTTCCTTGCACACAATGTGGCCTGTTGTGCTCCGGATTTATAACATTTTCTTGCTGGTTCTTGAAGATATTGTTTACTCTCCTGAAGTCTTTTGTTAAGCAAATGGAATTCTTTCTGTGCTATTCATATTCTGTTACACATATATGGGCCTTGGAGCACAACCGCTCAAAA
>ML792162.1:478525-493175 GCA_009831015.1 Picea engelmannii | reverse complement strand
GCTGGGCATGGGGGGATGTTGGGCTCCGGATTTATAACATTTTCTTGCTGGTTCTTGAAGATATTGTTTACTCTCCTGAAGTCTTTTGTTAAGCAAATGACATTCTTTCTGTGCTATTCATATTCTGTTACACATATATGGGCATTGGAGCACAACCGCTCAAAACACAAGATAATATCCCAATATGTGCTTCAATCATTGGACAAAAGCTTGCTCTGCATTCACTGGAGCTTGGCCCTGAATGGGTGAAGGAAAGGGTTTAAAAACAAAGATATAATGTGGATGCACTGTCACCTCTTGGTGCAAATGCTGTAAAGGGCAGACAAGGAGTAATTTATCTCTGGAGCAAAGTTACCAACTGGTGCTTCTGATGATGTTGAAGTTGTTAAATGGTTTGCAAAAGGACATGGGGTTATTGCTATCCCCGGTGGTGCTAGTGGAGGACCAGGGTATGTTTGTGTTTTATTTGGGAATGCTTTCGGCAATATTATTCAAGATGTGCAAATTTTTAAGGTCATCATTTACTTCAGTTTTTGGGGTTATTGGGCAATATGAAAAATGCCAAGATAAGCTAAACAGAGTGCTCTGCGATTTGAGGAGGAATCTCTACAGCTGGACCTTTCCTTGACATAATAGTTGGCGCCCTCTGCCACTTCCTAAATCCGTGCATGTGTAACGCACTCATAAATTCGTGCATGTGTAACGCAGGGGGGAAACTGTTTGTTTGAAAACCCAATCGCTGGCATCAAAGTATTTAAATTCGTGCATAACACAGGGAAACCGTTTGTCAAAGTTTATGCAATCCCATGACACGAATACAGGAAATCTTAGACGGATTGATTATGTAAAAACGTGTCTCATCCTAATTGATCTCTCGAAACCGTTTTGTAACTCCTTATTCATCTAGGGCGCAAAGCCACGCATTGCTAGAGATCTGGAATGTTTGTAAAGAGATGCCACACATTGCCAGAGATCTGGAACGTTTGTAAAGAGATGCCATGCATTTCCAGAGAGGAAAAAATCGAGATATGAGAGCTTCTATGCTCGAGAAAAGATGGGAAATGATGTAGAGAAATGGGGAGAGAGATATGAAACGCGCTATGCTTGAGAGTTGATGGGGGGAATAGCTCATGCAGAGAACACATCTTGGAGGAATGTAATCTTTTTTTGAGTAGATGAAATAGAACCAGAATGCATTTTCTTCTTTTAGTCTTCTGTCTTTTTATTAATTCTGAAGCTTGTCTATAAGAATGGATTAATGGTTAATTATCAATGCAACTTGGATAGGAAGGCCCCCCTACCCAGGATTGCAGTACATCTTCAGTTATAATAGAAAGATGGTTGTAGGTTCTTTTTCTCAGAAATCATGTGTAGTTTCTAGCAGTTTAATTTCAGTCCTGTTCATGAGTTGTAATGGTTCAGTTCACTTGGCATAAGAGTAGCACAAACTTAATTATCTTTTCAACCATCAATTTCATCTTTTAGTTTTCATGTTCAGACTGTTTAACATTCAGGAATTAGCCAGGATGTCTCATGATATAGAGAAGTTTCCCTTGATTACAGTAGAGGGTTTATCTTTTACATGCATATACAAAACAATACCGGTTAGTACAGAGTAGTACCGAGTAGTACAGAGCAAAGTAGGGTACAGTAGCTTCTTTCGGCAAGTTTGTTTTAGTAGTTCAGAGATTAGTTTGGCATCCTTTAAACCCCCTCTTCAGCCCTGCATTTCCTGTGCTGGTTCCTCTAAGTCTACCTTCCCGAGTTGACAATTAAATGTTGATTTACATGGTATATCTGCAGCTCGACATGGCCCAATAATTTACCTTGAGTTACAACGAACACACATTTCTTTGGATTTATAGAGACACCATATATTCTGCATCTTTCAAAAACTTTTCTCAAATGATGGATATGACCAGCCCTTGTTTTTGAATGCACTGTCAAGTCATCTTGATAGTCTTCCATAAATTTTCCTATCAAACCGCTAAATTCATGATCCATGGCCCTCTGGAATGTGGCTCTAGCATTCTTCAAACCAAAGGGAATTCTATCATATGCATATGTCTCCCAAGGTGTGATAAATTCCATATTTTCCCTATCTTCCTCAGCCACCAAAACTTGGTTATATCTAGAAAAACCATCCAACATGGACATGCAGGCTGATCCAATGACTTGTTGGAGAAGTAAATACATATTAGGTAAAGGAAAGTTATCCTTTATTCTTGATATGTTAAGGTATCTGAAGTCAACACACATCTAGATTTCCCTGATCTTTTTTCTTACAATCACAGGATTTGAAAGCCAGTTTGAGTGTCTAATGGGATAAATTATTTTTGCCTTCTTCAATTTCTCCAATTCAATCTTTACCAGAGGTTTCAGTTTGGGATTCATCATCCTTATTTTTTTCTTCATCGGCTTTGCTTCTTCCCTCAACGTAATGATATTCTAGAATATAGTTTTATCGTAAGCTTTCAAATCATCATAGGTCCAAGCAAACACATCAATGTATTCTTTGAACAAGGAAACATATTGATCAACTTCCTCAGTGGTGCAATCAACTCCCAAGTTGACATATTTAGGGGAACTGTCAGTTCCAATATTGACTTTTCTTGTCTCTTGGACTTTTCGAACTGAAACTTCTTCAAGGAGATTCTTAGCATGATCATCTTTCGTAAAAAGAGATTCATATTGTATACAATATTTGGGGACATCAGATGAGTGATCATCTTCATCATCATCATCATCATTCAACAAATTTTTTTCTAGTTGTTCATCGTTCTCAAATACTTACAAATATTCATTTTTATCAGGCACAGATGGTCATAAAGCTCTTTCTACTTTGAAATACGTTTTGCTTTGGATATCATCTGGGGTTGACAATGAGGTTTCCAAGGATAATGAATCTGCCTTGTGATTCTTATCCCTTGGAATGAAAAAAATATTGAAGGAACTGAAAGATTCCATCAATTCGTTAACTCTTTTGAAATATAACTTAAGTCTCTCCTTTTTTATTTTATATCTATGGGTAACCTGATTGATCACTAACTCTAAGTCTCCAGTTACAATTAGATGTTCTATTTTCATTTCTTGTGCAAGGATCATCCCCTGAATCAAAGCTTCATACTTTGCCTCATTATTAGTGCATTAAAACTCCAGTCTAATAACATGTGGATGCATAATCTTACTTGGACTCATAAGAACAATTTCAACTCCATTCCTAGAGTTTGAACAAGCTCCATCGAACAAAATACGCCAATATCCTTCAAACATACATTCTTGATTCTCCGTGTCTTGCACTTGCCATAGGCTTTCACTATGTTCCATGTCCAGGATAGCATAGTTTCCAATCCTGACATCTATATAATCTTCCATTAATTCATTATCCTTGTTCTTGAAAGAGAAGGTTTTTCTGGGTTCATAGGGGACTTTAATCATTGCTCCTTCCTTTCCTGGCAACATCATACAACTTCCATAATTCATTATATATCCCCCGATCATAGATGTCCAATCTCTTCCTAGCACAACTCCATATGCTAGAGGAAGGTCTACCACAACAATATTGAAAACTGTAATGATATGGGGGGCTGCCGTAATCTAAGCATCAAAGTCCTTGATTTCTCCATAAGATAGCACTTTTCTAGAATCAATTGCATATATACTTTCATCAGTTTCATAATACTTGGTGCATCTTATTCCCAATGCCTCCATGAACGCCAGTGGCATGATATTATTTGTCATGCCAGTGTCAACTAAACAATTAAGTAGTGCAACATCATGATTTTCAATAGAAATGTAAAAGGGAGGAATTTTACTTCTCAACTTGGCAATTGATTGGCTAGGGATTTGTTTTGGACTGGTAACAACAACTTCTGCTCTTTCATATGGATCGTCCAAGAATTTCAAAATGTTTTCTCTTTGTTGGGGAATCTTCACCACTTCCGTAAAGGGTAGGGTTATCCTTAATTTACTCAAATATTCTACGACATTATATGTCATTTGAGTGGAGTTTGACGTTATGTGTTGCCTTTTACTTCCAACGTTATCTGTCACTTTCTCATTTTCTCTTTTCTCATTTGTTTTTTCTTTTTCTTTTTATTTTTGGTTTTCTTTATTAGAATCACCTTTATTTTTTGGTCTATTTACAAATCCTCTTGTCTGGGTGACATTTTCTTGTGAGTTGGGATCATTGTTGTCCTCTTCAAATATATACATGGACATCTCACATCTGTCCATCTGCACAGTTTCAGGGATTTCATCAGGTGAGTAATAATTCTCTTGCTCAATTAATTGCTCGTCATACACATCATCTAGAACAACCGCATTGGGAGTAGGCTATCTGGGAACCCTTGGTCTTTGTGGATTATCCGTGTTCTCAAACCTCACTCTGTTTTCTTGGGGAGGGTTCCTTCTTTGCTCTGGGATTGGAATTCTTGGATTTTCCATGTAATTATCTCCCCTTCTTAGTCTGGTTATCTCGTTCTGCATTTGCTTAATAGTTCTATTCATCTGTGCAATTTCGATTCTTTTCTTAGTTTCCTGTGACGCCATAGGGTCAACCTTTACATCAGGTATGGTTCCCTTGAAAAATCCTCCTCCCATTGTTTGGTTTTCAGCTAGTTGAGGCTTGAATTCTTTGTTCTTTCTTGAACTGGAAGCTCCTTTATTATCAATATTTAATCCTCCCAATTGCCTTTGTACTCTTCCCAGTATAATGTCAGGGTCGACACCCGTTTCAATCATAATTTCTTCCATCTCAGTGGATTTAGTCATTGCCTCCTCCAAGGTATCCATTTGGGATGTTCTGATAGCATATTTAACATTCGGGGGCATTTCATTCTTATAACAACCGAGAATGACTGGCTCATTTGGTCTTTTATCTTCTGAAATCATACTCAAGGTTTTATTTAACCTGAGATTAAAATCTCGTATCCTTTAATTCTTTCTCTAACCAATCTAGGTGAAATCGGTGAGAAGGGTAGGCTAAGCAATTAGAGGGGAAAACATAGTCAGGAACATAGATTCGAGGTCATTAAATGAGCTAATTGATCTATTGGGCAATGTTGTATACCATTCATATGCTCTTCCTTATAAGGTTTTTAGGAACAATCTTACCATAGCATCGTCATACTCAACACGATGAAAATAACAAACATCAAGAAATAAGTGCAGATGCCTCTTTGCATCGATTGCTCCATCTTTGGATAATTCCTTTAGGGTGATCTTAGGGAGAACAGGGAGATCATGTTTCTCACCTATAATATTTAGAGGGGAATCTCTTACCCTCCTTCAATTTTCAAATCCTGGGTTTCCTTGATTTCTTGCAACATTTCTTCCACCTCCTTGTCTCTCCTCATGATGCTCGTCTTGGGGTTGCTCGTTTCTTTCTGCCATGTCTAGAGAGATTCCAGGGATATGATTTTCACTTATAAGAATAAAGAGTTTCTTGCTTTTACTTATGGTAATGGGTCCCTTGTATTCACCCAACTTGAATCCTGACCTTGTTCTTGTGCTTCTCTAGCTAGCCTTTGATTTCTTTGGTCTTGTCGTTCCTCTCTCCTCTCTCTTTGGAGGATTTCTCTTTCTTCTTCTTGGACTAAGATATTCCAGGACATTTCTAACTATTATCGGGTCTCGGTTGTTGTTATTACCATATTGTATAACTGATGTAAGATGCTTCGTTGATTGTTCAATCCAATTTCTAAGCAGGGCTGATCAGCGCGGCGAAAAGTCATAATATTTTCAGAAATGCTAGATCAGGTTCCAAATTTCAGTTCAGTCCCCAGTATGGTCGTAAAAAATGATGACATTTGAATCCATTAGGACCGAAACTACAACCTCACGAGGATGTAAATCCCCCTGCGTTTTTATAAAGGTGGTACTCCTCTATAGATTTTCTTGGGATTTCTATATATTCAAAATGTGAGACTTGACATAAGTCCATCGTAGTAATTAAAGAAGAATAAATATTGCGAGAAAATAAAAGGAAACTGTTTTTTGTTTTCTTTTAAATAAAGTTCCTAAGAAAGGACCAAAAATTACACACTTCACACATTTAAAACAAATAAGCAAAATTTCCTCACATACATCATAGTTTAAGATACATATTTCTGATCACATAAAATAAAAAGAAGATGATCTGCATGCAAAAGAGAACTTTGATAGAGTGGACAGATGGAAAACTCAAATAAAGATAATGATAGATCAACCTCAAATAATTTATATTCTGAAAACAAGGTTACAAAGCACAATCAAGATTGTTCCCGAAGTAGTTCTCTTGAAATTTATAAAAAATATATAGTCTGTTACATATGCTTTGAAATTATAAGTGCATTTGTCTTAAAGACTTGGATTGGGGCTCCCATAGACCATAAAGCAAATAAATACAAGAAATAATATTTTAGAAGGAAGACGGTGGGCGATAGAAGAATCAACAAGACATGGTAAGAAGAAAAAAGGAGTTATCAGTCTTCGGTTAAACCTTTCTAGTGAAAGAGGTGGAATAACAGGATGAAGGACCCGATAAAGAAAAATAAGGATATGATCAATATAAACTTACTTTGATGGTCTCTCATTGGTTTTACTTGCTTGCTAGTGACCTTTTATTGTTTTCATCAATGATTACATGAACCGTCTCAACTGCTTCTTTCCCTTCATTGGTCAGTTTATCAATAGCTTTCTTGAACCATTCTTCGATGTAACATTTCATTGGTGCCACATTGATTTCATGCCGTATTTTGATGTTGAATAGCTCACCCTCCAAGTCTCTTAGATCAATGGAAATTCCATGTAATGCTTCTTCAATATCTTGATTTTTCACGAAGTAGTCCACTAGCCAATTGTCTATGTCGTCCTCATTATATTCAAGTATACCATAGAACTTTTCAATTGACAACCCTCTAAAGATCTTAACTTTCTCATCAAAATGTTTCTTTGTTAGGAACAACGAGTTGAGGATCAAATTGGGATCTTGGACTTCATTAGTGCTTCCGGCTAAGTCTACCTCTGTGAATCTTTTGAATAATTCTTCTCTCCTTGATATGGCCTGGTTTCATGTTTGAACAATATCATTCAAGTTTTTTATCTTTTCTTTCCAACAGGCATTCAACTATTTAATCTGGCTTGGAGAGGGAAGATCCTCCTATCTTCTCTTTAGCTTTGTCATGTTGGAAACTTTAACACCAAAGTGTACCACAACATCAAGGTAAAAACCTTCTTCATTTTTTAGGTCATCCTGCAAATACTCATGAAAGGCATGTGCCCTCGAGCCAAAATAAATCATGTTCTTTGAAATTTCCCAATATTCCGTGATCAACGCCATTATTTTCTTGATGTTGTTCTCCACATAACTCCTGGATGATGTAAGTAAGCATGAGGATACTTTTAATTTAGCAGTGGGCATGGTGGGTCCAACAATTGCCAAAGGGATGGCAAGGATTGGAAGAGGCATTGAGGTCTCTTCTAGTTCCTTAATCCTCTCCTTTAACTTTGTATTTTCCACTTCGATACCACCAATGGAGTCATCCAATGCATCGTCAGTTGCTCTATGGATTCTAGAAATATTGGAAGGCCGCATATTTCTTAGGTTAACCTTTGAACAAGATTTCTATTTTTTATTCTTCAAATCACTCTTCTCAATAATTAATTTCTTATATTCACTATCAAAGACAATGATCTGAAACAAAAATGACTCTTCCTCATCGAAGGTCTCATTCTCAATAATTTCCAACGATGGATTTTGGTGGGCCGTGCCTCCTGGCTGATCAATGTTAGGAAAATTTTTCTCGATGTCAGCCTCGAGCTCCATATCTTCGAGGGAGAAGATATTGATTTCACTTTCAACGTGATGTTCTTCTTCCTCTTTTACAATATTATTCCTCTTCTTCCTTAGAGGAAGCTTATGTGAGCTTTCAATTTTTCCCAGAGGGGGGTTCTTGTCTCCTCCTTCGCCTGAAATACTGTTGATCACTTTTCTAGATGGGTGGGCCACTAGAGAACTGCTCCGAGATGTTGTAGTCTTAGGAGTAATAGTTGGGGACTGGGCACTTTTCTCACTGGGACCATTTTCTTCTGTTTGTAAAATTTATTGGTACTGAGTACTGTCTCCATGGAAGGAAGGAAGGATTTTCCTTAGCACCGAAAATCCTGATAACATTGTAATTTTCCATTTGCTCCAACGTCCCTTTTTTATCCAGGAATTTACTTGCCTGGGAGGATATTCTGGAGGTATCTTTTCCAAACAATAATCCTTTAAAAATCGAGACAAAGTCATTGAAAACTTCATAACAATGCAAGGAAGCTTTGTGCCTCCACAATGCTTGGTACCAAAAGGTCACTGTGTAAAATTCACAATTCACCTTCTTGCATATAAACAATTTAGGAAATTGACAGCAATGTGCTATCACAAATACCAAATAAGAGGCCATACAATATTTATTATCTTTTTTGTATTGTGACAATTGGGAAGAGATTTCAATGGAAATCAGTTTTCCCCAATAAAAAATGGCTTGCTCCTTGACAATAAAATATAAAATATAAAGAATCATATGGGAAATACTGGCGGTATTTTCTTGGCCGATCACTCTGGTGAATAACCAAGCAATTTACCAAAAGGGGTTTTTGAATGAATTGACCTGCAACCTGGTAATATCTTCAGGGATGGCCATGAGATTTTCCAAGAATTCAGGCAAGAGGTCCAGGCCGTTGTCATGATTTTTCAATAAGTCCCTGCAATCTTCACCTTTGAAAGTGAGTGTTGGCTTTGAGAGTTTTAGAATTTTACGGAACACTTGAGGTATATATTTCTCAGTGCACTAGGAAACCAGTTCCTTGCAGTAAAAAACCTAAGGAACACATCCTACACGAGAAATTACGGACGTCCAAATTACTTCCTTATGAGCAAAAGGGGATGAATAGTAAGAATGCGCTCTAGACCACTGAAAGTTTTGGTCCTCACGTCCAAAAATGTTCAAAGTATCTCTGCAGAACTTTTGTCAAGCTGTTGCTTCCATAAGTTGACGAGAGCATTCTTTTAATCCAGATAATATTTGAAATGAGCGTTTGAGAGATATAATATAATCTTCCACAAATCATGCTTTAATGTGGTTTAATAAGAAATCTCCTTGCACCCTTCACTTATTAATGATGATCTTTATGAAACATGCATGATGAGTTATTAGCCTTAAACCATACTAAATGAATATTGGGAAAAGTGTGAAGGTGGCGGGGACGAATGAGAGCAATTAGGATTTGGGATTTTTGTGAACCCGCCAACCCGCAAAACCGCCATTGCAAAAGGTCAAAAATTGGCTAAGTGTTGTAATGCAGCCAATCGGACTTAATATAGGAGAGATGAGATACTTAGGAGCTCGGGGAGTCTAATTGTCAAATTGTAGATCACAGATATTTTGGGTGCAAAATGTATATCATGGAACATGGGATATGAAAGCTTGAACCCACCAACCCGGGAACCCGTGACTGCAGACATGATTAAGTGTAGGATGATACGACGGTCGGTTGGACTCATGATATGGGAATAGGAAGTGAGAACCCATGAGTCCATGAACCCACGGACCCGACATTTTTGAAAAAATGACTAAGTATAACAACTAGAAAATGAGAATAGAAGGGATAAAAGAAAAAGGGGAATTTGGGTAAGTATAGAAGAGGGAAAAGAAATGGACAAAATAAGTTGGGAAAATAGAAAATGGGAGGGAAATTTCAGAAGTGGGAATTGATCTCAACACAACTTTACCAACAATGATTGGAAAGTGAAAGATCATAGAATGCCTACAAGGTCAAATTGAAACCCTGAAAGACCAAAAAACTCAACGATTATAGGTAGCCAATTTAACTACAGTGCAAACTGCTCCATTAGACCCAACAAAGGGCTTATCAAAAGTCATGGCTGATTTGAGTGTGAAGGATATTGAGTTGGAGACTGTGACAAACCAACTCAAACAAAGAGATGCCAAGGTAGCAGAACTAGAAGATCAGGTGAAGATTAGAGAATTATGTTCGGCACAAATAAATGCTGCTAAAGAGGAAGTTCAAAAGGAAGAAATACAATGAAGGAAAGGATGACAGGGAGACCATCCATGAAAGGAGCTAAGCATATCATTTGGGAAAATATAGCTAAAACATTTTTTAAGAATTGGTCTTATTTTACCTTGGTGCACGATGAGATTGATTTAATCGCCATAGTCTTGAAATACATAAAAGGAAGAACATTTGAGTTGGAGAATAAACCTGATTTGGAAGCTAATATAATAAATTTATTGAACAACAGAACTAAAGAGGAGATGAAGGATTTGCAAGTAAATGACATAACTAACATTGTAATGGATGCTAAAAGAGTCATTACAAAAAGGATATTATTGCAAAATGCGGAATCTAAGTGCCGTGAACTTATGAGGGAAATCTCTAATTTTAAGAATATTTTTAGTGATGCCATCAAGCATGGATTACCATCGTTCTGGAATGAAAATGGAGATTTGTATCCAATGAAAAATTATCTGAATCTATTATAAGACAGGAGGAACAATGACAACAAGTTCGAAAATCTTGATGGTACTTTGAAGGGGAAAGATGTAGTAGAATTGTTGGTAGGGTATTTTGAGCTATTGCACATTGTGAAAATGATTTTCAAGAAATTACTTGCCTTAGTTTATGAGCAATACACTAATTTGGATGAGGCAATAATAAACTTGAACGATCATAAGTATCAAATGGGCAAAGATTGTGTCGATTTGCTAAATTACCATTGGGAAGACAAGGTGAATTGTGTGGTACCCACCCAACTCCCTAAGGGAAGATTTTACTGAGTAATTTTTCATGTACATTAATTTTTACCTAAGTGATATTATGATATAGTTGAATGTATTAAGCATGAAGTTGTCCTAAGTTTTTTATGAAGCTGTAATATGAATACCTTGTATGTTTTATTGTATTGTTCTTCTGAATCCATCCATTGATCCCCTTTAAATTCCAAACATTTGATACATATGGGAAATACATGCGTGTTAATACCTGGGCGTGAATTTTCATCATGCCCTGGTTTCATGCATTTTTTAATCATTTTTCCCTTTATGCATTTTTTTTCATTTACAAATCAATTTTTAACCTTTATGCACAATAGAGGGTTTTTGGTTTCAAAATGCACAACTAAAATATGAATATATATGTAAAATGATAAAATAAAAACTCCATAATTTTTATCACTCAATTTGGAGGTCATATGATTCCTAAGCGTGCATTTATAGTAATCTAGTTTTACCATCCATTTTACAAAAAGTCTTGAATTTGGGTTCCAGGTAGACGTCCCTTTTCATTTGAAAATGCACTCCATATGATATAGATAGATTCAGAATGTCATTAAATTCATCCCAAAACTTAGATCACTAAATTTATACCGATATAGAAGCATGGTCATGCTTTTCCATTAGGGCACTTTCTACTAATTTGGTCTCTCAATTTACAACGTAGATTTTGCCTCTTTTACACAACAACCACTTTTCTATTTGAAAACACGCCACTAAATATGTACACATGTGTAAAATAATCTAAGACACCCTTAGAAACTTGAATCAGTCAAATTTCAATTGTGTTAAGACTTTGGCGTAATTTTCATCATGCCCTCGTTTCATATTTTTAAGCATTTTTCCTTTTATGCATTTTTTTTCATATACAAAGTAGTTTTTAACATTTATGCATAGTAGAGGGTTTTTTGGTTTCAAAATGCACAACTAAAGTATGAATATATGTAAAATGATAAAATACAAACTCCACAACTTTTATCACTCAATTTGGAGGTCATACGATTCATAGGCGTGCATTTTATAGTAATCTAGTTTTACCATCCATTTCACAAAAGGTCTTGAACTTGGGTTCTAGTTAGAAGTCTTTTTTCATTTGAAAATGCACTCCAGATGATATATATAGATTCATAATGTTATTAACTTCACATCGACACTTAGATCACCAAATTTGGAGCTATATAGAAGCATGGACGTGCATTTCCATTAGGGCACTTTCTACTGATTTGGTCTCTCAATTTACAAGGTAGATTTTGCCTCTTTTACACAACAACCTCTTTTATGTTTGCAAACACAACACTTAATATGTATACATGTGTAAAATAATATAAGACACCTTCAAAAACTTGAATCACTCAAATTGTAGGTGTGTTAAGACGTAGGCGTGTATGTTTCATCATGCCCCAATTTCATGCATTTTTGAGGATTTTTCCCTTTATGTGTTTTTTTTTTGCATTTACAAAATAGTTATGTATTTATACAAATTATGCACATATGAATGGTGTTCATAGGAGGATGAATGAAAATGGATGATGATCCATTTTCTAAGATGGATGTTGACACCATAACTTCAACCAACCTCTATTTAATGATTCTTATTTTTTATCTTTAACATTCATTTTAATATCTCATGCTTCTCATATTATAAGGTAACATTTTAATATGTAATGCTTCTAATATTGTGGCAGGGTGATAGTGGGGAGGAACTAGCCTCAGAGCATATAAAGGACTAACAATATCCATATCCATTTAAAGTGAATTTTATTATTGTTTTTATAATTGAATTAGCTTATTTTTTTGTTGATATATGTAGTTTTCGACACCTGATGTACTTGACAACATTGAAAACGATGAAAACATGTTTGAATTGGACCCGGTTGAGACAATTAAAAAGGATGTGAGAAAAAAAAACATTGAAATTACTGAATTGTTTACACGTGAACTGACGGAGGAGACCACACAAAGGCACACAGTTTTGATGGAGGAAATAAAATGATCTGTGACAAACGCCATCTTTTAAAAATGTTATTTATCACATATTTTCATTTTTGAATTTTTTTTTTCTACTTTTATATGATCCAAATAAAATATGTTTTCTTTTTATAGGAATTATTCAGAAAACTTCAACAACCTTCTCTCGAGGATGGTGTTGGTAGCAGTGATGCTCAAACACCACAACATCCTACCCTGAACCATATACCTGCGAGGATTTTTGGCTCTTTGCATGTGGCTGACAATCTCATGATTGAGACAGATGAACTTTCTGGGGCCCATGACACACCCTCAACGTAGTGCATGCTAGGCCAAACAATTGATGGTGGAGATGATTCAATTGGTGATTCTACAAATTCCTTTCTTGGATCGTTACATGTTATCAACAAGGGAACACTGCTAGTTACCTTTTTGGTGGACGAGAACATTGTTCTGATCAAGATACAAAAAATCGTAGGTATTTATTAATGTCTTAATTATTTCCTATTATCTAATTGAAACACACTTCTCTATGGTTATTTTAAATTAATGATCATATTGTTCTACAGGAAACAACACCTTTTTTAATCATATGAATGAAAAGGCCTTAGATATTTTTGGGCCCACCATACGCACATAGTGGAATGATCAAAATCTCAGTTTGAAGTAGGAACTTATTGACCACTTGGTCGACATGTTTGGTGATTCCTTCAACAAAATTGGAGTTACCTCATTGGCTGGTACATGTTTGAAATATGTGAGGGACCAATATAGGGTTTATTTGCAAACAAGCCCTAGGTATGAGCGTCCTCCGATGATTCCCGAGATTGAGTGGAAGAATCTATTGGAGGATGAAAAGGAGAAGACAATGAGAAAAGAAGGAAATACACCACTTGGACCAGGAAGATATATCATATTTTGAATTTAATATGCTGAATTTTTGTTAGTTATATATAAAAATTGCGACATAGAACCTATTGGAAGTTTTTCCTAGTCTCCCAAACACGTAAAAAAAAACCAAGGAAAGACTAGAAAAACACGAGCAACATAAACTTGGCCAGGGTGGTTATGTGAAACTAAAAGTGAGAATTGTAACTACCAACTAATTAAACCATATCATTCCTATCATCATCCAACTTTTATTTAATTACATCCAATAAGCCAAATTTGAGATCTTGTGCAATGCATGAGGTTCAATTCAAAATTGTGACCATAGAAGAAGACCTCCAACTCAGTTTCAAGTGTGGATTTCAAGCCGTGGTTGAACACCGAAAAATCATGGGGCAAACAAAATCTTCCCCTTTGAATGACATCGTAAGTAAAATCAATGGACTTTAATTGTTGATTACTTGTAAAATCTATTCACGATTGATTTCACTCGTAAATGAATGTGTCTTTCCGTTTTAAGCAAGAAAGAAACAACAATAACGAGGATAGAGTGGACAACATCCCCATGACAGTGGAGTGTAGTCTATTGATGGTGGTGTGAAACCTATCCATGATGGTGGAGTGCATCTCAATGATGGTGGTGCGCAGCCCGACCATGACGATGGAGTGCAACCCGATGATGGTGGTGTGCAACTCGACCATGATGATATTATGGCTATAAAATCAAAAGTATGGATTAATAAAATTATTAATATTTACTTGCAGATGATGTGCTTATAAATTTTCTTGTTTCTACGGAAGAACATGTAGATGAGAATGCTTGGTGAGAGTAGGAAAACATGGCAGTTGAACCAATGGTCTTGACTACTCAACCTCATAAAGAACATTGTAATGATATTTGCATTAATGAACTACTTTTGTGAATAATAACTAACCATATCAATTTAACCCTTTTTGTTATTGTAGTTGAGGTCCCT
>ML792162.1:455342-472949 GCA_009831015.1 Picea engelmannii | reverse complement strand
TATATATATATATATATATATATATATATATATATAATGTTATTAAATTCAACCCAAAACTTGGATAACTAAATTTTGAGCTATATAGGATCATGTGCATGCATTTCCATTAGGTCACTTTCTACTGTTTTGGTCTCTCAATTTACAATGTAGAATTTGATCATTTTACACCGCAACCACTTTTATGTTTGCAAATTAAAATCTAAATATGTAGACAAGTGTAAAATTATCTAAGAAACCCTCATAAAATTTCATCACTCAAATTGCAGGGGTGTTAGAACTTGGGCGTGCATTTCGGCACAAGGGCATAAATTAAATTTTAAAAACAAAACACGTATTTCTTAAGTTTGACTGTGCATTTTTAGGTGTGGAATCTCTAACAAGATTGAATTAGGTATTTATGAAACAATATAAACCCTAATCCTAATTGTCTATTTCATCATATATCGATAACATTGTCATCTACATCTGGCTCAACTTACCCCTATGTCCAATGCAATGCAATTTATATTTTATTTTATTATATGTACATTGGACCTCTGACGCCTATCCGTTCATTCCCGACAGGACATGTAGCTCTTATGTGTTGTCACTCTGATGGATGTTGTGAACCATGGTGTCACACATTCAAGGAATCCCTCACACCATATCGTTGGATTGCCGACAGACTACACACTATAGAGTGTTGCCATGATGATGTAGGTCATTGGCCCTAAAGTTGCAATTTTTATGTGTATGTGTCAGCTTTCTGATGGTACTTACAAGCACCTATGTTGCAACAGCGACAACCACTGTCGATAAAAATACGACGGGTTACCCGGTGGCGGTTTCTTAGAAAATTCCATGTGGCAGACATATGCATCTCAATACCGGCATTTAAATTATAGTCGGCAATACGACAATGATTCACGACGAACATATATTTTTTAAAATCTCTCCACCAGATGCCACGTGGAAGCTTTGTACGTTGGATATGTGACATACTGTGGCACCATCGAGATTGTGACAAAAGGGGTTCGACTAATAACTGGAAATTGGGTTTTTCAGAAGCCAGATGGGTGTCAGAACGATGTCGAAAAATGAGCCAAATGTACTAGTGTCTATGTGTTCTTTTATCAACATAACCATTCTTCATGTCTTGTGTAACTTTCAAATTCTGCCCGATATTTACCATCTGTTCTTCCATTTCCTTTAATAATTCTAGCCCAATCACAACTCTGTCTGTTGGGTTATCCCAACTTACTGGTGTATTGCATTTTCTTCCATACAATGCTTCAAATGGGCTCACCTTCAATGATTATTGATACCCATTATTGTAAGAAAAATCAACTAAATGGATATAGTCCTCCCACCTAGAAGGCTTGCCCATTACATAGATTGCATACATTCTCAAAATAAATTCAATTATCCGATTATTCCTTTCAGTCTTCCCATCTGACTCTGGGTGATATGTTGTAATGAAATTCAAATTGGTCCCAAATCCTTTAAACAACCCCTTCCAAAAATTAGAAGTGAACTTGGGATCTTGGTTTGACACTGTTTCCTTAGGCACACCATGTATCCTAGAAATATCTTTCATATAAATTTCTACAATGTAATACCCCTAAGTCGAACCCTATTTGAAATGTAATTACAAGTATGCATATAGGCTGGTGAGCCAGGAACCTTTTTTGGCCAAAGAGTCTGTTTTGTATTGTGTATTTTCACTTGAAATTAATGAAAGAAAACACGACTGCATGCAGACCATCTTGACAAGAAGAGTAAGGGGGATAAACTCCACTACAATGGGAAAGGGGGGATAAGAGTTTAGAAAATGGGCTAAGCTAAGGGGGCTTAAGCTAAAAAGGAATATTTTATCAATATTCCTAAAGTTAAAGTCTAAAGTAGGGTATAATGCATTTTATCCTAAGTCTCTATGAGGAAACATATCACCATGTGAGGGAACCCAGTTGTGGTCCATGTAGTTTCCAACATGAAACATGTCAAGTTGGGAACATGTACATAATTTTGGGGGACTTTAGCTCATTCATCCACCTTTCTATCATTATTATCCCACCTCACCTCATGGCTATCATCTGGAATTTCATGTTTCCATTACCGTACTTGTACTTGTACCAGTGAGAGCATAGGATTCTGCTGAAGAGCGTCGAAAGAGAATTGTTAAGCTTAAGAGGTGGGTTTTTAGGTTTGTGTGCATTCTCTCTAGGTGAAGGAATTGCATGGAATTGTATTCCCATAGATGTCAAGTGGTCATCACAAAACTCTGATTATTCCTACCTGACTTGTTGCTGAAGCCTAGAGGGAAGTGGGCATCCATAGGGGGAACACTTCCTGGGTGGGACAAGCATGTGAGAAAAGTAGAGTCTATTGAACTTGGCACCTGTATTGAGATATTGTTGCTATTGAGAGACCTCTAGGGATAGTTTTTGCTTTCCCTAGTGGAGTTCAAGCCCAACTTAGGGGTGATCTGTTTTCAATTTGTGGGGAACAATGTCTAAGGTTGGGAGGAAATTCAGAGGTCTACATGCAGTTGGTGGTTCAATTGTTCCAGATAAGTGATCATGATGTACTTGTTTAATTATTGTTGATTGAGAATGTATGAAATCCTATGTTGAGTATTAGTGTGCAAAACACTATGAATTCTGGTCATAATTAATTGTTATTCATAATACCGTTTAAGTAATTTTCCCTATAAAAATTGTATAAAATTGTATAGATGATGTAAACTGGTAATTCTATTATGGGTTCCATAATTATCATTATCCTGAGCATGTTGGCGATGAGACTCGTTCAATAATGGATTTTGTAGCTGTAATACCCTGAAAATGTTTATTAACTACCATGTTTATATCTTCGACTGTCTATGTAGAATTAATAATTATACATATGATAAGTGGGGTAATTACCCATCTTGTTACAAGCAAAGTTAAGTGAGTAAAAACTCAGTATTTTTGGATGGAACGACCTTGAACAACTATAGACAATGTGTTGGGAACAAATTTCTCATCCTTACATCGTGTTGAGAAAATATTAACAGTTTGGGGTGGATTTTACAACCTCTATATGGTCCTAAGAGTCTTAGGAAAGCCTCTGAGACAAACTCAAAGCATTGAAGACTGGATTTGTACTAATTTAAGTAAGTCAATCAGTGATGATCTGTATTTCATGTTAGTCCATGTGGAGGGTCCATGAGGAGAGTGGCCCATGGTGCCACATGGCATGGTGTTAAGGTATTTTGGGAAACAAAGGGTGCCGTGGTCTGAGTGCAACGTGTCAAACCAAGTGAAAACGTTGGGTAGGTCCATGTGTGTAATGTGTAGGTTGTGGACTTAGGAGCATGGATGGTTCATGGATATGGGAAGGTGAGATAATTGAATCTGTGAGTCTGCCAACCCGTGAACTTGACATGATCAAAAAATAATCTAAGTGTTGAGACTTTTCAGACGGGTTTATGAAGGGGTGTTACATAATTGCAAGTCTGCGAGCCCACAAATGAAAAAGAAGCTAAGTGTTGGGGGCGGGTTCGTGAAAGGTATGATTATAGATCATGAGTCCGCAAGACCGCCACCCGGGAGTCCGTGAATATAATAAGGTTGTTATAAGAAGCAAAAATTTTGATACCCCATCCCTTAGAAGGTACTTAGGGGGTCGAGTATGTTACATGAAATATTGACTACCTTATGAGTTACTTTTATAGGAATTAAATATGCAACCTTTGTAAGTTTTTCCACCACTACCATGATGGGATGATGTTGCCTTGCTGTCCTAGGAAATTTGGTAATGAAATCGATAGTAACAAATTCCTATTTCCCTTCAGGATCAGGCAATGGCTTTAGCAATCCCATTGGATGTCTGTGCCCAACCTTTACCCTATGACATTCCATGCATCTACCCAAATAATCAGTGACATCTCTCTTCATACCATGCCAAAAATATTGGCCTCTTATAACTGTAATAGTTTTCTGGTATCTTGGATGTCCAACATATGACACATTATGCATCTCCTTCAGAACCAAATTTCTCAATTCTTAAGAATTGGGAACATAAACTCCGTTCCAAAATAAGAGGATTCCATCATCTTCTAGCTTGTAATCCTTATATTCCTATTGTATATCATTTTACTGTAAGATTTATTTAACTTGCACATAATGCTGGTATGATGTTACAACCTCCATAATTCTATCTTTTAGATCTATCTTGTAGATACTAATGGCTATAGAATGCATTTTATGCATCCTTTTGCTAAGTGCATCAACCACCTTGTTCTCTTTTCCCTTTATGTTCTTGATGTCAAAGTCATATTCACTAAGAAATTCGAGCCATCAAGTTTTTCTAACATTTAGTGTTGGCTATTCAAACAAGTATTTTAGACCACTATGGTCTGTCCTCAATTCAAATTTTCTGCCCATAAGGTAATGCCCCTACATCCTTAAGGCGTGTATTATGGCTGTCAACTCTAAGTCATATGTGGCACAATTTATTTCATTCTCCTTCAAATTTTTAGACTCATAATAGATTACAAGTCCATTTTGTATAAAAACTCCACCGATCCCTTCCTTGCATGCATTTACGCACACAAAAAAATCCTCATCTTGATATGTAACTTTCAAAATGGGTGCACTAGTTAGTAAATACTTAAACACTGGAAATTTTCTTCGCACTTGGCACTCCATTCAAAATTTACTCCTTTCTTTTTCAAATATGCTATTGGGTGTGGAATCTTGAATAATCTTGCAATGAATCTCCTATAATAACCAGCTAGACCTATAAATGTTCTAACATCTGAAATGTTTGTTAGCATTGGACAACTTTTGATCACTTCAATCTTTTCTAGATCCACTAATATGCCATCTTCTGAAACAATTTGACCTAAATAACGGATCTGCTTTTGATAAAACATGCATTCACTCAGTTTGGCATACAATTGGTGCTCTCTCAACACTTGTAGAACCATTCTCAAATGTTTCTCATGCTCTTCCTGTGTCTTGGACTAGATAAGGATATCATCCAAGAATACAATGAAAAACTTGTTCAAGAAATATCTGAACACTCCATTCATCAGACTCATAGATGTAGCTAGTGCATTTTTCAATCCAAAAGGAACCACCACAAATTCATAGTGTCCATACCTTGTCCTAAAGGCTGTTTTGCTAGTGTCTTCTTCTTTGATTCTCACTTGATGATAGCCTGACCTCAAGTCAATCTTGGAAAATATCTGTACTCCTTTCATCTGATAAAAAGGTCATCAATCCTTGGAAAATGATATTTATTCTTGATTGAAACCTTGTTCAACTGTCTGAAGTCAATACATAACCTCAACGTTCCATATTTTTTCTTAACAAAAAGAACTGGGGCACCCCAAGGAGAAACACCTAATCATATGTACCCTTTCTTTAACAACTCTTTTGGCTACATTTGCAACTCTTTTAGCTTCAGTGTTCTCATTCTGTAGGGAGTTTTGGATATCGGGGCAACTCCAGGCATTAAGTCAATATAGAAATCTATATCCCTCTTTGGTGGAAATATTGGCAACTCCCCAAACACATCTTCATAAATTTCAATATTGGATAATATTCCAGAATTGGCTCTTTATCCTTCATTGGCTCTTCTATATGGGTTGCATATATTTGACACTCTTTTCTAAAACTTCTTTTCAGCTGCAATGCTGAAATCTCTCGGACATATATAGGCCTTGGAATACATTTCATTGTCCTTGAATTAATTTCTTCATCAAGAAATGTGAAAACCTTGTTATAACAATCTAGGACATCATGATGCTTTTCTAGCCAATCCATACCAATCAAGCATTCATAATACCCAAGCAATATGATTCTCAAATCTGCCTTAGTGTTAGTTCCATTCATGTTTATAGGGAATTCTTTAACAAGCTCATCAATTCCTCTCTTGTTTCCAGTAGCTAGATGAACTAACCAAGATTTTTCATGCTTACATTTCTTTAATTTAAATATTTCAACTAGATTTGGATCTATATAGCTATGACTAGCTCCATAATCAATCAAAATAACTATGGGATGATTATAAATCTTACCTTCCACTTCAATCATGCGGGATTGATATTTTTCTTGCTTATTGTTCAAGGGTGGATATATCCTTGACATGATTCTACCCACATCCTCTACTATATCCTCTTTCTTGATGCTATGCATAGTCTTCATCTTATCTCCTTGGTGAGGACAATCTTTATATACATGATCTCCTTCACATCCCAAACAAATTATGGGATGCTGTCTTGGCCTGTTTCCCAAGGACTCTGTCATTTTTTGATCACCATGAGATGACTTCCTTTATTTTTTTTCCTAAGAAATGTCCTTATGAAAGGTGGCTTTAATCCTTTCTTCCTTTGATCCATCTTTCCTTTTTTCTTATCATCCCAGGCCTTTTGGAAAGATGGTCTTCCTCTATTCTTCTTGTACAAATGCTTATCTTTTCTTATGGATTCTTCTAAATTATTGGGCTCATCAAACTAAATTTTATTCTTGTATAAGGATGGAAGGAACCTATGAATTTCGATCCTTTCATCCTTGATGAAGCTCACATACCTGAGAAGTTCCAAGAATTTCCTCTCATATTCATCCATGGTCATGTTCCTAAGTTTGAGTTCAAAGAACTGTTGCATCTTCTTGTCATAATATTACTCTGACAAGTACTACTGCTAAAAATATTTCTTGAACTGCTTCCAAGAAATTATTTTCTCATCAAGGTGATTAACCTATTTCAATCGATCCTACCACATAAATGCCTTTCTTTGAAGGTGGTAGTCTACAATTATGGCTTCTTCATTTGATGAGTAATCATGCAATTAGAAATATTTCCTCATTCCAAATAACCATGCTTCTTCATATTCTCCTTTCTTGTCCTCTCCATCAAATTAAGGTGACTTGATTTTCCTCAGCTCCCCTTGCAAAAGAGCTAACCCATGTCTCCTTCTCTGATGCATAATAGGAGAAATACTTCTACTGCTTTCCAACCTTGAACATGCACATGATATTCTGGTCGAGTTCCCTACTCCTTGAATGTCTAAATCCTTCATGATCATCCCTGTTAGCACATAGATTTGAATTATCAAATTTGGTCAATTGTGCAATGCTATGGAACTTTTGGAGCGTTAGCTTTGCAACTCCATTGAACTAGATCATTTCGTAGCGTTTGAAATTGGTTGTTGGCGGAAAAAATGTGATTTTGGCCGAAATTGTGTTTGAGTGATAAAATGAGGCTAGTAATCTTGTCTTCATCTTGTAAGTTTCAGACTCCGTGTATCTGGATTTGAGGATTCTAATGCAATTGAAAATCAACTTGTGTTCTTTTCCATCTGTTCTTTATCTTCTACTTTAATGGAATGCTTGATCCAGATTATTTTCGGCACGGAATGAGAGCGGAGATATAACACAAAAATATACAGAGATATTGCAACATAGATAATAATATAATAGAGATATATCAGAGATATAACCATAAACACAAAGGTACAATAATACATAATTTCTATTAATGAGCGAAATGTACAAAACTGTAGAAATATAGAGTGAAAGATTCACTAGAATGGCGACAACTTATCTCTGAGAAGAGATGTGATGGTTCCTCACATTCAAAAGAATATTATTTTTAAAATGAGGCTCCAAAGGAATTTTTAACATAATTAAAATAAAAAACCTTAACCCCGGAAGATGAAAATCCAACAATTTTGTGGACCCCGTTTTGGGTAGTTTGGTGTATCAACTTCCTGGGAGCGTAACTTTGGCATACGATCTCCGTTTGGGGCGCATGATAGCTCCTTGGAAATGTATCGATGAGGAGATTCATTATGGGGGCTCAATAAAAGTTTTTGGCTATCATTGAGGTGTATGATCATGAAAAATCATTGTGTAGGCCCTCAAAATAGATCCAAAAGTTTAGGAACCGAAAACTACTAAAAATAGTAAGTTGCCAACAAACTGTTTTGAGCCAGTTGGAATAGGTGGGTGGCCACTGATATCCACCTGGATCAATCCTCCCTCTTTAGGAAGAAATGGTCTCCATTATGTTGAGTTCCCGGGAGAGAGGGGAAAGCGCTTGCTGAATCTGAACCTTGGTGAGCTGCTTTCCTTGCTGGAGAAGTTGTGCTTCTTGGTTTGTGGGAGGTTGTTGAGAACCTAATGAGATGACTGTGTGCAGAAGGAATATTTTCACTTTACTTCAATCTTGTCGACCTACTTCTACTAGATATAAGGTGCTTGGAATGAGGCTGCAATGGTTGCAGTGCCCTTTTGTTCACCTTTTGAACAAATTGTGAAGAAACTGAATTTTGTAGTATGAGATACTACCTTGCGACACTGTTTAGGTGGGACAGTAGTTGGAACTACTTATAGTATCATGTACAGATGACTCCCCAGAGTAACAATGATGCTATGAGGTTGAGACTCATAAATAACATGGTGCTTCCACATATATGGCTGGCCCAAAAGAACATCAGAGATATCCAATGGGGCAACATCACATAATACCTCATCCTTGAAGGGATGGATTTCATATGACAATCGAAACTGTTGGATGACAAAAAGATCTTGTCCCTGGCGAAGCCACCCGATGTTGTATGGCTGCATGTTTGGTGTTTTCGACAATCCAAACTATTTTATGACCTCTGCTGAGATGAGATTTTTCTAGCTTCCACTATCAATAATGAAATGCAATGGGGTCCCCTTCACCCACATATGTGAATGGAAGAGGTTCTCCCCCTCTTCAGGATCTGTTGGTTCTTTTGGTTGAATTGTTGCAGTCATGACAATAGCATTGGGGTATGCATCGATGATATGTCTTCTCCCATTATTTTCTGAATCAGATTCCAAATCTGGCTTCAAATCTTTTTCTTTGATCTTGACCACTAATGACTGTTTTTAGTGACATTCATCGGTGTTGTGCCAAGGGTTTTTGTGGAAATCGAACCACTTTACAGTGTCGTTATTCGTCTTTTTGTGACCCTTATTTTCTTGTGGCTTAGACTGGTTTTCGAGAGGATGCTTGTTAGGGCCGTCTTGATCATACTTTGGTTGTTACAGATTTGCAGACCCGAACTCTCGTTTGTTCTAGTGCCTAAATTTCTTCTCGATTTTGGCAACATATTGATAGGAAACTCCCAACGATGAGATGTCTAGAAATTCCATTTCAGTTTGGATGTACTTGTGTTGAGCCCCAAGGTATTTCAAAACCAAATTCTTCTCAGAATCTTTGATATTTAGGTTGGTGAAAAAGATATAGAAGATATTGGTGAACTTTAACACTGCTTGGCCCCTCTCTTGAAACAACATGGTCCATCTCATGTATTGGCTGTTAGAGTTACCAACATGGTAATATTGTTCCTTGATCGCATCCACAAAAAAATCTCAAGTGGGTTTGGCCCCATAGATTCTAGAATCCTCTGTGGAACTTTGGTCCCAGTAAGTTTCCCACCAATGTTTGACATGGGGAAGATGAGATGTCCATAAAATCCATTTCAGTTTGGATGTACCTGTGTGGAGCCCCATGGTATTTCAGAACCAAATTCCGCTCAGAATATTTGTTTCCCAACTCCCAACGATGAGATGTCCAGAAACTCCATTCCAGTTTGGATGTACCTGTGTAGATCCCCACGGTATTTCATAACCAAATTCCGCTCAGAATATTTGATACCCATCTTGGTGCACAAGGTATGGAAGGTATTGGTGAATTCCGACATTGCTTGGTCCCTCTCTTGACGCAACATGGTCCATCTTATTGGTAATCATAGTTACCAATAGGGTAATATTGTTCCTTGACCACATCCACAAAAAAATCCCAATTGGGCTCGACCCCATATATTTCAGACTCCTCTGTGGAAAATTTCTCCTAGTAATTTTCCCACCAATGTTTGACATGAGAGAGAGCCTTAAGGAGTGTGAAGGTGATCTTTTCCTTGTCAGAAAAATTGTGAACATAGAAATATCCTTCTAGCAGATTTAACCATTTTTCTAGGGCATCTTCATCTATCTGACCTTCAAATATGAGAATATCAAAATTAACCTATACTTGAAAGGAAAGGTGCCTCCAAAATTGCCGCTTGATGAAGACGTGCTTGTTGTTATTTGCAGGCGTTGAAGGATGTAGGAAAACTTCTCGATCATTTCTCCCCTCTGTCGCATGAGAGCTTGCTCAAGAAACAGATTAATAGAATCTTTTGCTCTATCATTTTTATTTTCTTCCACCATGGAGGGTTTCTTGGGCATGCAAGAGCGATTTTCCTCAAGCGCGACAAGCTCAAGATCCAACTTTCTATACTCAGACTTTGTCGGGGACATGCACTGAAAAATGATCAAGAGCATCCTGCTCTGATACCATTGATCCAGATTATTTTCGGCATGAAATGAGAGCAGAGATATAACACATAAATATATAGAGATATTGCAAGAGAGACAATAATATAACCATAAACACATAGATACAGTAATACACAATTTCTATTAATGAGCGAAATGTACAAAGCTGTAGAAATACATAGTGAAAGATTCGCTAGAATGGTGACAACTTATCTCTGAGAAGAGACGTGATAGATACTCACATTCGCAAGAATATTATTGTTACATTGAGGCTCCAAAGTACTTTTTAACATAAATAAAATCCAAAACCATAGCCCCGGAAGATGAAAAGCCAACAATTTTGTGGACCACATTTTGGGTAGTTTGGTGTATCAACTTCTCGGGGGCGTAACTTTTGCATATGATCTCCATTTGGGTCGCATGATAGCTCGTTGGAAATCTCTCGACAATTAGATTCATTTTGGGGTCTCAATCTGAGCCTTTAGTTTTTAATGAGGTGGCCGATTGCGAAAAAACGTCGTTTAGGCCCTCAAAATGGCCCCAAAAGTTTAGGAGCCAAAAAAATGCTAAAAATAGTAAGTTGCCAACAAACTGTTTTGAGCCAGTTGGAATAGGTGGGTGGCCACCGATATCCACATGGATCAGTATTGTTCATGAATGATTCATCTACATTTTATTTTACAGGAATGTGTAGTAAAAGATTTGTTGCACACTGTTGTGAAGTTTCTCTAATTGAGATTCTGTATTTCTGAATTAGGAAGCTCCTAGTTTATGAAAGTTCTTCAATAAGTTAGTCAATCAAGCTGGAAGTGAGATTGTCTAGTTTATTTCAGTGTTCTTCTACATTTTCTTCTGTTCATATTTAGCATTTGTTTTGCAGAGAGGATTCCTGCCTGATGGATGTTCTCCTTTTTTTTTTATTATCTTCTTCACTCTTCTATCCATCATTATATAAACCTTTCTTCTGGTATGCAACTTGACCGCCTTCAATCTGTAGAGAGGTTCTAAATAGATGCCCAATGGTGTGCTATTGATATGCATTTAGTTTGGTTCCCTTTTCCTTTCTCATTTAAGTCTTGTTGATCCATTCAAACATAAACCTAATTTAATTATTCATATTCTGATGGGTACTAGGCTTATCCTTATAACATTCTAAGGGTAACTTCTAGTGATAACATTTATGGTGTCATTTTCGGGGACGAAGTTGAATATTTTCCATGGGAGAAATGACAAATATTAGATCTAGTCTTTGGTGGTGAACAAGGGCCGGTGACACAGTACAAACTGCCTCATTCACCTAGAAAATCCATGTTGAAAAATTTATTGGTGACTCCACTATTGATTTCTCTGGTTCTAAATGACAGACTCTATTTTTGTTGCAGTTGCTTCAAGGTATGCATATTTGGATTTCAAAGGTATTTTTTTTTTCCAATCCACTGCATGATAATAAAGAATGTCTTGAGAGGTGTCCAAATTTCAATGGAGATGGTATAAGTAAAGCAGAAACACATCTCTCAGATTTTCAATATTTTGTTGATTACCTTGATATTGTGCACGAGGATGTATACGTGAGAATGTTTTATGATTCATTAGAGAGAAATTGTAGAATTTGGGTTAAAAGTTTTCCTACTAAGTTTATCGATTCAATCACAATTTTTTGGAATCTATTTTTACATTCATGGGCAAAGAAGACCAAATTTGTGGCAGAGCCTGTTCTTCCTGTGTCTTTCATTTCAAATTCCAGTAAACAAAAATATGAAAAGAATATTGAAGAACTGCAGGAGAAACTGATCCTGTTTTCTTCACCAACAATTGAGCAACCATCTTTGGGGATCAACAAGCTTGCATCCATCATTCTTGAACCTGGATCTGTAGAAGATATCGGGAAAATTATGATCAACAATAGATGCAGTGTGAAACCTCGATCTATTTCATTCTCAGGGATTCATAATGAAGAAAACAACATTATCAGTGGAGTGGATCTAACACCGATGATATATTTCCTCTTGGATCAACAAGAGGTTTTTCATGAATTTCATGATCCTGTGGCTATTTGGATGGAGTTGTAATTTTCAAAAATCTCTAATGCTCCAGTTTTTGGCAAGATTTCAGTTTACAAATGTAAGTATCAATTGATTATTAATTTCTTGCTGCAAATTTTATATCACTTGAGGATTATTTTGAACAATTGTATGGAAGAAGTTATTTTTATCAGTCAGATACTTACCTGTCTGCATTGGAAGCATGACTTCACTTGAGCAAAGAACAATTTTAGCAGGTTAGGGTAGGATGAATAAGCTCGAAACATGAGCATTTGGGTTTTCGGTTCGAGTTTGTTGCAGTCTGCTTTCTAGTGTGAGAATTTTTCAGTTTCTAATAAATGAGCAGAGGTGCTCTTAATGCTTTAACATGTCACATTTGTCACACAGGATAACTGCAGTGCATGATGGTTAGCTGCAAGTTTCATACTTTCAATAATGGATAAGGAATTGGTCTGCGTTCTTGGCAGCTCGTAGGGAGCATGGCATCCCCATGGAGCCTATATTAGCACATAAATTTGCATTATCAAATTTGGTCAATTGTGAAACACTATGGCACTTTTGCAGCGTTAGTTTTGCAGTGCCAGTGAACTAAATCATTTCGTAGCATTTGAAACTGGTTGTTGGTGGGAAAAAATGTGGTTTTGATCAAAATTGTGTTCCTATGATTGACTGCGCTGTCTGTGAAAATCTGTGTTCTTTAGAAAAAAAAATTAAAGTTCTTTATTAAAGGTTATTTGGAGCAAAAATTTAATTTATAAGCTCATTGATTTCTCGGGCTTGTTATACGTTATTTGCAGAGTTCTATTAAAAATGTTGGGCCCGAGGCCTAATCTCCAAGCCACGAGTCAAGCACCACAAGCCAACTAACCACTAAGCGCCAATCCACCTAGGAGAGGAGTATTATTTGTGCACAATGCTAAAAGCCATTGGGGGCGCTTGTGTATATAAACACTATAAAATGTTTCCACCAAAGCGATGTGGGATATATATCCTATGCCAAAACAAAATAAAATGTACAACGTTCGGTAAAACACTAAGTCCAAGCGCCAATTGTGCCAAGGTGTTAACGCCAAGGGAGAAAAGCACATACAACTTCAGGTCAATTGAAATTATTGAAGTGCAGTGCCAGACATTAATAAAATTGAGGGTTTCATTTGTTCATACATGAAGCTCCCAAATTCCATTAAACAAAGAGCCAAGTGCCTTATTAAAAGTGATGGATAGAGAGAAGAAGGAATAGGGATATTGGCGTCTTATACATGTAACGATAATTATATTTACAATCTGTTCAACATATTTGTTAAGTATAAATGCCTACAGAGAACATCAAGCACCAAGTCATGACCAAAGGAGGAATGTACATGGAATGTCTAAATTACAAATGAAGCACGCCCGAGGATGAATTCCATGTAGACAACAACCATATCATATGATAACTAAGACGTAACGCAACAGAGGTTTATGTCACGAGATATAGCTCTTGAAGGAGGATATATATATATATATATATACATACATTTTTTTATCATAGGGGTCTAATTCCTTTGTTCATTTTCAGAACATTCACATTGAGATGTCATGAGCGTCATACCAGCAAGACTTTTTCAAGCATGAGAAGTGGACTCTACTTCAAATTATTTCGAGGTAAGAGCTGCAACTATTACCTCGTGTATATCTACCTTGAAATATCTCACAAGATTATGTTTACCACGATTGAAAAGGAAGCTAATTCTAAGAAGATTGAAGAGATTCTTGTTTTGATTGGTCACATTGGTGAGATATCAGAGATCCATATTTTAAGGCACAAAATCAAAATCAAATAAATAGGTGGAAAAATTCCATATTTATCCAAGATTTCCATGGAAGTTAGCATATAAAGGCCAAGACAAATGGCAGTTAGAGGACATCCATAGAGTACACGCAGAAAATGACATATATGGGAAGTTCCAGATTCCAAGGAGAAAAATTAGCAGGAATGGGGCACTTGGCAGCAGGGATCAACCGACAAGTGACTCCAACCTCCAACATTCGACAAATATTGCAACCGTATTTAGTTTCAGTTTATTTTTTGAATTTTTTATTTGATTTTATTTCTTAGAAGTTAGTAATAGTCAGAGTATTGTAATTGGTATATATAGTATTATTTAGAATGGTAGGGGGATTCAATCCAGAGGCTCGAGAGAGCTGGAGGAGCAGTTTACCTGCTTATTTGTAACCCTGAGGGCATGCTGTGTAATTTTTCTGCCATGGAAGATACATGAAAGCTATTTTTTTTTATCAAAATGTTATTTCTTAGTTTTGAATTTCTTCTATCATCTTCTTGATTGAATATATTGTATATTTTGAAGATAAAATACTACGTGTGATTAATAAATCCATGAGCAACATCATATTTTTTGCGTCCTGCTTGTTAATCATTTTTTTATTTCAATTATTTTGCATTCGTTTTGCAGAGAGGATTCCTGACTGATGGATGTTCTCCTTTTTGTTATCTTCTTCACTCTTCTATCCATCATTATATAAACCTTTCTTCTGGTATGCAACTTGACTGCCTTCAATCAGTGGAGAGGTTATGACTCCATTCCCAATGACATGCTACTGATCTGTATTTAGTTTTCTTCCCTTTTCCTTTCTCGTTTAAGTCTTGTTGATCTAGTCAAACATAAACCTAATTTAATTATTCATATTCTGATGGGTACCGGCCTTATCCTTTTATCAGTCTAAGGGTAACTTCTAGTGCTAACAATCCCTCCTATCATGAGATCTAGATACTTCCACTTTTCTCACTAGCTTCTTGATTTGTTATTCAATATTTGTAATATCTCCTCCCGAGATTTCATGATATTTTCATTATCGACCCTATAGCTCTGCATTTCTCTTTGCAGTATTCTCATAGTTACAAACTCCTTCCTATATATTCTTCCATTAGACATGATGGGCCTCAACATTTCCTATCTAAGAGGCCCATTACAGGAAAATTTTCACCATGATATGAATAATAATTTCTTTTATTTGACCATGCTTAATAGTAGTCATGGGTACTTTTGCATGTTTCTTAATTGAATAGTTTTTGAGGTGGAATTTTATGTGTATGGTACCTTTTTTTTATCTAATGTCTATGATAAGGATGTGTGTAGCATCAATAAAGTAAGTCAAACCCCTTAAGGAAAGGAAGATTACAGTAATAAAGGGACTTTGTCCCCCACCTACCTCCAAAGTGCTGCCAGTTTACTAATGATCACTCCTTGCAGGCAAAAGTTTGAAAATCAGAGGAGATTGAACAAGATATGTTGTTCCCTATTTCCTCCTCGATCCAAGGGAAGAGGTCGAGTTCCAAAGCGTATAAATAGGCCTCTAGTATAGGGAGAAGGAATGAATAGAGAGAATTATGAATATTGTGTTTAGTTTTGTTAAGGAATCTTTTGTTGAATAACTTGGAGATATGATCCTAATGTATCACTAGTTTTGATGAATAAAAGGTTCCTTGTGCTTCTTGGGTAGGGCCCACTCAAGAGGTCTCAAGGACTGTTGGTCCTTGACAAATTTTTGGGAGATCCTTGGTCAAGTTTGACCTATTTTGGTACTTCGATAGCCTGTCGAAGATGGAGCGCAAGACGAAGCAGAGATTGTGGGATCTCAGCCCCTTTTTGGGACCTTTTTGGGATTTGGGAATATGTAACGGGTATGGGAATGCCGACCCATGGGTTTACCCATGTTTAGGCCTATTTTGTAAAGTATAAATAAGTAGCTAGGTGACATAAGTAGCGGGACGATAAACTAAGTGCTAAGTGAAAGTATGGTTTGTAGATGCTATGTGCACATTGTGAGAAACTTGTAGAGCTAAGTGAAAGTGGTTGTAACAGATTGTGACAGGCTTTGTGCCAGACCTAGCTCGGGGAAGGAGGATCTGATGAGGTGCATGCAGATCTCCTGTCCTATGCGGAGTAGGGTTTTTGTGGCTTTGTGCATGTAGATGACTGATTGAAGCTAATAAAGTAGAAGAGTTGGTGGACGTAGCCCCAGGGTGGGGGTGAACCATGTAAATACTGTGTTATTCTACTCTGTGTGATGTTCTGATGTGTTTATGTCTCTCTTTACTTGCTAAGTTATTTGATATAGATAGATAGATAGATAGATCTGTTTATGCTTTGTGCTTATGATGAATCTGGATGCTAGATCTGACATAGGGGAATGTGCTTAGTGCTTGAATTTGCTAGATCTAATCCATTTATTTATGCTAAGTGCTTAAATACATTAGATCAGGGTGAATGTTGCGATGCTCTGTTTTCTCTACGGAGTAGATATTGGTTAAATAATGATGAACTAACGGTGCTAAGTTCTCTATCAAGTATTATAATCACAGATCTGTGTCCCAGCTAAGGTTGCAGACACCTGAGTCCTACAACCACCCCTGCCTCTACCTCGGGTGAGACTTCATTTGCTTCGCAGGTGTTGCCGAAAGGGTCGGTAGTTAGGTTTTTGTTGGTGCATTGTTGTAGAATTGAACCCTGGGTCTGCCCCTGTGCCAACAAATGATTCCATTTCCGGGACCTAAAACTGTGATTGCTGGGAACTGAGGAAGAATAAGCTTTGTGCAAAGATCCAACCTAAAATTGTGAAAGGTCTGTGCGTAGATCTGTTTCTCTAGTGCCCAATACTCTACTTAGTTTGACAAGCTCTGTGCTAAGGAAAAGAAGTTCGATCTGAAGAAAAGAGGTAAGATCTGAAAGCTTTGTGCTCTGAGAAAGGTAAAAGTGAGATTTTTTTATTAAAAGAGGTAAGATCTGAAAGCTCTGTGCTCTGATAAAGGTAATACTATTGAAAAGTTCTAGATCTGAAAGCTTTGTGCTCTATAGAAGTAAGATAAGTGGAAATTTTTGTTTCAACATTATGGATCTAGGTATGTTTGATAGATTCTATCCTAGCTTGAAAACTAGGGTATTAATAGATGAAAGAAGATTTGATATGAGTAGATCTAATAAGAATAGTGAAAGATATGTTATACCTATGCATAGAAAGAATGTTTGGACTAATAAGTGTATGTAGGATCCTAGAAATAGATTTTTGTAGGTTAGCTACCATGATCCTAGCGTACAATACATGTTAAGCCCTAATATTGGCTCATTACCCCTTAATTGGGGCATATTATATTAGTAATGTTATTTTATTTATGTCGGCTTTAGGCCATTAGTTGTAATTATACCTCCTAGTCTCCTATATATACCAAGGAGACATTTTCA
>ML792162.1:400181-438120 GCA_009831015.1 Picea engelmannii | reverse complement strand
TTGTTCTTTCAAAATGTTTGGGTGCATTTTGGATTGCCTAAGTCCATTATTTCTGATCGGGATTCTCGATTTGTTGGAAGTTTTTGGTCGAGTTTATGGGCACTCATGGACACCAAACTTAAAAAAAGCACAACTTTTCATCCACAGACAGATGGTCAGATAGAGGTGGTAAATCGTACAGTGGTACATCTTCTTCGTACTTATTGCAACAAGCATCCTAAACTTTGGGATGAGCATTTACAGTACATTCAACATGCGTACAATCGAGCTAAGCACTCTTCAATGCAAACGTCGCCATTTGAAGCATGTTTTGGATATTTTCCCAAGTCGCCTTTAGATTTTATCTTTGGGAAAGATATTGCTGTTGATGGTCAATACGACATTGATAGGGCAGAGAAGTTCATTGAACAAATTCAGTCGATACATCAAGTGGTGCAAGAGCAGTTGGAAAAGAGTCAGGCCAAGTACAAGAAAAGACATGACAAACATCGTGTTGATCACAGTTTCCAAGTTGGAGATGAAGTTTGGATTTACATCAGCAAGGAGAGGCTTAAAGGAGAAGGTAAAAAGTTGAAACCGATTCGATATGGTCCTTTTAAGATTGTTGACAAGATTGGTAACAATGCTTTTTGTTTAGATTTGCCTCCTTATATGCAGATGTATGCAGTTGTTAATGTTGAGAATTTGAAGTTATATGAGCCTCCTTTGATTGATTATCAAGGAGAGCATGTTCAGATTCCTTCCATAGATGATTTTTCTCCGGAGTATCTAACAGAACTGCAGGAAGACACCATCCTTGATAGGAGAATGTGAACTTCGAAATGAGGAAATCTGGAGTATCTTCGAGTTGGTCTTAAAGGGACGAATACAAGAAAGGCCAAGTGGATTGAGGTTGGAAGGGTGAGGGAACTTTACCCTCATCTTCACATAGACTGAAAATAGTCTTTTGGAGGTCCAAAATCTTCCCAATGGGGAGGTGTGATCAGGGGATCAAATTTTGCTTAAAAATTCAAAGTGCTCGGAATTGCTTCAAATCAGATGAGAGCGTAGACCTCGTCATTGCGAACCCAACGCAACTCGTTTCATCTCAAACGAATGTCGGGAGCGAGAGATATTGCAATCTGTTCATAAGGTCAAACAAGCAATTTTTTTTTTTGCTGACTGTACAGTCCGTGCAGGCTGACGTGGCAGGGCCGTACAGACCGTATGATGACATGGAAAAGTTTGATTGGTAGGAATGGTCGAATGGTATCGTGACACATGGAATTTTGTTGGTCAATGGTAAGGTGCCACGTGGCCCAATCATGGGCTGCCACGTGGCACCCCTTTATTGGTTTATGATTGTTATGTAAAATTATATTGGAGTCCGTGGGGTTTGACCCCCGGACCTCCCCTCCACATAGTGATTTTGCAAATACTGTCCGACCAATGGACCATCGGTTGTGAGTTAACATATGTATGAGTTCAAATATATTTAAGTTTAAGTTATGTGGCCATTTGGCAGGGGGTCGGGTCGGGGCTTAGCCCCGGTCCACGATCATTTGTTTTGTATATAACATATGCCATACGACCCTGTCCTCCGTGGAATGGGTGTGTGGAACTTTATATTTACATTGTGTAAAATCCCGCGGTTGTATGGGTTATTACATGTGACCATGTATGGAGTGCGGGGGGGAGTTAAACAATTGTAACGGTTCTAACCACTTTTTGCCAATACGTGCGGTCCCATGACCCTCATATGCCCAGGTGCTAGGCAGTTAGGGGCTGGCGCGCCCTTAACCATCCTACAGTTTGCACCGTTGGCGCAGTTGCACCCGGTGCTGGGTTTTCATGCTATTTATTGTGCGTGTGCCAGGTTCAATTGACAAGGGTGTGTTTTGTAGATGCAGAGACAACAAGCTTGAAGGGGGGACTTCTAGAAGGCCTAACTTCTTCGTTTTTCGATCGTTTGAGGTGCCAAAAGAGCCCAAATAGGGGTTTTGGGATGCTCTGAAGCCATTGGAGCAGTCGGTTTGTCAGTTTGAGAATTGTAAGACATGTTTTTGAGCACTTTTGAGCAATTAATAATAATGATCCATTGGAAGCTGGACCAGGATATGTAGCCCAAGAGAGGGGTGAACTCCTTTATCAATTGCTGTGTTTATGTGCTTATGTTCATTGATTATGTTTCCGTCTATGTGTATTTTGCATAAGTAATCCCTTAATCTATGTGTTGTAAACTGATCCATTTGCTTTAAACACATAACATTTACATTGCAATAATTTCAAGTATTTCAAGTCTTCTTCAATTTTAGATCACGAAACCAAGAATGTAGTGAAACTATAATTATGTAGCAAATATGTAGGGATTCATGCATGTTCCATTCACCCATCTAGGTCGAAGAAATCCATCAATTTTCATTAATTTGACAACTTCAGATTCACATATTTCCACAACTATAAAACGACCAAGCCAATGCATTTGGAGCTTGCCCGGATGTTTCTTATACTTGTTGTCATATAAGAGAACAAAATCACCTTGTGCAAATGACTTAAGATTTATATGCAGATCATGCCAGGAATTTTTCCAAGATTTCTCAAAATCCTGATGAAAATATGCTAGGAACCTAGCTTCCTCAAGTTCTAGCAATTCCTCCACCCACAGAGCAATGGATTCATCCTTGACCATCTTGGTATCTTGTGCAATGAATAGACTTGGGGTGAGAAAACCAACTAACAAAACTACTTCTCAGCCATATACCAATTGGAATGGGGTGTACTCATTTAATCGCTTTGTGGTAGTCTGATACATCCATAACACAACCAAAACTTCTCATCCCAATCATCCCAATTTGTGCAACAAAGCTTAGTCAGCCCCATCTCCAAGATTTTGTTAAATGCTTCCATTGTTTTGTTAGCTTACATATGATAAGGACTTCTCTTATGATGTTGAATAAAAGTTTCTCTGGTAAGGGTCACTATAGTTTCAATGAGAAAGTGGTCTCCCTGGTCATTGGTCAACCTGCGAGGACAACCAAACCTGGTAATAACATTTTGAAAAAGAAACCGTGTTGTGGTGGCTGTAGAACAATCTTGAACAACCTCTTCTTTAGCCCGACGAGTCAGTTAGTTAGTTGTAGTAATTATGTATCTGACATAGGAATGCTTAGCCATAGGATTCATCAGACTGATGAAATCAACAACCCATTTTTCAAAAGCTTGTAGTGCGCGAATAAGGTACAAAGGAAACTCATCACGACAGGATGGTTTTCCCACTCTGTGACATACATTGCAGACTCAAGCATATTCCTTAGCATATTTAAATATTATAGGCCACCATAGTACTTCATGTAATATCTTTCTAGCAGTTTCCTTTCCACCAATGTGTCCTCCCGCAACTCTGCTGTGACGTTCCCATAAAATATCAGGTCGTTCATGGTCAAGCACACAACACCGCAATATATTATGCAATCCCAATTTGTAGAGTTATCCCACAATCGGTTGATAATCTACTTTCTGAGCCACTAGGTGCTTCTTTTGTGTTATGGAATATCCTGCCAGCGTAGTACCAATAGTAAAAAATAGGGCAATGTCTGACAAATAATCAGTAATGGCCTCAATACAGAACATATATGCATATGGGAGCTAGTCATCTATAGGTCCACCACTTTCTACAGATTCTAGGTGAGACAAGTGATCTGACCCGACATTTAACTTTCCATGCTTAACAATGACCTCAAAATAGAACCCATGAAGCAATATCAACCACCTACAAATGCGGCCTTCTAACACGCGTTTGTTCACCAAATACTTACAAGAAGAATGGTCAATAAAAAACTTAAAATGACTTCCAAATAAATAATGCCTAAATTTTTTTAAAGCATACAACATAGCCAAACCTTCCCTTTTAGTTGTGGTGTATTTGCGTTCAACTTGTGAAAGTTTGTGACTGGAAAATTATACAAGATGGTCCAAGTTTCCTTCCCTTGTTTGTGCAAGAATGACACCTAGAGCAACTGAGAATAAGAAGTCTTGACATAACTGTTGTTGGAGGCTTTCCCAACAAGATGTTTTGCATTGAGCTTCCTCATGTATATACCATATAGCTAAAATCTGTCCTAAAGAATGAATAAACTGATGCACCCACAATTGAGAAGGTATTTATGCAAATTCCCATACTTGAATACAGTGTGCTACATGCTCCCTCGGATCCAAAATCCCATCATATAATTCCAAAGCTGATTGGTCTAGATTCAACAAAGCAAGTTGCTTCATCCCAGGAATATAAAGTACCCTTATGAGTGGCCCACCATCTAGCTGAAGAGGATTGTAACACAACATCCAATATAAGAAGTCTTTGTTATGGTGAAACTTTAGCCTCTACTTCAACCAAAAAACTAGCCAAATATGAAGTACCATCATACACATGGTTTTCTCTAACCTAAGATCCAATCCACCTGGATTCTCTAATAGCCGCACAATTTCATGAGAAGTTCTCATATATTCCCTATTTCCAGTTTTCAAATGCTACCTCTGAATCTTCCTTTGAAGTATGAATACTACACCAACTTACCAAGCCATTTGCAGTTGGGTTAATATTATCCACCCGCTTTCTTATGGTCAGAGTGTAGATATGGTCCAGAGTATCCTCTTCCATATTCCCCTCTACCAGATCTGTAAAGTGAGGACATTGGTAGGTATCTAGTGGTTGGGTTATTTTCATACCATTTGCTTCAAAGGTCATGAGTTCCTTCTTAACATATATAACAATGTAATTCTCATAAGCCTAGTCGATTCCCAATAAATATGGGTATGGGTCATTTCCCCCCATGATTTATATAACCTCTAAGTTGGCCATTGTCTTGACTCCATCTAAGTCCACTTCAACATTCTGTAGCCTCCCAACATGGTAGGTACAATAATAATTGACAATCCAAAATTGAATGGGCGAATAGACCAGCTTGGGCTTACCTATGGCTTCCCAAATTTTATTTGGTAGGATGTTCACATCAGACCCCAAATCTAACATAACATCCTTAATTTCGTAATCGACGATGTGAGTATTTAGTCTAAATTCCCATCCGGATCTCTACTTCCTTCTCTGTATTCTACTTGTATGTATTTCGGGAAGATGAGCAACAATCAACTCTTCTGGGTTCATTTCAATCTCTAAAATCCTCTTGAGCTTGTTCTGCAACTCCTTGGTGAGTTTTTTGTCATACAAAATATTAGAAAGTAAGTGGAACCACAATTCAATAGTCTGTTGGGGTCTCACTAGTGGATCTTTCTGTGCCACACAATGCTCCGTAAATTTAGGTTGAGGCTCATGTCTTGAGTCTACAGGTAGAAATTAGGCATGATTAGAAATCCGCCGGAATATCTCAACATCATCCTTAAAGAACTATTTTTGGACCATGGGGTCATATGTGACATCTTCTAGTACCTCCTTGTAGATCTTACTTTGAGTCGATTTGTCAACATCAACACTAGTCCTTGTTGCTCCTCTAGTAATAATATTAATATTGGGTGCCTTTTATTCAATGACATGTCAGGGCTCTGAATTTATCAAATTGGTGCCTCACTATCTTGCGCAATACTCCCATTTCACAATCAACTAAGGACAATCCTCAGTGGCATGGGTGTTTTTTCTATAGTGGGCACAGTAGGGACGTTTCAGAAGAGGACAATCTTGAGTGAGATGTCCCTACTCATCACAATTATAACATAGAGCTGACCCTCTTTTGTCGGTTTTTCCACCTCTGAAACCTCCACCATCTGTATGTCCTCCAAATCCTTGAGGAACTTCATCAACCCTGAATGTAGATTGATCTAGTCTATCTGCAAGAGCATCCAATGCACAACGATATTTGACGTTGTGAGTTGGTGACCCACAAAATCCACAGTAGACTATGTTTGGAATAAGGGTGTATTTTTGTAGGATTGGGAAATGCTGAGGGGGGTACCCATGAATTCAACATATTTCACAATAGTTATTATTCTGATTACCTTGATGGCTTGGGAAGGCATGGTACTGCACATGGCCATGGAATGGTGTTGTAGCTGCAACTTGTGCAACTCGTCCAGATGGTCCTATTGGTGGAGGAGCCATGGGTTGCCGGGGGGGGGGGGGGGGGGGGGGGGGGGGGGGGGGGGGGGGGGTCCTGAACCCCTCAGTCTGGGACATTATGTCACTATCTTACCCTCAATATAGAAACCAATACACTGGACTTGAGGGAAGGGGTTCTCTTGGAATGGTCAATTCTTGAATCTTATTACTCAAGGAGGAAATCTGGCCTTGTAGCTATGTAATATTATAATAATTGGGTGGTATTATTACCCGCAAGCTGCCAGGATACCCCTCCATCGCCTCAATTTTCATGGCCTATTATAGGGCTCCCCCTAATGTAGTTATCCACTATTGGGTTAAGGGAATCCAATTTAACGGTAAAAGTCCCTAAATGAACCATCCTCATTGGTGGTCTTCATGAATGGGGTTGGATAATTTCCCTATCGCATCTTTGAATATTTGGTTATACTCCGAGGAAGATTCCCCATCTCTTTGTTTGATTTAACACAATTTAGAAATATCTTGTTGCTCGGATTAGGGTAGTTTAAATTCAATGTTAAATTTTTGTTTGACTTGTGGTAAAGGAAATGGTTGCCTCTGGGGATTCCCTGGTTCGATGGATTTCATATACCATTTTAATTCTTGACATCTTAACATGGTACGAATATAAACTATATTATTATCATCCAAAGTTCCACAAGACCACCAGATGGACTCACAAAGGAACCAATGTTGTTCCACATCCTCATTCCCTTTACCCCAAAATTTCGGGTATCGGGTGAGGGATCTAGTGTGGTGATGCACCTTGGGAGGATTTGGGGACCCTATCAAGATAAATCCTAGAGGTTCTAGTTTCGATAACACTAAATAAATTTCCAGACTACTACTACTGATACCACTCGAACTGGTTGGACTAGAATGAGGAGAAATGACAGGAATTGTGGGAGAGTTTATTGTAGAATTTACCATATTGGAAGATTGCGTTGAGGGAATATGTGATCCAAGGATGGTTCCTGTGTCTTTGGGACATGATGCTTTCACCTGGGGGTTCACATTATGATGCCATATCATATCAGGTCCTGTAGTATACTTCACATCTTTGGGCGTTGCAGGGGTTAATTATCTCACAACTTCTACAGAGGTTACAACTACGTCTTGATCCTTGGTGGTGACTCCGATCATGATTATTTCATCCTACTTTTCTCCACCTCGTATACTCTCTCAAGAACTCTCATCTTTCTCTACAAACTTCTCCTTCAACCATTGGCTAACCATCCTTCCATGTAACTGTAACTCTTTCAAATTCTCTAAATCTCTTGTATGAATCTTCTCGAGGATGATCTACTTGCATGACTGATTAGGCCTCTTCATCAACTTTCACATCTGCTCTTGCCACCACTTTTCAAGCACCACAACCCTTTTCTGAGCCTGCTTTCCACTGGAAATCTTCTCACGACAACCCCCCATACCTCAAGAACTTTTGTATCCTAACGCATGGATCCTTACTTGAATCACCTGCCCCTGATGTGAAAAGGGTTTTACTCGACCATTTCAACCAAAGGAGCCCATAACATTTCTTCTTCAAACAACAAGATATTAATCCACAACAAAATTTCTCTCACTAATCTCCCTCAGGCTCCCTAAAAAAATGTTGCTTCTGCCTTTGAGAATGAATGGTGATTTTCTGTGGGAAATTCAATGATGTATCCTTCCAGGGTATTTTGGACCAAAAATTTCACAACTCGACAAATCTGGGGATCCAACTTGTGAAGAGTAGCAAGACACTCAATCGTCTAATTAAATATTTTCTTGATGCTATATTTAAATTCTGTCACTTCTTGTAACCAGTCGAGCCACTGGTAGACCTCTTATGGGAATCATATCTAGAAGATATCATACTGATCACTGGATAGTTTGGAATAGAAGACTACATCCTTCACAACCCTCAAACTTTTCTGTCATAACTTAGTTTCTTGAAATATAAACTCGTCACACCTTATTTCCCACCATATTTCAATGTCAAAATTAAAGATGTGATGCTGCATCCTCTGAAAACTCGCTCATAATTTAGGTCCTAGAAACATAACCATTTGTTAGCGCGAAAATAGAGACCGAGGTTCTTGGAGGTTACCAAAAAAGGTACTACTGTAGTCTAGTTGCACTGGCATATTCAACCTTCTGCAAGGGAAGGAGGTATCACTCGAAGCGCAACTGAGACTTTGTGTGATAAAGTGAGTTAAGTAGGACACACCATCATATATGACATATCACAGATCAGATTCATACTTAATTGGGACAAATCCTATTATCATAAGTCTAAATGTGATTAGGAATTCATGAATCGATGTTGTGAAACCTACATATAAGTGAATACATGACCAAAGTGTGTCGCATATGAAAATTACACATCACATAATAGGTTACACAAAAAATAAGACTAAGCATTCATCCATAACAAAACAAAATTTGAATGCCCGAATACTCCTTTCTATATTATTATATCTCAGACTGGTGAACATAGGGTAGGTATTTCATATCACAACTTACACAATAGAAGTAGAATTAGCTGTTTTCTTGGAAGATATATCATAGTGAAGTAATCTCATCTAAAATAATACAACATTGAAATATCAACAAAAAAATACAACAAAACACATGTCAATTCTAAAAATACCAACCCTTTCTTGCTACATTTCCCCCAATTTATATCATTTTCTTGGTTGTTTCTTGATTCTGCTTTGTATTTTATTGCGCTCAAAGCTTCCAAGATTTTCCACTTCTTCCTAAAGCTGGCACATCACTCTTTTTCCTTGCTGGCACACTGGTAGTTAGCTTTCCACCACTTGGAGTTTTCATTTCTGTGTTCTATTGTTCCGCAAAACTTTTATAAATCCAAAAAACTTGGTGGTATTCAAAACAAAGGGCCAAACACCTTCCAATATGCATATAAGAAGAAGAATAATATTTGGTCCATATTATTGCCTATCTTATCTACACAATTAGTACAACCTTGGCTAGTAGCAAAATTGATGAGGACACCTTCCTTTTAAATTTTCAGCGAAACCAATATCCCACCTATGTGAGAATGGAAGGGAGGAATGATGAAATTAACTATGAAATTTCTGCTAACAATAAAATAGAACTATGGGAATAACTATTCATATTTGAAACTAAAAATTTCTTTATCAGGACTATAGAAATCAACTCTACAAAAAGACCCAAAATCAACACAAAGCTTACTAATCAACAATATTTTTTTTTATTAGATGTGATAAAAAGAAACATTGCAAACTTTGCATGGGATTATAAGGATATTAAAGGAATCCATCCTTCCTTCTGTATTCATCATATTTACATCAAGGAAGACTACATACCTATTAGGAAACCCCAAAGAAGGATGAACCATGCATTGAAGGAAACAATTAAACAAGAATTGCAAAAGTTGTTGGATGTCAGATTCATTTATCCAATTTCAGATAGTGAGTGGGTCTCTCCCCTAGTTATTATTCCTAAAAATGAATGGGAAATGGAGGATATGTGTGGATTACTGAGTGTTGGCCCCCGACCAAGTTTTGAGGAAACCTTGGTTAGTTTTGACCACTTTTTGGACTTCGACAGGCTAGTCAAAGATGGAGCGCCCAGGTGGAGTTGAGATAGTGGACCTCACTTGTTTTACGGGATGTGTGGACCCAACAAGGGGTTCTTTAGGGTTTTTGTAATGGGTTATGGGATGTCGGCCCATGGGTTCTCTCATGTTTAATACTTTTTGTAAGGGATTGTAAAAGTATAAATAAGTACGAATGTATTGTAGAAGGATAGTGGATAGTAGGAATTGGCTAAGTGCAAGTGGTTTTGAGTTGCTTTGTGCAAAATAATGTGTACGTAAGGCTCCATTCTCAATAGAGGAGTTGGCTTTGTGCCTTGAACTAATATTGGGAAGGAGGATCTTGTGCTCAATGCACAGATCTCCTGTCCTACGCGAAGCTCGGCTCCGTGGCTTAGTGCACATGAGTGGATGAATGTAAGAGATTGAATATTAATAAAGAAGACAAAACAGTTGGTGGACATGACCACACATTGGGGTGGACCACGTATATCTTGTGTCTTTGGTTTTCTTTGTGCTATGTTATTTATGTATTGATTTTCTTAGTGCCTTGATTATAATGTAAGATAGATAGATCTATTGATGATTAGTTCTTTACTTAAAGATGAATGAATTCCGGATCTAACCTAATGCTATGTGCTAAGTGGTTGAAGTGTTTACCCTTTGTCATTACTGCACTGATATTTATTAAGGGTTTTTTATTTGATGTTAATGAAGCTCATGAACTAATGCATATTATCTTCTAAGTGTTGCTAGAATATTCTGCAAAGTGTTATAATCACAGATCCGTGTCCCAACTTGGTTACAAACACCCGAGTCCTGTAACCCCCCTGCTTCTACCTTAGGTGAGACTTCTCTTTCTTCGTAGGTGTTTCCAAAAGGGACGATATTTAGGGTTTTGTTGGTGCGTTGTTGAAGCGTTGAACCTTGGGTCTGACCCTGTGCCAACAAATGGTTCTGTTGCCGGGACCTGAAACTGTGATTGCTGAGAACTGAAGTAAATAAAAGAGAAGATCTGTACGTAGATCCACTGCTGAAGTGCGTAGTACTCTACATGACTTGTGAAGCTCCGTTCTAAGAAAGAAATCCGATCTGAAGAAAATAGGTAAGATCTTAAAAGAGGTAAAGCTTTGTGCCTTGATAAGAGTAAGGTAAGTGAATTTTTTTGTTTCGAAAGCATGAATCTAGGTATGTTTAATAGATTCTATCCTAGTTTGGAATCTAGGGCACATTTGGAAGAAAAATTTGATCTAAGTAAAGCTAATATAAATGAAGAAAGATATGTTATTCCTATGCATAAAAATATTTTTGGACTAATAAGTGGATGCAAGAACCTAGAAATATTTTTTGCAGATTGCAAGTCCAACACTGTGATCCTAGTGCGCAGTACAGGAGAGGTTGGGAAACATATAAAAGAAAAAGAGGATTGACATTGTGATGCAGGAGCATCGTAAGCAATCCAACAAAGCAAGCACAAAAGCGGGGGACAACTGGAAATGCACCAACGCACATTTTGAGAACGTTTTGAATTTGGAAAGATAAAACATTAATGTAATATCTGGGAAGATATTTTTCTTTTATGGTTTGGAGATTGTAATGCAGATCTTTAGTGGTTGCTCTCATCTGTTTGTTGGAGGATTTTATTGTAATAAATGTAAATTAGTTGTAGACTTTATTTTTGATTTGATAGTTAGAGTTGTAGGAGGAAAAATCTAGAAAGCTCCCTCGCATGGATTGTATTGTAGGATTATTCTCATTGTAAGAGCTGTAGAGCAAGAGAATAGGAGAACAAAGCAGAAGATAGATTGTAGAAGGTTGTATAAGCAGATAGTTGTTTCTATTTAACCCATGTACAAAAGCAGTGGAGTTAATATGAGAAGGCTTTAATTCAGTTTCATGGTGTTGTGGTGATTACTGTTTGCATATTTTAATGGTATGTTCACAGTTTTCTTATATGCTCTGTTATGCATTTGTTTCAATGTTGTGTGTATGTATGATTTCATGTTAGATGTATGAAGTCTGTGAGGGGAAGAGTATGAGTTTCAATTTTTTCTTGTCTCGAGAATCCTTGGAAGGAGTGCATTGACAAGTTCTGAGTTTTATCTCAGAAAAGATCAGGAGAGATACCATTGTTCTTATACCAACAAAAGTGTGAGTATAGCACAGATCTGTGCAAGGCGTGCACATGCCGGTTGAAGTCTTAGACTTTTCCAAACCAGTGAGTGCTTGAGGAGTTACTGTTGTAAGGAGTGCGCAGAACTGAGAAGTTTAGATAATCAGAGATTATCAAGAAGCTACAAGAAGTGTGTGTGAGAATCCCTTAGAAATATTGAGTTTGAAAAGAAGTATAAGCTCATGATGGATAGAGACTTCGAGGAGTTCAAAGGAAGGACAAGGTTCACAGATGCTTTGCAGAAAACCAAGTTCAGGAGGAAAGATGCCAATTTTTTTGGCCATGAGTTTCTAAGGAACTCAACGGATGATCGAAATTCTCAGAGGGAGAACCATCGATTCGCCGTGGATCATTGGATCTAGTGGATCAATGGAGGAGTTAAGACTGAGTGTACGTCAACACTCACAAGATTAGGAGGAATAGTTGTTGTTAGATCTGGATCAATGAGAGTCATTGATCTCATGTTTGAATTTCGACATTTCAGAATTTGGGGTGTAGAGAAGGTTGTGATGTGAAGGAAAGAATCGTGAAATCCCGACAAGATCTGGGCCGTAATATCATAGAAGGATCTGGACCGTCGATCCGCAACAAATAAGTTGTGAGTTCAGACTTCAGGAGAAGGAGAGGAGGTTGCATCGTGAACTCTTGAGTCACAAAATTTCAACATGCTCGGAGGTGGACCCTAGGACGTGACTAGGGTCATATGGTCCAGGCATAAGGGAGGAGTTGAGGACTCGTTAGCCCATTTTGGGGTTTCGAGGATTGAAGGAGTCAGGGGGACTCACAACAGGAATCACGAAGTCGGGAAACTCGAAACACCTTTTTGGGTGAAGGTCGTGGTCATATCGGTTGGTCACGTGGAGTTGAGGTTTGCGCATTGTGCTTGTTCGCACGAGTGTAAATATAGAAGGACCTGTGGTTACAAGTGTGAAGATTCCATCTAGGAATCAAAGAGTCATTTTGACTCGAAGGGGAGATTAAGAACAATCCTTAGACTGGGAGGTCATGCAGATCCTACTGAGGTAGGGTTTCCGCGTCAGGTGGTATCAAAGCTTACAATCATTGTTTTCTGTAAGCAAGGGAGATAGAAGGAAAGTTGTGATCTGAATTTTGCGTGGAACATATTTAAACAATGCCACCTAGAAGATGTCAAGAGAGACCAATGCCCGATCTAGCAGTGGAAAAGGAAATGAGAGAACTCCATGCTTGATTAGATGCTATGGAGACATCACAGATACTCTGGAGCTATTAAATTAGAGAAAATCACTGGAATTATTCGAACAAGATGGGTGAATGGTTCACGCCTGAAGCCCTATGTTTTTGCCTGATAAGTAAATTGGCACAACACTCCTATACCTAGGAGTGCATGTAGTAAATAAAGTTTTATTTATAGTTCTTGATTCCTATTTCCGCTAATAAATCAGTGACATGTCCAACTGTCAGTTGTCGTAGAGTCTAGCTATTATTGTTAAGTTTCCATCTCGGATATCACCTTTGTGATTGGGGAAGTCTCAATCAAATATTTCTGTATTAAGTGTTTCCCGTGTTCGAATTTTGTGCACTGTCTTTGTTGCTTTGGACGTTAAATGCCATTGGTACTTGTTCGCCTATCATCTTGTCATTACCAATCAGAATCATTTAAAATGAAACAACTGTTAGTCCTTTTCTGGTCAATTTTTGGTGTGGCCATTAGTTTTCCATTTTCCTTACGACCCCATTACTAGTTTACTGTTCACAATCTTAACTACCCAAATCTCTCTGGGATTTCGCCATGTTTGGGGGTCATCTCCAATGTTGGGGTTTAGTTAATTCTCTGCTGTCACTATTAATGCTTGTTGATAATGTCACTTACCACATGTCTCTTATATAATTCCCATTTCTCGACGATCCAACAATTATTTTTTTTTCATTCAGTTGCTTGCATATTTAGTCCTGGAGTCCTTTGAGCAACCTGTGAGTCCACATCCATGACGCTGTCCACCTGTGTTATTTGTTTACCAATTTCGACTTGTTACAATGGTTTGCATAACTCATCAAGGGGCCCTCCTCAAAATGAAGTTCCAATGAATTTTATTGATCCATGGGTCACTGTTCAAGGCGATCTACATGGGACAATCGAACAAACCTGTTTGGTTGACCTTGATTTTACTGATGCTATAGAATATCCACACATGTACATCCACTTGTTTATGGATTGTTTCACACCGCCAGAAAGATAATTTCAATGGCAGTGGAAACTTGATTTCACACTGCTACGAGATTCCACGTTGATGTGTCTTCGTGACCTACCAGTCTTCGACACTACTAGTGAAGTTTTCTAGTGCATGAAGTTATTGATCAACAGAGTGCACACCGATGCCTTATGGTTATATAAGACCTACCCAATACATGTGGAGGATATACATAATCTCACGATCCTGTCTATGGAAGGGAAATATGTTACAGACAAATTCCAGGGCTTGGGGAAACACGGTTGGAAGAAGGGGGAGCTTAGTCTCTATGATAGATATGGAACCAAAAGGGGGGGTCATGAAGCATAGATTTCATAGATAAGAAAAGAAAAAGTCTGCATGGCCTACTACCGTATTGTCGGGAAATTAATACATAATTACACTCAAAATGTGTGTACCCTTGATTACATCATTGCAACAGAGTTCAATAAGAATGGTGCACCATTAAATTGGCGTAAATATCTACTCATCAAAATGTTACAGGCATGTGTGAATGCGCATGATAAAACTAGGTAATTTATATACAGTTATCTATTGGTAGCATTTTCTATGTGTAAATAACAACCACCAATGGGTCACAACGTCTCCCATTCTGTTGACAGTCATTTCGCCAAACTGTTAGACCCTTGGAGTAGTCACACTACTAGCTGCAACTCAACCACTCACACTGCAACCTTTGTGTAGTGGTACAATGAACTTATATCCCTGACACAACGACCATGCGTTCCCTAGTCATTACTCAATCAACATACACACAACTTCTAGTTTGGAATGAACAACGAATATACTTTTGTTCAACCTCTTAAGTTCGATCCAATGCTCTTCCATGTGAACTCTCTCCCATTTTTCCTAGACGAGCCTCTATTCAATAAAGAAGTCATTGCATGGCTAGGTGTTACTATCAAACAAAAGAGGTAGGAAATCTCCTACATGATGCCTGCTCTCGTGCAACAGTCATATCCGACACATAATTCAGATGTAGGGACTAGTTCAATGAAAATAGATCAGTCACCTTCTAGCTTAGAAGAAAGGGCATATGAAGGAGAAGAAGAAGCACTACTAGGGCAAGCTATCCCAATCCCCTTTTCTTCCATTCCGAATGATGCAACGATCTCGAGTAAGCAATTTCGTGAGGTCATGACTTCTATATTTCCTTTAAAGAAGTAGTGTACTAGTTCTCCCTCTAAACCTACGTCCCACCCCATCATCACTGAGGCCACTCCCCTATCATCCCTTCCACCCCCAACCTACACCATTTTCAACCCACCTTTCTCTACTACTCCCATTCCCACTAATGTCTCGATTATCCACATTAATGATGATCCCCCAAATCCACCAAAATCTACCCCCTTCATTGAAGTAATCACCACTCCAAATCCTAGTGTCTCCGCCAATACCCCACTCTCCACTCCACCATCCCATGGCCAACTCAACCTTGATATTGTGAGGATTTAAACTAGTGACCCTTTTTTCACTACAATAGGAAGTTTCTCCCCCCCGTTGCCCATTTTTCTTCAAGCATGGCAAGTTCCACTCCCCCCTAACCTTTCCCAGCTCGACATGATTTTTCCAAATACTACCAAACCCATGCTATCACTCCGGGTTCTAAAATTCCATTACCCTCCACTTCTCCCTAGGACCAATAGGTTCAAATCCCCTTAGACACGTAGTCCCGAATGGTCATCCATGCCCATGCTGTAGGACCCACAACAATACCATGAATTTTTAGAGCTATGCCTAGAGCACACTAATGTGATGACATAACTTCCTTTGTAGGTTCAAGATCGGGTCGTGCTCAACCTTCACACTATTTCCCCAAGCCTTGATGGTGATGGTACTCCAACTTCTCAAAATTTTCAATTGCAAGCAGACAACCACTTACTTTAAGAGTTCCCTTGGATCCCTCTATTCTCCTTGGGGATATTTCCTCATGGGCCATGTCATAGATATTACACCTGGTACGTGCCTCTGTTGACCAATTGGAACAACAAATTACTACAATTCGAAAATATAATGATGAGCTCCAACAATAAGCACATCAATTGAGAGAGACCGTCACTATAGCTACTTCTGCAATGGAATTAGAGAATGGCTTGCATGTGAAGAATGAATCCATAGTTGTGGCCATTGCAGACAAGTTTGAGCAATTCTGGAATTCTTTTTTCCACATCATTCTTGAGCCTCCCGAAGATATCACTCCAGTTGCGACACCATAAAGAGTTGATCTCATTGCTGGCGCATGGTCACAGTTGGCTGTAAAAATAGATACCCTACAACAGGAGTTAACTGTGTTCAAATTGAAAGAAAAGGAGCAACCCAAAGAGCTTCTCCAACATATTACACATGAAGTCAAGGAGGGAAACACTACTAATTCCTCTCTTCATGCCTGGGCCAAGTAATTTCACCATCTTTTTGACATGGTAAATGATTGGGTTGGATTGATAAAACCTCACCACAAACCTATTGAGGAATTACATACCCAACTGAACAAAATGAATGTGGAATCCCAAGCAATCACTGATCCATTCGGGCAAGTGGCCAAGTTTGCAACAATCTAGAATGGGGACGAACGATGTGATGCCCTAGATGAATCTACTCGTGCCACCAAGAAAGAGCTCCATAGTTTCCGACCTACCATGCAAGTCGAGTACATCCACCTACAACACATTGATAACATTGTTGACATTGAATGGACGATTCTATTGGCTTCTAAGCCCGAGGAACCTAGTGTGACCACTGCACAAGACTTTGTTGCAGGAGCTACGATATTAACAAGGAAATGGCAGGATCATGTGGACTGCTATGATAGTTTCCACGAGCAGGTCCTTTCAATTGTACTTTATTTGGGCCATTCATTTTAAGGTGACCATAGTGAAAGAGTGGAAGGTTGACTTGGGACGATTCAAAGATTGTGGTCGGGGCCTGTTGGGCCCTTCGTTTTGAAGGACGTTCAACTTTGTGGAAGTATCACAGTTTTGCGGAAAATCAAAGCAGGGAAACAAAAGGCTAGAAGTGGGGGAAAGTATCTATGATGAATGGAAATCTAACTACAAGCATGGAAACAACAATAGAAACAGTTCATGTGCCAACTGGACTAGCAAGTGGAAAGATATAGAAGCTTCTAGAACATGTAGAACAAAAGAGAAATCAAGAAAAGATAATAGTGGACTCAAGAAGTCAAGAAGCACTGAAGGAAATTTCATAAATATGTGAATATGTAATGGGAAATATTTTCCTAATTTTCGAGATGATAGGTTGCTTAGTTGTTGAGTCAATAATTTAATTTTGATATATTGTGCTATCTTCGAGACATGAAAACTGCTGTTAATAGATTCCTTTTCATTCTTATTTTGTCATCAATCTATCACCATTACTGTCATTGAGTTTGTTGTGATAAGCTACTGTAATGAATTATGGGGAATTAGCTGTGCTTGTGCTGAAGTCTAAGAGTCCATACTAGATATCTGATTATTGATTCTGCTATATAAGTCATGATATAGATGATACTATTTTTGTATGTTGAGTTGTGATATGATAACAACATGATGGATTATTTAGGCACCAAAATTTGTCATTATGGGTATGCATATTTGACCTTTGTGATGTGCAATCTTCCCTGGTCTATATAATTGGTAGTTGTGACATTGTCTACAAATTCCTGTGATTTATGCACTCATCTTTATGCTGTGCAACATGGATTATTGAATGCACATACATGTTTATACTTCTAATGATATAATACTTATGCATTCAAGTATGAATCTATCTTACATTGCATTGGATCTGATGGTGTGTCCTTTCTAACTCACTTGATCAAACATAAGTCTCATTTCTCTTCGGGTGAGACTTCCTTCCCTTGCAGAAGGTTGAATATGCTAGCGCTACTAGACTACAACGATATATTTGTTGGTGACCTCTTAGAACCCTGATCTCCAATTTTGCACCAAAAATGCATTGGCCCCTTGATCAATATTACACCTAGACTGTTATTAGTGCATGTTGCATATAATTTTCACAACACCTCTTAAGTTTATACGAACCGTGGGTTGACAAGTAAAGTAACAAGCCAAGGAGGTAGTATCATTATTACTGCTATTCCTAGGCTCACCAAGACTTCGTCTCAACATTCCCTATGTTGAAATGAAGACCTATGATCTCTTCCTCATGGATGTAATACCTTGGTGCATTATCCATATCTCTAGTTCTCATATAGGAACTAAAATTTTATTTTCTATATCTTTAATTATGTAAGAATGTGCATGCAATAATTGTTGTTTGAATTAAGCACATTGTAAAAATATTTTTATTAATTAGATTACAAGTTATTCTTCACATCAATTTATGAAGAACACCATGCACCATGTCAAAATATGATTCCTTAAACACATTATTCTTCAAAACAACTCTCTAATGGTTGTACTCATGCCTCATTTTGAGTTATGAGCGGAAATTTACAACATTCACATGCAACAATTCCCAGTTCTTATTGCTATAGAATTACTTTATTACTTTTTGAGAAAATTTATTGCCCAATTCAAAATTATGGGTAAATATGTGTCTTCTTCTCCTCAATACCTTTCCAATAACTATTCGTTTTCTCAAATCTGAGCTCTGAGATGAAAGTTATGGTTCAAAGAAGTTTATAACTTTTTTTTCCAATTTATCCCTGTATGCTACACGCGTCTTCTTTCTCTTCCTACACATTTTTACATACCCAGAACCCAAATCTAGACCCATGGCTGTATTCTATGGTTCATAATATTTCCATAGAATACTCCTGTGCCTCAAACGAACTTCTGAGAAAGGATTTATGCCATATGGAAGTAAATCGGTGCCAAAATTTTACCTTAATTGTTTCAACTGTAACTTTCTCATACGAGCTCTGTTTTGTGCCCGGAGTAGCTCATTGGATAGCTCTATTTGATTTCTTTTATTTAAGTTGTAGAGATAAATTTCACCTTGGTATAATCTTTTCTCATGGGTTTTTATTTCCTAAAATCGTCGTTTAGGGCCTCGAAATTGCCTCGCAAGTTCATGACCTTCAAAAACCCAAAAACATTCATAGAGATTGATTGTTTTATTGCTATAACAACCCTTAAATATAAGTTCGAACTCAAAATTGGGTGAGATCTCAGTCGTTGATATAATTTTATTGCCTAAACTATTGACTCGATCATTGGCCATCGACCCTTTCCCTTGGAAACTGATTGCAACACATCTCTGATTTGGCCAACCCGACCATCGACCATTGATGATTTTCATTGGCGGATTAAACACTCTCTCAATTTGGCCAACCCGACCATCAACCATTGGCCATTACTGTTGACTATTGAAAACACTTCTCCAATTTGGCTGACATGACCGTCAACCATCAACCATTTCTTGGATGACATGGCATGACACATGGATGTTGACATGGCATGAAATGTGATCACGCTCTTTCCTTCATCATCCATTGACCATTTGTCTTGGACAAACCGAAACCTCATTGAATATATTGACACCCAACCATCGACCATTGATGATCAACACTTTCAATTGCTATATCAAAACACTTTGCTAAATCAGCTGACTCGATCATCAGCTGTCGACAGCTTACATTGGTGACTAAATCACTTTGCCAATCCAGCTGACTCGACCATCAACTGTCAATGATTTCCGTTGGTGACTAAATCACTTCGCCAATTCGAACGACCTAACCATCAGACATGGTAGTTTTCCTTGGCCAACTTCAACACTTAGAAATTTTTGACCAAAACCCCAATGTATATGGGCAACAAATACATACCATCGATCTGTCTCATTTTCCCAACTGCCAAAAGTGAATCTTGGTCATTGATTTGTTTGACCTCATCAAATTATGAAACCTTATAAATTTTTAAATTTATCAAAATGAGTATGGGTCATTGATCTCGATATCAAAAGTGATCTTGGTCGTCGATTCATTAAACTCTACCCAGTGCTGCAATGACCATGAAAATGAAAAATTCAACCTTGTAGGCCGATTCTAACTCTGCAATCCAACCGATTGAATCCATTAAACATCTTAGACATTTATGAAGAAACTAAATCTCAAATTTTCCCATGAATTTTGTTATTTAACTTTGGTTCTCCATCGTTTTTCCCCAAAAAGACTAAAGTCTGTAACAACGAATTCGCCCAAATCAACATAGATTCTTGGCCCATATGGGTCCAATGTTGAACTTAACCTCTGATACAACTCTGTAACATACCCAATCCATAGTTGGGTTACATCATTGTTAAAATGACCCAAACAAAATTTATGATACCAATTCTAAATGTGGAAATAACATACATAACATGACATTCAAGCTTACACAATGGACCATGCTAATTAAAAACATATATGCAATTGCTTAACTATGCATAGTATAAACTAAATGCATATAAAATTATTCAACCACATAAATATAGATTTGAATGCATGATTTTTCTCACAACAAGCAATAATAACCAAATATATCTTAGAGTAAAATGCACAACAACTATATCAATATTATACACGAATAAACACAACAAATAAGAATACTTATCCTATAAAATGTGAAACCCACTGCATAGGACAAATGTTCCTCCCAACTATAAAATTGTTGTTCTAGTTCTCAATATCAAGTCACCCTTGAGATGGGGCTATGAATCCACAAGAGATGGTGGTCCCTAACACTAGCTAATGTCCCCCTTTCAATAGTTAAATATTATATTTAATTCTAGTCCACTAGCTCTCTTCCCCACAACCTGCACAACCCAAGGGATGGAATCCCCCTTCATTTCTCACAGTCCCTCAGGACTTTCCAATCCCCTCCAGGGCTTCTAACACATGTTGGATAGGAAATATACTTGCTGGGACCTCAAGAATTCTATAGATACAAAACAAATTCTCCCAACAACAAAACACATGCTTCCCTTGATGAATTTTGAACATCACATTACTCCCATGCACACAACCTCTTTCTCCACATTTTTCAGCTCCAAATAAATGCTAAAGTTGACCACAACAACTGCCTTCAATATTCAACACTCATAACTCCTTTGCTATCCAGAAAACTCCATGTAAAAACAACTTTCCATCCAAAAACGTGAATATGTAATTTTGGTCTCTTACCCATACAAATTTCCCCTTTTTCTCTTGCTTGCTTCACTTACACTCTTCCCCAAGTTGATTGTACTCAATGCCCACACTCTCAATAAATATGGGATGTGACTTCTCACACCCACCCTCTTACATGAATTCAATGATTGGGTTCTAGAACACTCAATAGATAAGGGAAGTTTCATGGTAAGGATAATTTAGAAATAAATGGTTTGGGTTTAATAAACATGGGTAAACTCTCCCCCCTGGACCCCTTCCCTCTCTTGTGGATACTTAGCCCCCAAATCTCTGTCCATGTTCATTTGCAACTGGCGATACATTTTATTCATTATATTCAATTTACATCATTTACATATTATATTGCTTTGGCTCTCGACTATACATCACATTTACAATATACATCGCTAGTTTGGGGTTTGAAAACGGGGTTGTTACAATAAAAATTCAACACAAAACAAAATTATCTCAAAAAAATCTTTGTCCACCTAATTAATTGGGGCTTGTACACCAATCTATTTACATAATGCATCAAAGGACAACTAATGCATTTCCCATTATAGGTAAAGTGTAATAGTTCCTTGATAATAAGACACATGAAGCTAACCTCCTCTATATGAAATGAACTCATCTACATTTGACCACCAGGAACTTGGAATCTCGAAGTAGAAAGAATGTCTAGACTGACATATCTTTGCACATATGCCATCTAGGTCTTATCGCAACACCAAACAGTAGATCATGGAATTAGGGATAAACCTCCCCCCTCCTAGATAACTCAATGATGAAATAAACATACTCCTTCGTGGGTTGATACCACAGATTGGGACCGACCCTAAATTCCCGTCGACCATGACTTGAACGACAGATCAAATTTTATAACAATAGAGAGTTCCCCCTGAGGTGTGTACCCTCCTCATAAAAATTGAGGAGGAAAACATCCCTCAAATGGGAATGTGTTTGTGGTGTAATAGGGTGAATGAATAACTCCATCTCCCTCTCTTGTGCCTCCTACTTACATACAAAGGTGTACGTTTCGACCTGCTACAACTATTGTTGCTCATCCTCCTCTCATTGTCATTGTCTCTGATTCCCATATAAATATTTTTAGGCACATTTATTATATAAAATGAATTGAAATGATAAAATACACACATATATAAATAAATTGTATTTAACAATTTTTTTTTTCTTTCAAAAAAGGTAGAAAATAATCCGTGCGCTTAAAAAAGTCACTACACACCACCACCGGTGGTCTATATTAGAAAAACAACACCATCATGTGGTGTTTTTACTATCACACACCAGTGCTCCACATATATTGTCACACAAACACACATTTTAGTGATTCATCCCATAAGACAATATGTGCTACTAAATTGTAAAATATATGACCCTATGTCATGCTCTTTACAACACCAGTGCATTTTTCAGACTCAGGGGTAATGCTAGGTTAAATCATTTTATTGCAAATTTAGCAATGTGATGTGTTAATATGAATGCACCAGTGCTACCATGTTATTGGAGCACCATCATTTTGTTTAGGGGTGAGTTGTGTTGTATAGAGCACCAATAACAAGGCGTCCAATGAGATGCCCCAATATGCCAAGTCGTTCAATATTTTTCCCATTGTAGTTCTTTAAACAACACTGGTGCATTTAATTAACATGGATGCACCGCTACGCTAAAATTTATACCGTGTAAAGTTAGCGGTGTGCTTTGTTAAATTGAATGCATTGGTGCTCTAGTGTCACTAGAGCACTGACATGTTGTTTAGCGGTGCATTGTATTTTATAATGCACTGGTGATGGGGTGTCACAAAATACACACCACTATGTTTATTTTAAAAAAATTATTGCGGTGCTTTTCTTTGGACAACACCAGTGCATAATGTTAGATTTTACACACCAATGGTCCATATTTATTGTCCCACCACCACCTATTTTATTGGTGCATCCTATAAGATGCACCACGCTGCTAGATTGTGAAATATTTATCATGATATTGTGCTCTTTACAACACTAGTCATTTATTGGACCTAGGGGAACCACTAGGTTAAAATGTTTTATTGCAAATTAAGTGGTATGATGTGTTAATATGAATGCATGGGTGATACCGTGTTATTGGAGCATCAAAATTTTGTTTAGCGGTGCATTGTGTTGTATATAACACTGGTAACAGGGTGTCCAACGAGATGCCCCACTATGCCAATTCATTCATTATTTTTCCCACTACGGTTATTTTAACAACATCAGTGCATTTGGTTAACATGGACGCACCACTACACAAAATTTTATGAGATGTAAACTTAACAGTGTGATATGCTTAATTTTCATAGTGTACTTGATTTGTGGCCATGCTTACATAACCTCTGAGCATGGGTGTGCCCAACTTGAGGAAAATAGTATTTCATACTTTGGTTTTTACTTGTATATGCCTCTTTGTTTATCCTGGTTGTGCAGGACTTCACTCTTGTCCATGTGTCAGATCCTTCTTAATATATTGTAATGTATTTTGGCCATCGATTTCTCTTTTGAAATTATACATCATGGGGCATTTTTTATACCATATATTACACCATTTTTCCTAAAATTTTTGAGCCTGATCCAAGTGGATCTCGTTGTCCACCCACCTCTTCCACTAACTCAACATGGACGTTCTACATTTGGGCAACTTTGTTATGATTTTCTAGGTCTTAAACTTCCACGCTCATTTTGAGGCCCTTAACAAGATTTTTAGACAAGTGATCTTGGAAACTATTGGCCATACTATTTTATCATATTCCTTAGTTATATTTTTCCAATGAGATACTATGTGCACCAGACAAAGCTCGTATGCAAAAACTATGCTTCTAGGAAATTGATGTAAAAACTAATGCCCAAAATTTTTTTTGGCGTTATTTTTAGAAAAACACCCTTTGGCACTTTGCCTCCTAGGCTTAGGGTTTTGGACATTTAAGGTTCTTTATTTATTTTAAAAGGCCATCTTTTTAGCCTCTTGTGTTAGATTGTTGTAAATGAGCGTAGCTGCCATATCTCTCCCTTCAAAGATAAGCTACCACCATTCTAGCTAGTTTGTGTTCTACAATATTCCACTATTTTATTCATTAATAAAGATTGTATTTTCACTATATAAATGCACTCGATGCTATATTTATGTGTGTGATTCATTTCATTCTCTATACAATCCATACTAGAGCCTAGCCTATCACTATGCATTTATGTATTTGCACAACAATTCTCAATTTATTTCACACATGACCACTAGTATCACACCATTAAATAATATTCAACTACTTTGTTTCCTATACAATTTTACAGTCTCATACAAAATGACCTCCAAAATGTAAAGGTTACAGAAAATGCATAACCATTAGCAAAATTTGTAGACGTTGAACACCTATTTGGTCCCAATTTCACTCCCAAGCTATCTTAACTTCTTTTCTGACATATAAAAGGAGGTCCATGAGTTGGGTAATCTACACAAACACTCGGATGGGGTGCCACATGGAAATAATGGGGGGACAACTGGAACAAGGAAACCAAGGGAGTTATTAGCCCCGACCACCAACCCTTTTCCATTAACTCCTCCATGGTCTACACCATGAGAGGATTAATGCTAGCACACCTGGATGGGCTCTTGGGCGAGCGAACCAGCCAGGCAAGGCATACCAGAAGGACACAACAATCACTTCACACTTCAATGGAGCTTCCATAGGTCACCTCTGGTCCCCATGGGGATAAGAGACGCAACCCATCTCATTCCAACCCACTTCCTAGATGGTGCAATATCTCTGTGGATTTTCTACTCGACTCTATGTGGATCCACTCCTCATCTCTCTGTGAATTTTCTCCTCAAATATCTGTGTATTTTCTCCACTCCATTTTTCTTCTCTCAGTGGAAAAACTCCTCGACTCTCAGGAAAACGAATTTGTTCTTCTTCTCTATGTGAAAATGCTCCAACCGCCTCCCCTAGCTTCCTTCTTGTCCCTCTGCCACCTCCGTACCCCCCACACAATGCCTCAAGAGCGTGGGAAATACAAGAGGGGTGATCGCAACAAGATCAACCTCTCTCGGGCCAACAAAATAACCACCTCCCAATGTGCACTCATCACCCACTTTGCCTGCTCTCGCCATTCCACCTAGAGGACACAGTCGACTCCTCTGCAGTTCCTTGAAGCTAGCCTAGTCAAATTGGAGGCGACCTCTTCCACGAATCACTTTCCCCTGTCTCCACCATAGTTGCATAGTCTGAGCAGAGATAAATAGGAGCTTCACACTCTGGACGCTCACTTTTTGGCCCCTCTCATGGTCAAGATAGGCAACAAGTACTATGGGGATGGGAGCTGGAAGGTGGAGGAGGAAATTCCTCCAAGTTGGCAGTTGGACAACCTTATAGGTACATGCATGGATTGCAACAAAGAGGAAGACAAGGAGATTGGAAAGGAGGAGGAGGATTAACCTCACCATTTTTCGAACCATCTCACAGAGGAGCACCTCCAAATCCTCTTCGAGATTAGGCAAAAGCAGGAGGACCAAGTGCACTCTCAGAACGTCATTAGCCAACGAATGAACATCCTGTTCGAGGCGCCCTCGGATTATTCAACGAGCGCTAGATGTCCGATGTGCAGCCAACGGTTCAACCCAACATACACCATTCATGGACATCCAACTCCAACAATGGAATGAATCCCTTAGGCTCTAGTTTTTTTGTCTTTCTAGTTGCAGAGTCAGTGGTCCAATAGGCCATGACAATAGGATAGATGTTTTAGCAATTTTTTCCCACCAGGTATGTATAACTATAGTCATGGCGGCTCTGTATATATCCAGCCTTGGCAGAATTAGCAGAAGATTGCAAAAATTAGTCTGCATATTTTTGATTTCGCAGACAAACTGTAACTTTTGGCGTAAGCACTCTAGTTCCAACAAGGCTAGACCACAAAAAAACATGTCAATTTTTGAACAACTTGTAGCCACCTGTTCTAGTTTCCCTCTTGTGGTGGAACAGGTGGCTAACACCTATCATTGTATAGCTTTTGATCGTTATTAATACAAGGTTCTGATTTTTTTTATTTACTAAAAAAAATCTACACAAACATACATAAAGAGAGTGAAGAAGTGCCTTTGTATTGAATAACCCAAGTGTTGGTAAATTTTGTATGTGCCTCTCTTGTTGTTCATTCTTGCAGTTCATGCATTCTCATCTTGTTGGGAACTCCTTGGTCCCATTAAATAGTCCATCCTTTTTGGAGATTTAAGAACCCTTTGGGATTGTTTATATTATAGGGATTGTTGGTTGTCATATACTATAAGTGATCTAGTACGTGGTTGGAGTTAAAGCACTGCGACCTCAAGTGAAGAAGGCACCATTTCAGATTCCAAGGTATAGCTTTATTTGTTGTACTTATTATGATGAATCAATATATATCTTTTTTCTCCCTCCCTCAATTCAGTGTTCATGATTGCATTGAATTAATTGTTGAATCAAAGTTCATATTTATGAAAGTCAATAGTATGTTGGATTCTTTGAATTAAATTTTGATATACAAAAGTAATTTTGAAGGAAAGTTTGGTTGTTTTTATCATGTATAGGTACTATCATATCGGGTTAGTGTTGGGAGGTTGTCATGATCTAGCTTGTGTAGAAGAAGAAAGGATATCTTGAGTAAATTAGTAAATTTTCTCCTCACCCAACTTACTTCTAGCTTTGGTGAGTTGATTCATAGAACATTGAAATGTTAGTTTTTCTTGTTTATTATATGTGTATTAGTGAATATACAATCCCTTCACTGGGGACCTCTACTTCCCATAGAGGAGTAAAAATCCTCTGAACACCTATGATGGGATACTTTGACGGGATTGGCTAGAAATCCATAAGGCCAAGGTAGACTGCTATGAAAAGAGGGTTGAATGAGTGGATGATGAAAGAGTGATTCGAAGCATCCAAGGAAAAAATATTCTTGTAGAAACAAGACAAATATATACCATGCAAGGTATTCACTACATGCACAAGGGTTGTAAAGGGTGTATTATTCATATCACCGAGGAAGAAAATGAATCATGCATGGAAACAAATCATTTGCTAATATTAAAAATATTTTCTAGATGCATGACTTGAAAATTTAACAGGGTTATCACCAACCACATAAGTGAATTACAAGACATACTTGATGCCAGGGGAAACCCCAATATCAAATACACCTTATAGATTGAGGGATAATGAGCTTGGTGAGTTCAATATGTAGTTGCAAGAATTATTTGAAAACGGTTTTATACACCCAACTGCTTCACCCCAGGGAGATCCAATGCTATTTGTTTAGAATAAGGGTGAAACCTTTCATATGTGGATCGATTACAGGATGTTGAATAAATTAACAATAAAAAAATAATTACCCTTTACATAGGATGGATGATATGTTTGATAAAATCAAAGAGGTGAGGGTGTTCTCCATGTTGGACATAAGATCTAGATATCATTGGATAAGAGTAGAAGAAGCTGTCATACCCAAGATTCTATTCAAGACCATATATGGGTACTATTAGTTCCTAGTTTTACCTTTTGGATTGAAAATTTCCCATGCAGTCTTCATGAGATTAATGAATTATGTGTTCTATAAGCCCATACAAGTTTGTGCTGGTATTTATTGTTGACATTTTGGTTTACTATAGGAATGAGGAGGAGAACCAAGAGCATATCTTCCTAGTGTTGCAAAACCCGTGAGAAAACCAACTATAGTTATTCAAGAAAGAGATCTAGTATCTTAGGCACATCATAATAGAAGGAACAAAAGTGGATCCCCAAAAAAATAAGCTATATCTAGTTGTATAACCTCAAAGAATATGGTTGAGGTGAGAAGATTCTTGGGATTAATGGGATAATATTAGAGATTTGTTGAGGGCTTCTTGAATATTGTAGGACCCTTTTCCAAGTTACAAGTTAAATGGGTCAAGTTCCTCTAGACAACCCTACATGAGGAAATATTTAAAGAGAGCAAGAAACATCTCATGTAAGCACCTATGATGATACTTCTCAAATTCGATAAATATTCTTTCCTAGTGTGTATCAATGGCAGTGATGAAGGAATTGGGGGAGTTCTCATGCGAGAGGGAAGAGTCGTAAGATATAGTTGAATGTTAATGAGCACAAGTACCCAACTCATGAATTTGGGCAGCTAAAAACAATACAATAGTTGAAGGAATGGTGGCATTACTTGATTGGTATAAAGTTTGAATTGAAAACACATCATGAGAGTTTGAGATACTTGGAGACTCAACCATAATTAAACATAAGGTAGACATATTGGATGGAGTTTTTGAGCAATTATGATTATGATTTATTGCATGTAAAAGAAAATAGAATCTTGCAGTAGATGCCTTGAGTTAAAGAAAACATATAGGAGAAATCTCCTAAGCTCATCTTGATTTGAGAATAGTGATTAGGATTCGATCCAAGAATACAAGTGATACGAAAAAGTATGTTAAGATTTTTTGAGAAAGAAGAATTGGTCAATGAAGGAATTTAGAAAGTATGAGAACTACCATTTGGTTGAATATGAGATATTGCTATGGAGGAATTTGATTTATAGACCAAATCGGGATTTGAGAAGGCTAGTGTTCCATGAGGCCCATTGGTGAAAACCCCCTTCCCTCCAAAGAGCTGGCATGACCTCCCAGTCTAGGATCGTCAAGTTTTCGAACCGAATGGTTCGTCAGGTTCCTGATGGAACTGATTCAACTTGACACATGTCCTCTTTTCTCTTCCTCGACACTCGTGACATGGCACCTGCAAACCCTCTCCTTGCGCTTTTAACTGATAGGCGCTAGCTCTCGATGCTAGGATCCCTCCTAGATGTGAACACAGACTATGGTTGTGGGCTAGTTCTCTTCACGACCCCGCGCTTCAGGACTTTCACGAGCTGCTTCCACCTTTCCCTGATTCTCGAATCGACGAATATTTTGGGACCAGATATACGGTCTACGTCCCTTTCATGATAAATGGTTTCAATCAAATCATGAGTTCAAACTTCATGAGTCTTCTCTCCTATCAACTCTACTTTTCCCAACTTGTGAATCAGCGAAATGATGATCCTTCTCCACGTGTCTTCTTCGATGGACGGATAAGATTCCTCTGACTCTCAGCTCTTTGAGACTTCTTGTAGACTCTTATATGAAGGGTTCCTCCTTTGAAATACATGACTCTCTGCCACCTTCCTTCCAAATCTAACAGCCTGGAGTTAACTTGTTCTTCGCAACCTCATGAAGACTCTTGTTTTCTCTCGACAAACCTTCCAAAGCTCCTACTCCTGAACTTCTCGATATTCTGCCACTTGTCTTCTCCTCAATGATCAATGAATTCTCTATCTTCGGGACTTCGGCAAGCCCTCGAATCCTTTTCAAACTTAGCACAATTTCACCTTTTTGAGACTCAGGCTATTCTTGAAATGATTTTCTACACTCCTTGCAGAAATCTATGCAACTCTCCTACATCTTTTCTTGGCTTTAAAACCTTCCAAGTTCACGTTCCTTTGTGAACTTCCTTGTTCCCTCCTAGAAAATTTTCTCTCCCCTTCCTGAGATTTGTAAGATGGACTTATAGTTTCTTGGTGCACTCCTTGTGCTTGGCTAAAATTCTTGACGACTTCTCTCTCGGCCTTATAGAAAGGGTTAAGCCATCTCCCTTCCTTTGTCGATGCACTTCTTGCAAAGCCTTCCTTCACCAGAATGTTCAACAATTCTAGGATTCTCCAACACTTTCAACCCTTTTGCTTCTGTGCATGATCACACTAGCTTGATGCCCTCCTGGAAGAGTGTTTCATAGTGTTTAGTAACTCTGAACTGTGCTTCTCCCCACACAGTCTTTATTTCCAAGGAACTTAACCGTCTTAAAATTTCTCCTTGAGTATGTAAATTAATCTGGTGTGCCCTCATGGAAGCTTCTCTTCTGACTCCACTGACTTCAGACATGCACTCCTTGCGTCGACATACAGAGTTTCCAATCTCTGTCACGCACTCCTTGCACTTGGCCTAGAGAACCAAACTTAACTCAACACACTCACGGATAGAAAATCGTATCTCTATCCTTGCAGACGATTTATAACATTCATCTACAATTCACAAACATGTAAAAGACATTCATAAAACAACATCCATTACATAGAAATATAGAACATGAAAAACTGTCATTTTCTATTAATGGTGGAATGCCAAATTACAAGAATAGAGTCCAAGCTACAACGAAGTCTCGACTCTTAGCAACCTCCAGCCTACCAACCTCTACCATCCAAAATTCTATTTGGAAATAATACAAAGATTTATACAAGAGTGGCTCTATGATCTTCCCTCTCAATCTACATTAGTGGTGTCAAATCACTGTTCAAAATGCCTATCGAAAGGGAAAATTACAATGATGCAAATCTGCTCCAAATTGGATGCAAATCCCTTTTGCTATCAACCAATTAATGGAGACCTTATCTCTATCTTGTGCGAAGGCACAATTTGTCTCTTCCATCTTGTCTTCAATTAATTCCTGGATCACATCTTGGATTCTCGAGGAAAAATGAGAGGGCGATGCCTCTCCTTCCTTGAATGCGCACCATGCGTGTAAATGAGCTAGCACATGCTAAGGTGGAGTGATGTTCCTACATCATACTCCAAAATGGAAAAAATAATGAGCAGCTACTCATGAGATTTCCAACATGGATGAAATCCTCCTGGATCCAAAAATTTCTCCTGTAGCTGTCTCTCGACTCCTCTTCTCCGCTGCTTCTACTCCCGCATCATCCTTGCTGCTCGTGTAGGTTTCCTATTGTCCAACTTCCTCATGCTGACCAATTCTTCTGCCGACTCCAACATCATATTCCTTATCTCTTTGATCACCTTGTACAACTTTTACATTGGCCGGTTCTTTTATTGTAGACTAACTCGCTGCAATCACTTCTTGTCAATGGGAAAATCACACCGACTTCCCAAGACATCTTCTTCCTTTGTGGCCTTAGCTTGCCACTCTGCTGCATCCTCCACTTCTGAAGTCTCCATACTGAACTTTCATCAGCTGCTTCCCATGACAGATTGGCCCCTGTCAATCCTTTGGCTGGTTCTGTTCCAACTTCCCCCAGCTGTAACTCATGCTGGTGTGTCTCTTCGGGCATGGCTATCTCTCAGAAACCACCTTCTGGTTTTGGGTTTCCCAACCAATCCTCCAGTGCCTTTAAATCCAATTCCCACTGAGTGAGTAACTCAACTGAGTGTTCTCCTTCTATTGGGATAAACATCAGTAATTGTTCCTTTCCTCCCATGACAGTCTCTGCTTGCTATCCTCCTTTCGCATATGCAATATCTGTGCGAGCCTCTCCTCGATAACTTGGTAGGAATATTTCAACTCCTCCAATGATCAAAATGCTCCCTTGATCCTTCTCTTTGATGCTGGAAGTTTGCAACTTCTCATCATATTCATTCACATGGCTCACAGATCCACGTGAATCTCTATCTGAGTGAGGTATTCCTTCTGCCTCCTCTTCTTCTATCAACCCTCTTATTTGACACAAACTCTCCGTTGAGTTCACCTCTTCTCCCTTGCCCACCTGGAAATCTGGGATGTCTCCTCTACCCACCTGGCATTTTACGAGATCCATTGACCTCTTCTCATTGCCCACCTAGAAATATACAAGACTCTTGCCAAATCTCCTTCCCTTATGACTGAGAGATTCAGTCTGTCTCAGCCACCTTCATAACATCTACTGCTGCCTTCTAATCAACAAATTCTGAATATGCCATTTATCTATTCTCTTCAAAGGCCATTCGTACCTCCAGTGTACCTTTGACTCCTGCTGCATCTTGAATGGTAGCTTCTTCATCTGTGCTCTTATTTCACTAAGCTCCTTGTCCATATCTGACTTTCTCTTCTGTGAATGGACTTCTCCTTGGCCCTTATTGTGACCTTAAGTGGCCATCTTCACCCTCTACCCCCCCTCTTGGCAAGCCTGCTGTTCACTCTACAAATGAGAGCATCCCCAACTTCTCCTTCGCCTGAAATCTATAGACGAAACTGCACTCTGATACCACTCTTGGTATCAGACTATCTCCTTCATCTCCCTTCACCCACACTCTGCAGACAAAATCAAGATCTGATACCACTCTTAGTATCATACTATCTCTTTCATCTCCCTTCGCCCACACTCTGCAGATAGAATTGAGCTCTGATACCACTCTTGGTATCAAACTATCTCTTTTATCTCCCTTCACCCACACTCTGCAGACAAAATCAATCTCTGATACCACTCTTGGTATCAAACTATCTCTTTCATCTCCCTTCGCCCACACTCTGCAGATGAAATCATGCTCTGCTACCACTCTTGGTGACAACCCCTTCCCTTCAAAGGGATAGCATGAAATCCCAGTCTAGGATCATTCAAGTCGTCGAACCGAATGGTCCGTTGGGTTCCTGATGGAACCGATTCAACTTGACACAGACCCTCTTTTCTCTTCCTCGACACCCACGATGTGGCACCTGCAGACCCTCTCCTTGCAAATACTTCCTTCAACAAAATGTTCAACGCACTTCTTGCAAAACCTTCCTTCATCAGAATGTTCAACAATTATGGGATTCTCCAACACTTTCAACCGTGTTGATTCTGTGCATGCTCACACTAGCTCTATGCCCTCCTGGCAGAGTGTTTCATAGTGTTCAATAACTCTGAACTGTGCTTCTCCCCACACAGTCTTTCTTTCCAAGGAACTTAACCACCTTGAAATTTCTCCCTGAGTCTGTAAATAAATATGGTGTTCCCTCTTGGCAGCTTCTCTTCTGACTCCACTGAGTTCAGACATGCACTCCTTGCATCGACTTATAGAGTTTCCAATCTCTGTCGTGCACTCCTTGAACTTGGTCTAGAGAACCAAACTTAACTCAACACACTCGCAGATAGAAAACCGTATCTCTATCCCTGCATATGATTTCTAACATTCATCTACAATTCACAAACATGTAAAAGACATTCATAACATAACATCCATTACACATAAATATAGAACAAGAAAAATTGTCATTTTCTATTAATGGTGGAATTCCAAATTACAAGAATAGAGTCCGAGCTACAACTGAGTCTCAGCTCTCATCGACCTCGAGCCTACCAACCTATACCATCCAACCTTCTAATTGGAAATAATACAAATATTTATACAAGAGGCGCTCTACGAGATTCCATCACAAGCTACATTAGTGGTGTCAAATCACTGTTCAAAATGCCTATCGAAAGGGAAAATTATAATGATGGAAATATGCTCCAAATCAGATGCAGATCCCTTTTGCTATCAGCCTATTAATGGCGACCTTATCTCCAGCTTGTGCGAAGGCACAATTTGTCTCTTCCATCTTGTCTTCAATTAATTCTTGGATCACGTCTTGGATTCTCAAGGTAAAAACGAGAGGGCGACACCTCTCCTTTCTTGAATGCACACCATGTGTGTAAATGAGCTGGCATGTGCTGAGTTGGAGCGATGATCCTGCATCACCCATGATGCTCCATACTCGAGACACCTTGGATGTCAAAGGATGTATTGAAGTATGAATTAGATGTACTCCTATCCATGTTTAAAGATGGACAATGTTGCTTATGTGGCTAGGTTCCTTGAATGACAGTATATAAAGGTTGATCATTAGAACTTGGTTGTTAAGTTGAATCCCTTGAGCATACCATCATGGAAGTGGGAGGAAATATCATTGGAATTCATTTCTATATTAACATGTACTTTCAAGGGAAATGACTCAATAATTTTAGTAGTTGAATGTCTAAAAAAGATAACACATTTCATTTTGGTCAAGACTACTCATTGCACATGCGATATCATTCGAATATTCATCGGAGATGCAGTAAGGTTGTACAACGTGCCAACAATTATTGTGACAGATTGTAACTTAAAGTTTACCTGTAAGTTTTTTTGGAGCTTTTTTCATGAATTGCACAAAAATATAAGTTTTGGTACTGCTGACCATATGGAGACACATGGCTAGATAGATATATTAAATTGAACTCTAGAAGATATGTACTTGAAAAATTATGGGTTGAATTAACCAATTATGAGCTAGGAAGACTATCTCCCCTCAATGGAACTTGCTTACAACAATGGGTATCATCAATCCCTCAAGAAGATCCTATTTGAAGCCCCATGCAAATGAAAGTGTAATTCCCTGGTTAGTTGGGATAATTTGAAATTACAACTAACTCAAGGAAGTGGCACCTTAGAAGAAATGGAAAGTATAGTAAAGCATGTGCAACAAATCCTAAATACTACCTAGGATAGGAAAGAGATCTATGTATATAACAAGAGATCAAAATGAAGCTTCAAGGTTGGAGAGAAATTATTCCTTAAAATCAAGCATAAAAGGATCTCTTTATGCTTATAGAAATGGAAGAGATTGACACCAAGATATTGTGGACCTTTTGAGATTTTGGCATAGATAAGTTCCATTGCTTACAAATTAACCTTACCATCACATGTGACTATTTATGCTGTTTTCCATGTATCCTTGCTTAAGAAATATGTGCCTGATCCTAACCATGTGTTGGATTTTGATGCTATATAGATGAGGGACATTGAGGAGTTTCTCATAGAACCCATAATAATCATAGATAATAAACAACAAAACTTATGGAGAAGAGTCAGATTATGTAAAGGTCCACTGAAAACGTTACTAAAAAGAATATGACACATATGAATTAGAATCAAAGATGAGAAATATTTATCCTTATTTGTTTAATAATGACTTTGCTCCAGCTCCATATCCTTTTTTAAAGGGGAGGATTGTAACATCCCTAGTGCATGGCAGTTTTTTTGTAGTTGATATTTAATTATGATGCACCTAATGATGCTTGAGTAAGAGATGATGTTTTGGGATCATTGTGTCCTAAAAAATTACTTCTCTGGATGAACACTAATAAGTATTTTTCCTTAATGATGACTGTTGAGCATTTATGAGTATGATTTATGTTGAACACTAATGAATATTTCCTTGATGCCTTATTTTTGGTTGTGGCTCATGATTTATGTTAAGCATTAATGAATAATTCCTTGATGACTTATGTTGTGGTTGTGGCTCATGTTTGATATGTATATATATATATATATTGTCATTCTTGGAAAGGGTAACCTTTCTATACTTTGTGGCATTAATTAAGTTGTAGAAAAAACATCCAAGGGAAAGAGGCTCTTGTTAAATGAGGATGGCCAAATCCTAGTGCCCAGGGGCCTTGGGAAGGGGAAATGTGACTTGTAAATTCTTTCTCAGGTAAATTGGGGTTAAAAGCCTTAGTGGAATGAGTTGTATTTCACCTTTTACCTAATTTATGGTGCTTTTATTTTTTCTTCTAAGACTAATCTCTCCCCGTGTAGATTCTGGTAGGGAGGATCAAAAGGCCAAGAGACTTTCTTAGGAGGGAATTGCCATCCTTGAGAGATTAGAAAAGAGTTTTCCTTATGTGAGGGGATTGGTTGTTGTTGAATTTCTTCCTTGAGCAAGAGAACTATATTGATTCTGAATTTGTGGGAGAAATCTAATAATTGTTCCATCCTAGTCTACGTGGATAGACAAGGCTAGGAGTGTACTTGACAAATTAGAGGTACCAATGCTTATTTGTTCTTGGTAATTGATTTCTTTGGGTCCTTGGGATGCCACAACTAAGTATGATATATAACAATCCAAGGGTATTTATCAAGAGCTAGAATGGTTAGTAGAGTCCTTATAGAGGATCTCCATTGCTAAGTGTGATGCTTGATCATTCAAGATTGTTCCAGAGCTAGAAGTGGATGATCCTACACACCGTAACCTTGTTGAGTATGGGGGGTGATCTAAAAATGAAGAAGACTTGAAAATCTTGAAATTATTTGCAAGTAAATTTTATGTGTTAAAAGAAAATGGATCAACTTTGCAACACATGAATTAAAGGATTACTCATGTAAGATATAAATAAACAGTATCATAATCAATGAACATAAGCACATAAACACAACAATTGATAAAGGAGTTCACCCCTCTCTTGGGCTACATCTCCTGGTCCAACTTCCAATGGATCATTATTATTAATTGCTCAACGTGATAAAAAAAATGCCTTACGATGCTCAAAATGACCAACAGACTGCTCCAATGGCTTCAGAGTGTCCAAAAACCCCTAGCTGGGATTTTTCGGCACCTCAATCGGTCAAAAAACGAAGAAGTTAGGCCTCCTGGAAGTCTCCTCTTCAAGCTTGCCGTCTCTGCATCTACAAAACGCACCCTTGTAACATGAACCTGGCACACACGCAATTTAAAGCGTGAAAACCCAGTACTGGGCACAACCATGCCAACAGTGCGAACTTTAACATAGTTATGGGCATGCCAGCCCCTAACCGCCTAACACCTGGGCACGTGAGAGTCATCCATACGACCTTGGGCTAATCCAAAGAAAACTTAACCGTTTCAAAACTCCCCGCTCGCTTCGGTTGTGGTCATATGGCGTAATATATAGGACCACGAGCCACATATCTAAAACCCCATGTGCATTCCCATGCTCTCTTTGCAATGATGGTCATATGAAATATATAAAAACCACGGTCCGGGGCTAAGCCCCGACCCGACCCTCCGCTGACATGCAAGTAATTCAAAGTTATATAATTTACAAAAAATATATTAAATAAGAAATAATGCATGGCGCGTTGGTAGGGCGGCCATTGCCAAAGCTTTACACTGGTGGGGAGGTCCCGGAGTCGAACCTCACGGACTCCAATATAATTTGACAAACAAAACAACAACAAATACTGGGGTACCACGTGGCAGCCCATGACTAGGCCACGTGGCACCCAATCACTTGACCAAACAATGCCACATGTCACCTTCCAATTCGACCAATTTTCAGCCAATAAATGATTTCCACATCACCTCTTCCATGTTAGTGTACGGTTGTACGAACCTGCCACGTCAGCCTGTACGGACTATACAGTCAACATCCTTTTTTTTGCCTATTTGACATTCCAAACAGATTGCAATATCTCTCGCTCCCGATGTTCGTTTGAGATGAAATGATTTGTGTTGGGTTCTCAACGACGAGACCTACGCTCTCGTCCGGTTTGAAGTGATTCCAAGCACTTTGAATTTTTGAGCAAAATTTGATCACCTGATCACACCTCCCCACTGGGAATCTTTTAGACCTCCAAAAGACTATTTTTAGTCTATGTGAATATGAGGGTATAGTACCCTCACCCTTCCAACCTCAATCCACTTGGCTTTGCTTGGATTCGTCCCTTTAAGACCAACTCGAAGATACTCCACATTTCCTCATTTTGAAGTTCACATTCTCCTGTCAAGGATAGTGTCTTCATGCAGTTCTGTAATATACTCTGGGGAAAAATCATCTATGGAAGGAATCTGAACATGATCTCCTTGATCATCAATCAATGAAGGCTCATACAATTTCAAATTCTTAACATTAACGATTGCATAAATTTGCATATAAGGAGGCAAATCTAAATGAAAAGCATTGTTACCAATCTTGTCGATAATCTTGAAAGGACCATATCGAATCGGTTTCAACTTTTTACCTTCTCCTTTAAGCCTCTCCTTATTGATGTAAAGCCAAACTTCATCTCCAACTTGGAAACTGTGATCAACACGATGCTTGTCATGTCTCGTCTTGTACTTGGCCTGACTCTTTTCCAACTGCTCTTGCACCACTTGATGTATCGACTGAATCTGTTCAATGAACTTTTCTGCCCTATCAATGTCATATTGACCATCGACAACAATATC
>ML792162.1:385071-397633 GCA_009831015.1 Picea engelmannii | reverse complement strand
AGGAGAGGGTGGTGGAGAAGCACCATTCTCTCCATTTCCGTTTGGAGTTTTGTCACCACTGCTTCCCTTATGCCTTGAAGGGTTGGAGCCTTCACCTTGCGACAATATGTTCCTTTCCATCAAGATCTTCATCATCTCTCTCACCTCCATGACAACCTTTCTAAGATCTTCATCTTTTGCAGGAACACGTTCATGACTCTCTGCATGAGCCATACTTGGTGAATGCCTCCCTGAAACTTGTGGTGATTGTATATGCTTCCTCCTTGTCGGATGAGAACTTGGCTCCACAAGTTGACCTTATCCTCTTGTGAGTTTCAACCTTGTGAGAATCATAAACAAAACACTTTCAAAACAATCAAGTCTTCAAAAACCAGTGCTCTGATACCAACTTGATCTAAAAATGAAGAAGACTTGAAAATCTTGAAATTATTTGCAAGTAAATTTTATGTGTTAAAAGAAAATGGATCAACTTTGCAACACATGAATTAAAGGATTACTCATGTAAGATACAAATAAATAGCAGCATAATCAATGAACATAAGCACATAAACACAACAATTGATAAAGGAGTTCACCCCTCTCTTGGGCTACATCTCCTGGTCCATCTTCCAATGGATCATTATTATTAATTTCTCAAAGTGCTAAAAAAACATGCCTTACAATGCTCAAACTGACCAACAGACTGCTCCAATGGCTTCAGAACGTCCAAAAACTCCTAGCTGGTCTTTTTCGGCACGTCAATCGGTCAAAAGACGAAGAAGTTAGGCCTCCTGGAAGTCCCCTCTTCAAGCTTGCTGTCTTTGCATCTACAAAACACACCCTTGTAACATGAACCTGACACACACACAATTTAAAGCATGAAAACCCAGCATCGGGCGCAACCGCGCCAACGGTGTGAACTGTAGGACAGTTATGGGTGCACCAGCCCCTAACCACCTAGCACCTGGGCACGTGAGAGTCATCCATACGACCTCGGGCTAATCAAAAGAAAACTTAACCGTTTCAAAACTCCCCCCACGCTCCGGTTGTGGTCATATGGCATAATATATAGGACCACAGGCCACATATCTAAAACCCCGCGTGCATTCCTACACTCTCTTTGCAACAGTGGTCATATGAAATATATAAAAACCATGGGCCAGGGCTAAGCCCTGACCCGACCCTCCGCCGACATGCAAGTAATTCAAAGTTATATAATTTACAAAACATATATTAAATAATAAATAATGCATGGTGTGTTGGTAGGGCGGCCATTGCCAAAGATTTACATCGGTGGGGAGGTCTGGGGGTCGAACCCCATGGACTCCAATATATTTTGACAAACAAAACAACAACAAATACTGGGGTGCCGCGTGGCAGCCCATGACTGGGCCACGTGGCACCCAATCACTTGACCAAACAATGCCACATGTCGCCTTCCAATTCGACCAATTGTCAACCAATAAATGATTTCCACATCACCTTTTCCATGTTAGTGTATGGTCGTACGACCCTGCCACGTCAGCCTGTATGGACTGTACGGACTGTACAATCAACATCCTTTTTTTCCCTGTTTGACATTCTGAACAGATTGCAATATCTCTTGCTCTCGATGTCCGTTTGAGACAAAACGAGTTGCGTTGGGTTCACAACGATGAGGCCTATGCTCTTGTCTAGTTTGAAGCAATTCCGAGCACTTTGAATTTTTGAGCAAAATTTAATCCCTTGATCATGGGGTGTTATAAGTCTAAGAGACTATGCACCACACTATGGCCAATCAATTGGATGCTTGATCCTTGATTTGAGATGTGAGTCTAATTCATTAAAATTTTTGAGTAGTCAGTGTTCCTATCCTACACCTCATTGAGATTGATCTCTACTTGGGGAAACACTTGATTTAGGTGGTTGCATTGTTTGGGTGGAAAATCAACCCCTTGGTGCAATCCTCCCCGGTTGACATCCTAATTGTGGAATACTAATTTATAACAATGGTTGGTCATCAACAAGGTGAAGGGTTACATGTACCTAATGTTCCACCACTATAGTTTCATTTTTTGATGAGCTATCCAATTGATTAGATATGGTTGATTTACTAGATTACTTAGATATGGAAGACTTACTATGCTTACTTAGATACAACTGAGTTGTTCACTTGGAGTTAAAGAAAAAATATACATGTTCCAATAGGGAACACCCTCCCATACAAATATGCTAGGTAAGGAGGTTACATCTTTATAACTTATAACCTTATCTTTTTAAATGCATGTATACATACAACATTTAGTTCTACAGAGTTGAGGAAGTTATTAATATTATCAATATTTATCACTTGTATGGAGAGAGGAAATGCTTCTGGGACAACTTCACATTTCAAGGTTTAGCTAGAAATGATAATGTTATCTTGGGGGTGATCTAAATTTGATAATGAAGGCTAGAGAAGTGTTGTTGGGGGGAGGGGGAATGCCAGACAAGATCCTTTGGTTGATTGTTTTTCCAATTACTTGAATATTTCTATGGGTTTTTATTATGTGGAAACCATTGTGATAGTCCCTAAATGGACGAACACTAGAAGTTTAAGTGAAGGAGAAGTGGGATCCTCCCTAGGGGTGTCATGGGTAGGTTCGGGAAGAGGAGAATGTCCCAATAAAGTAATAATAGTGTGGTTATGGTGGAAATTCATTGTAAAGTGGAATATGCCATGTATGTTTGTTATTATTAAATAAGGCCCACTAGTTTGTTAGCATGGAAAAAATGTAATATGGCCTCATTAAAGAAGGTCCATTAGATAGTTTTGTATTGGATCTTAGTTCATTTTTTCCTCTCTACCTTAAGAGGCAAGTGAATAAGAGTGGATTCATTCCATAAAAGGATACTTGTAATGTTTTTCCCTACCTGAAGATATTTTGATATAATAAATTAGAGGAGATTTTCTATCTTATTCTTGGTTATCTTGTGTGTGGCATCATTTTCAAATCTAAGGTACATAAAAAGTGGTATTAGAGCTCTTTCTTGGGCCAAAAATGAAGTTTTTTTGCGGGGTAGGTTTGCAAAGGAATAATGAGAGTTGCGATACTTAGATGAATTGATATAGATTTTTGAGTAGAATATAAAGAAAAAAATTGCAGATTTGATTTCCTCTCGAAAAAACACCCATTTAAAAATAATAATTCTAATGAGAGTTCAAGAAGTGAAGATATTGTTTATTTAAAATAAGCTATTTTAGGGTTTAAAAATAAGCAAATATCTTTTGATAGAGCACCAAGATTGCAACCAGACCAAGGCTATTGGATAAGGTATTTTCAGGGTTTTGATTTGATATGCTTCCGATAAATATTCAACACACTACAACCTTGAGAAATTAGTTCCCCCCAACCTTCACATATCCCAATTAGGGAAATCTTGGGAAAAAATTCATGCAAGGAAATTTGGGTTTATGTTATGGAGGATATAAAAATCATTCAAAAAAATATCCTTGTATATATGTATCCTAATATCAATGGAGAGTATACCAGAGACATACATTCCTTGTATGATTTGGAGGATGCTTGTGAGGACTAGTATATGGATAGTTGTCACTTTTGAGAAGAGAAATACTTTGAACTTATATTTGATGACTCTAATCCACCTTATGTAGAGAACATGATTAAGGGAAATTAGAAATCCATTATGAATACCAATGTTCGACTTGAATATTGTCAAGTGGTAGTCCTTCTATATCCACAACCAATATTTTATAGTGATGTGGATGATCTTGTGGGCATGTGAAAGAACACTAGAGTTACTGAACACTCTGAGGAGGAGGCTCTACAAGGGGTGCATAAAGCGAGCACAAGGAGTGCGCAGGTGAGTCTTCAAAGTCAATACTTGAGGTGAAGCGAGTGCAGGGAGTGCACTGAGGACCATTAAAAAAGTACACAATCTCAAGAGGACGAGCATAGAGTGCTAGGAGGGCACAATAAATATTTTGGAGAACAAAGGGACTTAACCCTTTGAAGTTCAAGCACTTACAAGCTTAGGAGAGATAGCACAAGTACGTGCAGAGCCCTGCAAGGAGTGAAAAAGGTGAAGATAGTCTAAGTCTCAGACTGTGGGAGAAGCTCAAGGTGTGAGAAAGTGAACTTGTTTCAAGTTCAAAGATTAGGAGAGGAAACAAAGATAGAGACAAAGCACTCGGGATTGCAGAGGAATATTCAAAGGACAATCCTTTGAAAAGTTTGAAAAGCCTTCATCATAAGGAAATCATGGCCATAGACAGAGGGAGAGCTACAGTAGCCATTAGATTGGCTGCGGGAAGATCTAGACTGTTGGATCGGAATGCAGACAGGAGAAGAAGTGCGTAGGAAAGGAGAATATATCCCAACCATTGGATCTAGGCGTAAAGATCAACAACCATCAGATCAAGGTGAGTTGCATGGGAATTAATATTGAAAGTTCTTTGGACTTCGTAAGTTTGGATATTTTCATGTTTGTGTTTTGGAGGAGACGGATTTACCAAAGTCCCGGGGATCCAAATAAAATATGGACCATCCATAAATAAGGATGTGTGTCAATGGACCACTGAGTCTGGAAGACCAACCGTCCAAGAGAACATAAAAAAGGAGTGTTCAATACTCCCAAATCTTCGAAGAGCAGAGTAGATCCTCATCGTTGATCGAGAGGAGATAAGTGGCAAAAGATCCCATGGTCCGGAGACTTAGAGATCCATAAGAATGTTGGTGGAAGTTTGTTTTAGTCGAGACTCTTGAAGCTCTCAATCTAGAAGTAAGTCTTGGTCATTGCCAGTAGTGACATGTGGCACCATATCTCGCACTTCGAAGACCCGATACTCCGGAGGAAACAAAGTGTAGTACTGTGGGGACTCCCAGAGGCTCGAAGGCTGGAGTCCATCCCAACCATCCGTTGGAGGAGGACACATGGTGATAGATCCTATAGTCCATAGACTTATCACTCTAGAGGATTGAATGTTTTAGCAGTCGAGAACTCTCGAAGGCTAGAGTACTGAGGAAGATCTTGATCGATTGGATGCTGGGAAGTCGTGGATCCTTTATCCATCACCCTTCGGAGGTTTGCTAGTTTGACACTCCAGGGGATTGGAGGGTTGTATGTTTGAAATACTCCAAATCCTAGAGAATGGAGTCAGTATGGACCGCTGATCTGCAGAGAGCGTTGGTCGTCCAATCCACAAGTCCAAGTTTGTAGATTCAGAGGAGTTGAGGTTTTGTGGTGTTGAAACTCCTAGAGCCCGAAGTGCCCAAAGTTTTGAATTATCTCCTTTTGGGTTAACACTTGGTCACAACCTGTGGTCAGATGAGGAGTTGGCCGAAGAGAGGGAGATAATGCCTGAAATTGATTTTAAAGGTAAAGGGGCTGAGGGAAAAACATCCGCAGGTTTAGCATTTGGCTCGCACAAGGAAAGAAAAAGGACATATGGAAAATGTTTCTCTGGTTTCAGCAGGAACTTGTGAGGCGATTCGGCTCCCAAATTTGAATGATCCTAGATCGGGAGGTCGCAAGGACCCTAGGAGGGGTGGGTTTTGCATAAAAAATTCGAGTTGAAAACTAATCACAGTGGATTGCAACACATTTTTACACATAGTAACTTGAACGCACAACAAAGACGTTGGTCAGAACTTTTAAGTGAGTATTATTTTGAAATCACGTATATTAAAGGAACAATTAACAGAGTAGAAGATGTGTTGAGTCAGAGACCATGCAATAATACCCCTAAAAACAAATCTTCAGGAAAATATTTTAGCATTACATATGGATGACGACTGGTACAAGGAAGTAAAAGACAATATCAGACAATATACCATGATGATACCTAGATATGAGGGTTACTCTTTGGATATCGATGGACTATTAAGATATAATGGCATAATTTATGTACCACCAAATGATGAAATGAGAAACTTAATTTTGAACAAAGCTCATAGAGCAGTGTATATGGCCCATCCCGGAGTCACGAAAATGAATGAAAACCTTAAACCATTAGTCTTTTGGAAGGGAATAAAAATTGATATAGTTAACTATGTGGAAATATGTCTTGAATGTCAGCAAGTGAAGACTAAACATAAACATCTATCGAGATTCCTAAATCAAATTGGGAAGTCATATCGATGGATTTTGTAGTTGGAATTCGATTGATGGAAAGGAGACACGATTCTATTTTTGAATTTGTCGACACTTTGATGAAGAGCACACATTTTATTCCAGGTCATATGACATATCAAGCATCTGACATAGCTAGAATTTTTGTTAATGAAATTATAAGATTGCATGGTGTACTGAGAAAGATAATATATAACTGAGGATCTGTATTCACTAGATGTTTTTGGACTAGTTTCCAAGAGGCTTTGGGCATGCAATTAAATTTTAGTACCGCATATCACCCTGAAACCGATGTACAAATGGAAAGAACAAATCAAATTCTAGAAGATATTATTAGAATGTATGAGATGGATAAAAAAAAATGGTGGGAAGAATTTTTACCATTGGTATAATTTGCGTATAATAATAGTTACCAGAGTTCGATAAAGATGGAACCTTTTGAGTTTGTATACGGAGGACCATGTCAGAAACCTTTGAGTTGGGATCGACTAAAATATAGGGTCTTAGTGGGACCATAAGTGATTCAGGAAATGGAATCCAGATGCAAACCATAAATAAAATAATTAAGGAAGCACAAGACCGACAAAAGAGTTAGGGTGATGCACATCATATAGACCGTAGTTATGAGGTTGGTGATAAAGTTTTTTTGTGGGTGAAGCCGCATAAGAGTTCGATTAATTTTGGAAAGGGTGCTAAACTCTCTCTAAGGTTTGTGGGACCTTTCGAAGTTTTTAGGCGTATGCACAATGTGTTTCATGTTTCAATTTTATGTAATTATATTTCAGATCCATCACAAGTAATTGATTTGAGTTCATTACATGTATTGGATGAGGGTTCTCTCATAACAGAGCCAATCCACATACTGGACCATCGTACTCGACAACTACAACGTTGATTGGTTGATTAGGTCAAGTTCTAGTGGAGCAATTATAGTCCACATTCTGCCACTTGGGAGGATGTACATGAGATGCATCAACAGTTTCCATATTTATTTTGAGAGATTTATATATAGATTATTAACATCTATAATTAATGTTTTCATTTTTAGACTGTACAAACTTTGGGAAAAAGTTTAAAACAAGATGGGGTGTATGTAACATCCATATTTCATAGAACACATTTTCATAACACTGATTATTCTTTGAGGACACCTACGTGCAAGTGATCTGGCTAAACATGGTACTTTATGATTATCTAATTTGGTCTATGAGTTAACATTTATGATATAATTGAGTATTGAATTTGTTATGTTATTAATATTGATGTATAAAATTGATAGGTATTATGATGAGGTTTCCTGAGTGTGCAGGAAACATGACACAAAGAGGATGCTGATGGCATCGATAAGATACCTTAGACTCTGGATTGATTCATGGAGTGAACTATTGAATTGATTATGAGAACTTGATTTTATTATGCACGTGTTATGATGATGATGATTTCAGTTATGGATTTCATGCATAAGAATTATTAATATTGTTTTTGTCAGTGGATGCAGGCATGGTGACACTTGCTAATCCGACTCACATATGGAGTAAAGGGGTCATACACATATATCAGATAGATTTGGGAGAGGTGTGACAATGTCCCTATCAGAGCCTAATAACACTCTCGCCATGACCTGAATTGAAGGTCAACGACTACCTTGTTCCTAAGAGGTTCACAATGCCATGAGGGAAGACTGAAACACTCACTCATGAGGATTTCTGAGGGGTGCACAATAAGGCAGATTCCTTATTCCTCAGTAAGCCCTTAGTCTCACATGAGATTGACAAGTGGAGTATTGACTCCAAGCATCAGACAACTTCCAAACTAAGTCAACATGGAGAGTGTCACCCTTGGAACACGTAGGTGTGTCTTGAAGGGAACATCACATGATTATCTAAATACAAATGAAGAAAAGGAAACGTCAAGAGAAATTAATAAAAATTTAGAAGACTTTAGAGGATAAAATGAATACTTAGAATTTGTTAGAGAAGAGAATATAAATTTATAAATGGGTTTAAGGGAAATTTAGACTAAATAAACTCTAGTAAAGAGAAAATAACATTCGAGACACGTGCATAAGGTGTGCATGAAATCAATAAAATAAAATTTTAAATTAAAAGAAATTAATTCATGAGAGAATGGGCTGTCAACATAGAGTTAGAATCCTAAGTCAAACTAGACTCTAAATCCTAACTAAGAGAAGAGTGCTAATCAAACTCCAACTGTAATTAGTTAGGAGACACAATAAAGGAGAAATTTGGGAATTAAGGGACAACTAGGAGAAAATCTAGGAACTAATTATGGAGGTGAAGAAAAATTCAAAATTTATTTAATTAAAAGAAATTAAAACATGTGCAACTTGAGGGAAGTGTGACATGTGTTGAGGGTGAATGATCTCTAAATTAATTATTAAAAATGATTTAATTATCCAAGGTGAAAATTCTTATAAAAAGAAGGGAGAGGAAGGAGTAAGGGACCCGATTGTTGGATGACTAAAATGATGTCAAAATTTTCTTTGACTAGTTTACTTGTGTGAGTTGGGCTCCATGCAAAAAGGTGGAAGCCTTTCCTTGTGAGGGAAAGCTTGAGCTAGAGTTGGACCTAAAATTCTGTGTGTGACCCCTTTGCAGATCAAACGGCTAAAGGGGAAGAAGAGTACCCCTAGTGTTGGCTGGGAGGCACCGATGAAGTCATTTGATTAGCAGGAAAAAGGAAGGACATTGTGCAAGTTACCTGATTGACGAGTAGATTCACATATCATTATTTTTCTGGTTACAATACTTTATATTTAGTTATTGATTTGTTAATAGAGATCTCACTGTACACTTCTAGTTTTCCAAATATTGATAATAATGGAATCAAAATTTATGAACGTGTATGAAGCTAATATCTTTGATGATGACATGATTTTTATGTATATTGCAATCCCCGATATCTTCAATTTTTATGATTGGTAGGAAAATGAATTGGATAATCTATTAATTTCTCCATAGAAGGTTTTACAACTAGATCTGGTCTTTTCTAAGATCCTTATCAAAATAAAATTGTCCAATTTAGCCTATGTTTATTTTATTTGTATTCTATTTCATAATGAAAATTTTAAAATGGCTCAATGTTTTAGAAGAAAAATTATGCTTGTCACTCTTAGTTGAGCTAATTGTCTCTTGTGAGCGATCCCTGCAACTAAGCAATGAAAAAAAAAATCTTGTCGAGGTAATGTTTCTCCTTACACCTTCATCAATGCCCAAAATCCCGACTCTCACTTTAAAACTCACGGAATTATTTTCCCTTGTTAGGTTTCGGGTTTCGAAGATGCCACCTTGGAAGAATTCATTTATTTCTAGAATTTGTTTAACCATCATGCAATTTTACATGCCCCTGTTTATCTGTGTGGATTAAAACTTCCCAGGTTAGGGTTAGAGAAGGGGAGGTGATTCTCATGAATATGGATTGATCCTCTTAATTGAAGGGTATACCTTCCTAACGTAGGTTACTGCAAGGCAGGTCGTCCAACTTTGCCTGCCTACAAATGATATTGTTTTTGTTGGGATCGTGGTACAATTTCCTGTCCAGGAACTCCATCTGAACACAAGATCGATCAATCACATCTCCATTATCATTTAATGATAAGGACTTTGGAATTTTTAAAAAGGTAATTCAGAGGAAGATCAATCGTCAGTGATATCTTTGTAATTGTTCCTTGGAGCCACAATTTCCTTGGATCGATATGTCATGCAACAATTTTCTTAAATGGGTTTTTAAACTTTTTTTTCTTAAACACTGAAAAGTTAAAGGTGGATAAGTTTTTCTTTGGTATCAACTACAACATTCGTGCTAATGTGAGGATTATGATGCCTTAGACTTTGCATGATGCAGTATAGAAAATTTTTATCACTAAGGAGGAATTGAAAAGTGGAGGTCAGGGTAGGAGTCCTTCCAGGAAGACAATACAGACTCCACATAGAGCACCACAACAACAGACACCTATTAGATAGACTTATGGGAACCATGATACACCCAGAGTACCTATATTTACTACACCACACAAACATGCTTCCAATTAGATGACTACATATAGAGCACCATCGCAGCAGTAGATGCATCGTCCTCAACAACAAAAACAATTTAGATCTATTCCACAAAGTATATTAGGACCTCAGAACCCTAGACCAACAGATTCTTCCTCTAGAACTAGGAGCACTTTCCTTAGGAACAAATGTTGGACTTGTGGAGAACCCCACTATCAGATAGATTTTCCTAAAGAGAAGGTGATATCTACTGGATCACCATGATAGATGATAGTGGGAGACATGGGCAAGTCCCATAGGATTCATTCAATGGTGAATGACCGCCAGGCTGAGCATTAGTCTAGAGTGCTTGAGATGTCAGGTATGATGTTCGATCAACAATTTAGTATTTTGATAGATCTAGGAGCTACTAAGAGTTTCATTTCTAGTGCTGTGCTCAAAATAAGTAAGGTGAAGACAATCAAACAAGATGATTTTAGATATGTATAATTGACATCTGGAGCCAAGCAAAAAGTTGGAGGAAAGGTTAATGATTGTAAAATTAATTTGGGTGAATTCGTCACAAGTGTAAACCATTTTGTCATAACCTTGGGATCCTATGACATCGTGACTAGAATGGATTGGTTAGAATTGCACGACGCGATACTTAACTGTAAGATGAAAAGATTAAGCTTAATTTATGATTTGGTATAGAATAGAGTAATTGTAGGGAGAAACCAAGGAGTGTCGCTAAGATTTATTACTTCCCTACAATTGAAGAAAAATATGTGCAAGGGATGTAAGTTGTATGACATTTTATCTCTTAACGAAAAGGGTGACACAAAAAAATTGAAAGAATTTCCAGTAGTATCGGAGTTTGCTAATGTTTTTCCTGAGGAATTGCTGGGTATATTGCCGAAAAGAGAATTGGAATTTACTATAGATATAAGACCTGGAACATAACCAATTTCTAGAACTCCATATCAGATGTGGACACTTGAATTGCAAGAGTTAACGATGAAATTGAAAGATTTATTAGATTTGGGACTTATACGTCCAATTGTATCACCGTGGGGTGCACCAATAACTTTTGTAAGAAAGAAGGACGGGTTGTGGAGGCTTTGCATTTACTATCGTCAATTAAACAAATCCACAATCAACAATTAATACATGTTATCGATAATTGATGACTTATTTAATCAAATGAAAGGGGCGACAATGTTTTCAAATATCAATTTGAGATTGGGATATTACCAGTTGCGAATCAAGGAGGAAGACATTCCAAAAACAACATTTAAGACAATATTTGGACATTACGAATTTACTGTACTACTATTTGGTTTGACAAATGCCTCGAGTTTATTCATGAGTTTAAGGAATGGGGTATTCTGTGAGTACTTGGAAAATTTTGTACATGTATTTATTGACGATATATTAATTTACTCTCGGATGAAAGAGGAGCACGATGAACATCTGAGATTAGTTTTGAAGTGCTTAAGAGAAAACAAGTTGTATGGAAAGTTGTCGAAATGTTCTTTTTATCAGACAAAGATTCATTATTTAGGACACATTATTTCTGGTGAAGGTATTGATGTGGATCCAACGAAGGTAGAGGATATTATGGAATGGCCAACACTGATGAATGTGCAAGAAGTATGTAGTTTTATGGGATTAGCAGGTTACTATCGACGCTTCATCGAAGGATTCTCAAAAATAGCAAATCCAATTATGGAATTACAAAATAAGAATAAGAAATTTGTATGGTCAGAAAAATGCACTGAAGCATTTTAGAATCTTAAAGAATTATTAACAAAAAAACCAATATTAAAAGTTCTAGATATGGACAAGTATTTTTTAGTATGCACAGATGCATCCAAGGAAGGATTGGGTGGAGTACTAATGCAAGACGGTCGATTTATCGCATATATTTCAAGGAAACTAATAATTCATGAAGTGAATTATAAAACACATGATTTGGAATTATTAGCGATTGTATATGCCTTACGATTTTAGAGACACTACCTTATTGGACAGAAATTCGAGTTGAAAACTGAACATAGTGGATTGCAACACATTTTTACACAGAGGGACTTAAACACATGAAAAATACGTTGGTCAGAACTTTTAAGTGAGTATTATTTTGAAATCATGAATATTAAAGGAACAATTAACATAGTAGCAGATGCGTTGAGTCAGAGACCACGTTTTTTCTCAGTAATACCCCTAAAAACAAATCTTCGGGAAACAATTTTAGCATTACATATGGATGACGATTCGTAAAATGAAGTAAAAGACAATATCAGACAAGATACCATGATGATACCTAGATATGAGTGTTTGCACTCTTTTTGTCGATGTGTGAGCAAAAAGTGAGTGCTTACATGCCTAGTTGGGCTCTGCTAGTCATGACAGCTGTATGTAAAGAGGTTAGAAAGAAAACAATAGAGCTATTAACAAGAATTAAACAAAAACTAAAA
>ML792162.1:309045-349778 GCA_009831015.1 Picea engelmannii | reverse complement strand
AACCAACATTCCTTGAGCGTTATGCTCTCTTGTTTTCTTATTTAATATGAATAGAATGTTACATGTCTAACCTTGGTCCACACATAATACACAATTGACATCATACCCTCTTTCTTACACAAGAACAACCCTGTAGCCAATTTTACTTACATTTGCATGACCAACAACCTCTAAATTACATACTTTTGGTGATTATCCATTCACCATCTAAAGATTCAAGATTATCCTTTACAACCTTACAACACACCTCTTTATAGTATTTACAACAAGAAAAAACCTAAATACATGGCACCCAAAAACACTTACAGATCCATGCAGATCATTTGATACAAATCCTATGAATCTTGGGATTCTGTTACAGTCGACTCCAAGTCAGATTACTAGTTGACTACCAGTCAACCTTCATTCGGTATTCAATTGGTCTCCACATGACTTCTTGTCGACCTCTTTATGCCTTTACCTTGTCGAACTGCCTCAACCTTCAACTTCAAATTTACCTGGTTGACTAACCTCGACCTTTGACTTGCTGTCGATCTACCTCGACCCCCGAATTGCAGTTGATCCACCTCAACTTCGACCATCAGTCGATCCATCTCGACTAGAATTTCACTACAAATAATATAACAACCCAACATTATCCAACTTGTTGTATTCTTTGTTGAAACCAGGAGATTCCTAAACTTTCGTTCACAGACCTAGGGGAACAATGCCCATTGCCTCTCTGCACCAAGATAAATTCACAACACTCATAGACTTGGTCAACAAGTCTGCTATGTTTTCCAATGAGTCTACTTTCTCCAACAACACCTTGTTACTTTCCACCATATCTCTTACAAAATGGTATTTTACATCAATGTGCTTAGTCTTCGAATGATAAGAAGGGTTCTTTGCCACAAATAATGCGCTTTTACTATCACAACTTATCTTTATATCTCTCTCTCAAACTTGATTCCTAAACACAACCTTTGCAACCATACCACTTCTTTGCTTCCATGAGTGGCTGCAATGTATTCATCTTCTGTCATTAAAAAGGCTACGACCACCTGTCGCTTACTCATCCAACTTATCGATCCACCAAACATCTTAAATACATATACGTTGGTCAACCTCTGTCGATCCATATATCTAGCCCATTCGGCATCGACAAAGACATGTACATTTAATTTACCACTTTCACCTCCATGTTTTCCTTGGTAGCATATAGCATAGTCCTTTGTGCCACACAAATACCTGAATACTCTCTGGAAAACTGTCCAGTTCTCCTTTCTAGGTGTCAACATGTACCTTCTCAACACTCCCACTACATGGGAGGCATATATTTGAGCACAGAACATTGCATACATTATACTACCAACAAAACTTGCATAGGGAACACATTCCATGTCCTCTATTTATTCCTGTGTCTTTGGAAACTATTAAACAGTTAGGCTTGCTCCCAGAAGAATTGGCACCTTCAATGGATTTCAATCCTGAATGTTGAAATGTTTCATAATTGTTTCAATATACTTATTCTGATTCAACCGGATCTTTCTACTAGGTTGATCTCTCTTAATATCTATTCCTAGAATGAATTTAGTTGCACTGATATCCTTCATGTCAAACTTGGTGGATAATTGGTTCTTCACCTCCTTTATTGCGTCCATGTTTTTTCCAATCAACAACATGTCATCGACATACTAATCTACATATATGAAACACCCATCTTCTTCGTTGGGATATATGCAATGATCAACTTTGCTTCTCACAAATCCCAAACTAAGGATGTATGTGCCGAACTTCTGGTACCACATCCTTGGCGATATTTTTAGACCATAAAGGGATCTTTTCAGTTTGCACACCGAATCTTTATTTCTCTTTACTACAAATCCTTTAGGTTGTTTCATGTAGATTTCTTCTTCCAGGTCGCCATGTAGGAAAATTTTCTTCACATCCATCTGTTCTATTTCCATATCAAATGTTGCAGCCAGACACATTAGCACTCTAATGGAATTTAATTTTGCAACAGGGGAAAATATCTCACTGAAGTCGACTCCCTCGACTTGGGAATATCCTTTTGGTATCAATCGAGATTTGAAATTCTTGACTTGTCCTGCGACATTCATCTTCTTCTTGAATAACCATTTTCTACCAATGAGCTTTATTTCACTAATAAACTTGACTAAATCCCATGTCTCATTCTTGTGCAAGGATTCCATCTCTTCAACCATGGCGTCCTTCCAGAGTTTACCCTCTGTCGAGTCAACTCCCTCACCAACCGATTTGGGCTCATTTTCGATGGCAGTTAACACAAATTCAGAATGGAAGTCAAGTGGAATATACCTTTCGACTGGTTTTCTTACTCTTTATAAACTCCTTACTACTGGAGTATATTGGTCCAATTCTTCCTCTGATTCAATCGACTCATCTGAATCATCTTCTTTGTTCCTCCATTCACACTGCACCATCTCAGGATTATTCTTGATCTAAAAAATTTCCTTAGGCTCAAACTTACCTCCAAATTCTCTGAAGACCACATCTTCACTATAAATTATTCTCATTGATGCATAATCCCATAACTTATATCCTTTCCTTCTTTCTTTGTATCCAATGAAAATACATTTGACTACATTATTTTCCAAATTGCTCCTCTTTTCCTTGTGAACATGCACAAATGCATCACAACCAAATACTTTGAGATGTGAAACCGAAGGATTATTACTCGAGAATACCTCATGTGGACTCATATCGACTAGCGTCGATGAAGGAGACATATTCACTAGATATATTGCAGTGTCAACTACCTCTGCCCAAAATTCTTGTGCGAGGCCAACAACATTGAGCATGATCCTTACATTGTCCATCAACATTCTGTTCATTATCTCGACTACTCCTTTTTTTTGTGGGGTATATGGTGTGGTATTTTGGCATGCTATGCCACACTTTTTACAAAACTGATCAAATTATTTTCCACAGAATTCACCACCGTTGTCAGTTCTCAACACCTTAATTTTCTTACCTATCTAGTTTTTTACAATAGCTTTAAAACTCTTTAAATTTCTCAAAAACCTTTGCTTTCTTCCTTAGGAAATATATCCATGTCTTCCTAGAAAAATCATCTATGAAGGAGACATAATACAGGGATCCCCCAAGTGAAGGCACTGTAACCGATCCAAACACATCACTATGCACCAATTCTAGAATCCCATTTTCCCTTGTCTCTCTAGATGGGAACGCCACTTGATATTTTTTCCATATATGCAATGCTCACAAAATTTGTCTTCTAAACCACATTCAGGAAAAACTTCGACTATAACTTTATTGTGCATAGAAAAAAGTATTTTTTCTCCAATGTGTCTCATTCTCACGTGCCATAGCATGGTTAAGTCGATTTTATCATGTCCTCTCGAGTCGGTTTGTACCGAATCAACTTGAGTCAAGTCAATTTGAGTCGAAGTCGAGTTGAATTTAGGAGAAACGATTTTGTTGCATCCAGTCAAGTCAAAATTTCCTAACAACTTGTATAGGGTTCCAATCCAAACTCCTTTATGTAACGCCCTCCTCGTTACGCCGACAAACCTCTTATAACAAGTGAATTTTTTTTTTTTTTTTTACAGGTGTGTGCGCGCGTGTACAAAGGAAATAAATACATTCGACTCTACGTCTCCACCCGACGATGAATAAGACGCAACCACGATGAACACAACAAGACGAAATAAGATGCACAACAAGTGACTGCATGCATTAACAATGATCAATCGACAATAAGTAAGACTGACTACCCATCCATCCTACCCTACAATGGTTAGGACCTCCAAGACACATAAGCAACGCTCAAGCCCAGGTTCCCATTGATTTTAACCATTTAAGGTCTCAGGGCTGGCGACTGTTCTGAGGAACATGGAGGTGTCTACATCCTGCCCGACACAAGCATACCAAGCACACAAAAGGTTTACAACCCAGCACAACATTAATTAAACAAGAGACTACCATCTATATGAGTCTTAAATCCATTCCATTGCGCAACTTTAGATCATAATTCGTCATCAAAGTACCCTCTAAAACACATTCAAGGGACCCTTTAGTACAAGTCTGAAACTTCGACTGGTTTAACATTTAACAAGATAAATAGTCATTAATTATAATCATAAATATAATGAATAGTTATAATTGTCATTTAATGCAATAAGTAACATTTAATCTTTAACTACAGATCAATAATTACGAATTATCCTAAAATCATTTGACGCAACCATTGTAAAATTTACATTATCATTCATTCCATGATCTAAACTTGTAGTTCGATGGACCATAATTATGAACCAATAATTGTATCGAAAACACAGTGATCATAAATCCATAAATAACACAATATTCAAGAATCTTTTATCGAAACATATAAATTAACATTAACCTTAACTCAATGAACTAAATTTAATAATCGGTAGCCAGTAATTGTGGACCAATAAATAACGCAACATATCAACGATTATATATCCATAATTGATGCTATATCCTAAAATCAATTAACGTAATCATTATAAATAATCGTTAACATTATCTTAAGTGATGGAAATAATAAAGAAGATCTTAAGAAGTACTTTTATCTCCAAAATAACAATTGTTACAAGACCATTCTCCTTCAATTAGAATATATAAAATATCAAGATTCTATGGAAAGAAAATAGAACTATTCCATTTTTAACACTAGAAGACAAGACAACTTTATMTAACCACCTTTCCCCCTTTTAAAACTTGTCTTTAATCAAACGAGAACCATTATTATAATTAACTCTAGATTTCTCCACTATACATTCCTTAGGGTAAATAACCATCCATAAACACGATCCAATTCACTAATCTGGTATTATTCATATTAGATAGGCCCTTACTAACTTTAAGTACTAGTCTAAATTAATCCATAAGATAAGTACAACACAATGTGCACATCTATCTTGAAATAAAGAAACTCCTAAGGGTCTATCTTATCTCTAACTGAAGTTGAATTATATAATGTTCTTGAGAAAATTTTCATTGTTATTAAGATATTAATGTTTATAACCCAAAATGAAATAAACCAATTACTTACCTAATTTAACGAAACAAATATATCAATTGAAATGTTAGTTGGTATGGAGATATTTGTAATTTAAGACAACTAAATACTGGTCAACGGTCACTGACAAGATGAATAACATCATACAAACAAGATCAATATGAGCTTCAAGAAACATAATAGTGGAACACCATCTTTATGAAAATTTACATGCCGAAACAACAACAACATCTAAAAGCTGATCATTTAAGCAGTGGAAGAGGATTACCCAATCAGAAACATAGTCAAGATGTAAAGGGAGGTAATAGGATTCCATCTCAGGATGTTAGACATCAAAAGGCATAGTCATTTTTTCGTTTGACACAGAAAATGCCTCATGTACATCAAGATCAAGACACGTAATATATAAAACGTTCACAGTAATATATAATACGGCCACAGTCATATAAAAACGCCCACTGTAAGGTATAATATGTCCACAGTGATATAAAACACCCCCATTAACATAAAAACGCCCACTATGATGTGTAATATGCCCACAGTGATATAAAACGCCCCCTTTAACATAAACATGCCCACTGTGATGTGTAAAACGCCCATGGTGATGTAAAACGCCCCCATCAACATAAAAACGCCCACTGTGATGTGTAAAACACCCACAGTGATGTAAAACACCCCCATCAACATAAAAACACCCACTGTGATGTGTAAAATGCCCACAGTAATGTAAAACGCCCTCATCAACATAAAAACGCCCACTGTGATGTGTAAAATGCCCACAGTGATGTAAAATGCCCCCATCAACATAAAAACACCCACAATGATGTGTAAAACGCCCACAGTGATGTAAAACGCCCCCATCAACATACAAACACCCACTGTGATGTGTAAAATGCCCACAGTGATGTAAAACGCCCCCATCAACATAAAAACGCCCACTGTGATGTGTAAAATGCCCACTGTGATGTAAAATGCCCCCATCAACATAAAAACGCCCACTGTGATGTGTAATATGCCCACAGTGATGTAAACGCCCACATTAAAACAAAACACCCACAGTCATATATAAAAACGCCCACAGTCATATATAAACACAACCATAAAGTTGCTTTTATCCAAACCGACATGCAACAACAGAGTAAGAAGAAATATTTTATAACCGTAACACAATTTCAATCGTCGAAGAACAAGGCAAGAAAACCAATCAATCCAATGAGAACCCAAGCAGATTGAAGTTAAGTATGTTTCATCTCACAGTGCCAATACAAAAATGCTGATAACAATAAGAGAGGGCTAAGGTGTTATAACCCTAAATTGCACCACACATGCTTACCTGGCATCAGGCCAAGTCATATCCCTTCATTGCTAAAACATCTGCTGAACAAATCTTTGGAAATCCTCTTGTGTCAAGGCCCACGCGCCCTAACCCATTACTGCACGCGTGTGCACGCTGGCTGGCTCACTACAGCCCACGTGTACCTAACAAAGCATGAAAAAAAGAAAGTTGCCGACGGAACAAAAAGGTATGGGCCAGTTAACTGAAACTCCAGACCATGCATAGCTGAGGGTTCATCCAAAACCCTAGCTCCTTCTAGCCTATAAAAGAAGGGGTAGGGGTACGGTTTGGAAGAGGAAAAAATATAGTGAAGAAACTCTGCCCATTTACAGAATCCATCATCCCAACCCTTTAGCCTTTGCTCATGCCAAAGGCGATTTAACACAAAGAAGTTGGAGGACAGAAGAGGAGGAGCCCAGGATCAGGATCAAGGAGCGGTGGCCGGTCTCGACTTTGATTGTAAGTTGATTCATTTTTCAAATGATAAAAGAATACTTTTCCCGTCCCAATACATGAGTTATCTATGGTTTGTTTAATTTATTCTTAATTTCTAACCCTCAAGTAGAGAAGTAGCATGCATGCATAGTTGTTTGTCTTGATTGCAGGTTATCTTTGGAAGGAGTAGCGCAAGCAAGTGGTCAAAGCACAACGAAGGATCTACATCGAACGCCGGAGACAAGGTTAGTAGTTATTCTCCATGCATGTATTGTGAAAGAGAGGTTTAAGTTTTGGGTTGTAGGTTAAAAAGTAATTTCTTTACAGTCAAAATCTGCATGCAAGTCTGACCCTAGTTTGCTAGTTCGTAGGGTATTTTTCCCAACAACAGAGTTGGCGACCGTACTGGGGAAGATAATATTTAGGGTTTCCAGATTTAGTTGAGTTTTTTGGGTAGTTTAAAAGATTAGATTTTCTGTTTCTTTGTGTGTCTGTTTTCTGTTAGGTCTGAGCTAGCAGGGAGCCTAGTTCTTTATACCAGTTTTTCCTGACTATTGCTTGATGGTAATTGTTGGGACACACAGAGGTACACGTCATACCCTTGCATGTTCGCCTGCTCTGGGTGACGTCCGCGCGCTCCGTGCCGCTCTTGCTCGCTGACCGTCGAGACCTCACGGGTACTTCCCAGCCAACGCTAGCGGTACTCTGCTTCCCCCTTAGCCCCCTGAGCCGCAAAGGGGCCACACACTATCCAGATGGTACGTCTAGCTCCCAAATCACCTCGCAAGGCCGAGCTACCACTCCTATCCGAGCTGGGAAATCCCAACTCATCATAAGTAATCAGTCAAGTCACAAATCCGGTAGCGTAACGTTACGCTAACAGCCGATCCCCTTTCTTCCTCATCTTCCCTTTCTTTTATAGAGTTTTTAGCACCTCCAACTTTCCCTAAATCACATTTAAATTAAGTTTTAATAAAAATATTCTAAATATTCTCCTTCGCACAAGTGTCGTCCATCCCCCTCTTTCSTCCAATAATTATTTTCTTTAAATTTATTAATTGTCTCATTTCCCTCACCCACCTAGAGTTGCTCCTAAATTTACTCCTAGGTGTTCCTAGATCCCCTTACATGTTTTAAATACTTTCCCTAAAATGATGTTGCTAATTTAGTTCATTTTAGAAAGTTCTTAATTGTAGATTCCTTACTATGTTGACCTCGCTTTTTACCATAAGTTCCCAACTTCCCTTTATTATGTTTCCTCCATTACTTGGTTTCCTAATTTTTATTATTCCCTTCTTTCCCCTTTTTATTAGAGCCAAAATGGCATCTACACTATTTAATCTTTTCATTTTATTATTAATTTCATATCTTTTTATACTCTCACAAGTTAAAAATTTAAATTCTTCTTTACAATTTTTTTTTTTAAAACCACTGATTTTAAATAAATTCTCACTCTCTTCATTTTACCCCAAAATTTTATCAAGACTAAAACTATTACTTAAGTGGTTTTTAGTTCAAATTTTTATAGGGTCTTTTTCTTAAGGTTAGACAAAATTTTACCCTAGAGAAGTTTTAGACTTAGGACTCAGATTCCGAACTGGGCGACATTTAATTAGGGAAGTTGTTAAAGAAATTCTTAATGTGTTAAATTTCTTAGGGCCATCTAGGTTTTTTCCTTCATCAACATCAATGCGACATGCCCTTCAAGACGCATCACATGCTCCAAGGGTGCCACTCGCCTCGTTTGTTTCTTTTGTGCGACGTGCCCTTTAGGATGCACCACGTGCTCCAAGGGTACCACTCGCCAACTTGTGTTTCTTTTGTGCGATGTGCCCTTCAGGATGCACCATGTGCTCCAAGGGTGCCACTTGCCAACTTGACTATTTGGTAGACATCAATAATCCCTGGAGTCAACACTCCGCCAGGTGAACTTGTGGGAGACTAAGGGCTTCTAAGGAATGAGGCCCCCACCTTATTGTGTGCCCCTTAGAGTCATCATGAGTGACTATCACAGTCTTCCCTCATGACATCGTGCATCCTCTCGAAATAGGTAATCATTAACCTACAGTTTGAGCCATGGCGGGAGTGCTAGTAGGCTGTGGCAGAGCTGTTGTCCACGCCTCTCCCTCAACCCCTCTGGAAATCGTTTGTGGCCCCTTTACTCCATATGTGAGTCTGGTCGACAAGCTATCGTCAGCCTGCATCATCAACAATCATGTCAGAACATGTCCACATCATATCATCAAATCAATGAAATATCACAGTAAATAAATCAACCCCAAAGCACACTCTCTGACTCGATCCAGAGTCCAAGGGGTCCCGTCGATGCCTTTGCATCCTCAAGGTCAAAAACCCTGCACACTCAGTAAAATCGAGTCAATAGCATCTGTCCATGTCAAAGCAGTAAAACATCATGTCATCTATCATATTACATCATAATCAAGGATAAATGTTTTCTTATCGTAAAAGTCGAGATCACTTGCGAGCAAGTGTCCTCAAGAATAAGTTTTCTCAGTGTGCCAGAGAGGGATGTTACATACACCCCCTCTTGGTATAAACTTCGTCCCAAAGTTTCATAGTATAAATGCCGAAATAAGTGTATCACAATATCATAAGTCTATCTATCAAACAAAAATGGAAACTGCCGGCGCATATCATATGCGTCCTCCCAGGTCGTCGAGTGCAGACTTTAACTGTCCCACTGGACCTTGACCTGATCTACCATTCGACATCGCAATTGTCGAACGCGATGATCTAAGATGCAGACCAGCTCAGCCGTGAGCGCTCCCTCGTCCGATACCTGCAAGGAACTCATGTCAATCACATGTGTAGCATCACTAATATAATGTCTCAAAACAGATACATGAAAAAAATCGTGCATACACCTCAAAGAATCAGGAAAGGCTAGTCGATAGGCCACGGGCCCCTTTCTCTCCACAATCTTGAAAGGTCCCACGAACCTAGGAGAGAGTTTATCTTCATTTCCAAACTTAATCGAACTCTTATGCGGTTTAAATCGGGATAAGACTCGATCGCCAACCTCATAACTACGGTCGACTTGGTGCGCATCGGCATAACTCTTCTGTCGATCCTGTGCTTCTTTAATCCTTTGTCTTATGGTTTGCATTTGCTCTTCCATTTCTTGGATCGCTTCTGGTCCCACTAGGACCCTATCCTCAAGCCTATCCCAATTCAAGGGCATCCGACACGGTCGCTCGTAAAGAAACTCAAAAGGCGCCATCTTAATGGTGCTTTGGTAACTGTTGTTGTAAGAAAACTCTACTAGAGGAAAGAATTCCTCCCAATGCCTTTGTTGGTCCATCACGTACATGTGCAACATGTCTTCCAAGGTTTGGTTGGTTCGTTCGGTCTGTCCGTCAGTCTCTGGGTGATACACAGTACTAAAGTTAAGTTGGGTTCCCAAGGCCTCTTGGAAACTCGTCCAAAATCATCCAGTAAACATCGATCCTCGATCGGATATAATCCTCTTAGGCATGCCATGCAGCCTCACAATCTCACTGATGAAAACTCTAGCTATGTCAGGTGCCTGATACGTCGTACACACAGGAATAAAGTGAGCACTCTTTGTCAGAGTGTCTACTACTACGAGAATCGAGTCATGTCTCCTTGCCGTCAGTGGCAATCCAACAATAAAATCCATTGAAATGACCTCCCATTTCGATTCCGGAATGGCATGTCTTTGAAGTAATCCTGCTGGGTGTCTATGTTCAGCCTTTACCTGCTGACACTCTAGACATCTGGCCACACAGTTGACTATGTCGGTCTTCATTCCCTTCTAGAAGAATAAGGGTTTAAGGTCTGCCCTCATCTTCATGACTCCCGGGTGAGCCATGTAAACTTCTCTATGAGCCTCGCTCAGGATCAAAATCCTCAACTCGTCGTTTGGTAGTACGTAAATCTGACCTTTAAGCCTCAATAACCCATCGCTATCAAAAGAAAATCCCTCATATCGTGGTACCATCATTGTGTTTTGTTCAATAACACCCTCAACCTCCTTGTACCAATCACTGTCACGCTGTAAAGTGAGAATCTTCTCATGTAGATTCATCTGAAGAGGCAACACCAAAAATATGCGTGGCCTCCGACTCAAAGCATCTGCCACTCAGTTCACTGTTCCCTTTATATAAGTAATCTCAAAGTCGTACTCGCTAAGCAATTCCGACCAATGCCGTTGTCACGCGTTCAGGTCGCTTTTCATAAAAATGTGTTGTAGTCCACAATGATCAGTCCTTAGTTCAAATTTTCATCCAACAAGGTAGTGTCTCCAAACCCTCAAGGCATATACAATGGCTAGTAACTCCAAATCGTGTGTCGCGTAGTTCTCCTTATGCCTTCTCAGTTTCCTCAAAATGTAAGCAATCACTCGTCCGTATTGCATCAAGACTCCACCTAAACCTTCCTTGGATGCGTCTGTGCATACCAAGAAGTCCATGTCCATGTCAGGGACCTTTAGTATCGGCGTTGTTGTCAACAAGTCTTTAAGCCTACGAAACACTTCCGTGCATTTCTCGGTCCAAACAAGCTTCTTATTTTTCTTCTGCAATTCCGTGATCGGATTTGCTATCTTCGAAAATCCCTCGACAAACCGTCGATAGTATCCTACTAAACCCATAAAGCTACGCACTTCTATGACATTCATTGGCACAGGCCATTCCATAATAGCCTTGACCTTGGCTGGATCCACAGTGATACCTTCACCAGAGATGACATGCCCTAAGTAGTGAATCCTCGATTGATAAAAAGAGCATTTGGATAACTTCCCATACAATTTGTGCTCTCGCAGGCACTGTAGTACCAAGCGCAAGTGCTCGTCATGCTCCTCCATCATCTGAGAGTAGATCAAAATATCATCAATGAATACTTGGACGAACTTGTCCAAGTACTCGCGGAACACCCCGTTCATCAAACTCATGAATACCCCTGGGGCATTTGTCAGTCCAAACGGTAAAAAAATAAAATTGTAATGTCCAAATCTTGTCTTAAAGGTGGTCTTAGGGACATCATCCTCCTTGATCCGTAACTGGTGATACCTTGATCGCAAATCAATCTTGAAGAACACCGTCACACCCTTCATTTGATCAAACATATCATCAATTCTTGGTAAGGGATACTGATTCTTGATCGTAGCCTTGTTCAGTTGACGGTAGTCAATGCAAAGCCTCCACGATCCATCCCTCTTCTGAATGAAAATAACAGGTGCACCCCATGGTGACACACTAGGACATATCAGTCCCAGGTCCAACAATTTCTTCAGTTGCATTTTCAACTCTTGTAACTCCGGGGTCGACATCCGATAAGGCGTTCTTTCTATCAGTTCGGTCCTCAATTTCAGGTCTATAGTAAACTCCAATTCCCTTTCCGGCATTATCCCTTGTAACTCCTCTGGAAACACATCCGCAAACTCCTTCACCACCGGAAGGTGTTCTAGACCTTCCACTACTCCCTTCTTGTTTAGTGCAAGGATTGCATAAAGCTTGCACCCCTTGTGCATATTCTTCCGTAGCTGTAAGGAAGAGACGAACCTCAGGGAAACTCCCTGGTTCCATCCTACAATCACGTGTCTTTTTCCCTCGTCATCGACCAAGCTCAATCATTTTGTTTTACAGTTGAGTATCGCCTCATGCGATTCCAACCAATCCATACCAATTACGTCATTGTAAGATCCTAATATCATAACATACAAGTTGGCTCTCATGACAAACTCTCCCAGGTTAAGGGCACAACCCGTAACCTTTCCTCCAACCTTCTGTTTGGCTCCTGAAGCCATCTTTATGAAGCTAAACTCATTCTGATCGACTACCTTTACCTTAATCCTTTTTAGCGCTGCACCAGAAATGAAACTCTCAGTAGCACCTAGATCTATCAAAACACTAAGGGTCTGATCAACGATGGTACCTATCATCTCGAGCACAGTCGACTGGTGCTCTGCCTGGCGGTTATTCACCACTGCATGAATCCGATGGGCCTTGCCCATATCTCCCACTATAGTGGGTCCGACTGATCTAGACGCTCTGGTCCTCTCCACAGGATAGTCACGCTGGTAGTGTGGCTCCCCACACGTCCAATGCCCCTTCTTCAGCCCAGTTGTTTTGGTACCCGAAGTAGAAGATGATGACCCACCAGCCGAAACCCTGGTCTGTTCTGCTGAACAGGCCTAAAGTGTTACTATTGTGGGCGACGCTACTGCTGATGCGGTGGTCCCTGATAAGGTGTCCACTGCTGAGGCAATGGTCGTCGGGGTGTAATATAAATGGATCCCTTCTGGAAGCCACGATATCCTGACGTATGTCTCGCTAGTGTCTGGTGCTTCTGTGTTCCAGATGAAACCTTCCCTGCTGGTCTCGCTGGAGTCTTGGTATGACCCCCACTGATAAGCTCCTCCTATGATATGAGGGCCTTCTGGATGACATCGTGCAAGGTTTGAGGCATCAAAATCATAACCTTTGCACACAAGCTTCCATTAAGGATGAACACGAACCGATTGAACTTAAGTTTCTTGGTGTTAAGATGCAGAGCATACTAGAGGAGCTCCATAAAACATGCCTCGTACTCGGGCACCGTACGACCTCCCTATCATAAGACGTTGAACTCATTGAGCTGATGCTCAATGAATTCCTCTGAAAGATACCTCTCTCGGAACAGTTCTTCAAATAGTTCCCATGACACGTCTTCGACGACCATGTTTAGCTACGGTAGTGTCGACAGGCGAAATCGACCGTCCGTCAACTGAGAGAGTGGAACCGGTCCGGGGTTGTCTAATAACCCAATCCATTTGGGATGAACCACCCTGACGGGTTTAGCGGCTTCGTTAGACGATCTAAGGTCCTAAGAAAACAAAAAGAAAACTAATCTACAATAACTAATCTAACTAAAAAAAAAAAAAAACTAATAAACTAATCTAACTAAAACTAACTATTAAAACAAACTAAACTAAAACTAATTATTAAAACAAACTAAACTAATCTAACTATTATATATATACAATCTACTAACTACTACTATACTAACTCTAACTAATTAACTATATAACTACTAACAAAAATAAATCATATTCACAAAATGTACAATATCTACAATTTACAGATTTAAATAAAACCTGAAAAACTCATTAATATTCTGCCCTAAGACAGTGAAAGATATTTTTGTTGATTTTATAATTTTATGAACAGAAATAAACAAAAAAAAACTAACTAAACAAAACAACTAATATACTAATTCTAACTACAAATCTATATATAACTAAACTACTAATATTATACTAAATAAACGAACATAAATCACAAACTGACCTGGAGAAACGCTCCAGATTTTCCCTATGTATGATGATTGCACTAGCTGATCGGAGGGAAGAAACCTGCACCGAATTATCCAGGAGCTTCTCGTAAACGATAGCTGCAGTGCTCTTCAAGTGTATTTACAGGACAAACAAGACATAAAAATCACAACAATCATATGATTTATAAATCTCCACCATTAGATAAATCTGTATGCAAAGACTTATACTAAATAATTCAATTGATGAAGAAGAGAAATCTGTCATTCATAAACTGAACCAAGTAATTGCTGTGTTTTTAAATGTTGAAAGAAATCAGACATGGATCATATTAATTAATTCATATCATTTTGCAAAAGACTATGATAGCAAAAGTAGTCTATAATCAATTGTTAATGACATGCATAAACTTGAAACAAAAGATTGACATTATGAAAGCAAAAGCTGTAGCAGAACATCAACTTCGGTCTCAATATGTATTAGAAATCCATAGCCTGGTTCTCCCACAAGTGAGGATGATCCTTATTACAAAAATAATAAGTATTTATAAGTTTTCCACAGGGTAAAACCTCCCTGTGGAAGTTATCAAAACTTGTTTACATAAATCTAGGCAGATATCCCAATTTTAACTAAACTAGGAAACTACAATAAAACTAAACACACAAATATCCCCTAGACTGTCCAGCATGTCCCATGCAATTCAAATTTACCTGAAAAGGGTAAAAAATGAACAAGTTAGAAGGATTCTTTATTAATAAAATGATAAAAATCTAATCCTATAGACTAGCTACGGAATCTCGCGATTCTGTAGCTGGTCTAAATAAGACACATAATCAACATTAAAATCAATTGAAAATCTTTTTAAGAATCAAATTCAATTAACATCCAATAGCTATTTGAAAACGAATCATTCAATTTGCAACTGTTATACCATTCAAAATCAAACAAGATCAAAATCAATCAACTGAATACAGAGATAGATGTACTCTGTTTCGTTTGTTGCCAAGAGTCGGGTAGACAAAATCATAATCAAACAGTTTTGAAATCGTTTCATATCCAATTTGAAACTGATATAATCAAAACAAATCACAGGCAATCGTTATGCTTCCTCAACAACAGGAGATACGATCGAATCCAAACAAGATCACTTTTCAAATCGTTATAAATATATTGTCATACGATCTAGGCCGTGAGCGAGTTAAACCATAACTGACTCATAACTGTCCACAAACAAAATCGCAACAGGATCAATTAATTAATAATAGAGTTGGTAATAGATATCTGATCGTTTGTTATTAGCCAAATGAGTCGACAAGATCGGTTTACCTTGATCAAAATCATTTCTTTTAAACGAATTATAACTGGATTCGATAGTGATAACAAAGTCAATCAATTCATTTTGCAAATTAAAATCAAACAGAGCAATTTTTACGATGCGAATCCAGCTCATGAAAATGATCAAACTAACTAAAGATAAACAACAATCCAATCAAGCGGATCAAACAGTGAGGATTTAACAAAGTCATCGTATATTAAGAATGTTCCATGATTCAGGCGTGAATATTATTTTCACAGACTTAAATGAAAGCATTGTTTCCGAAAAAATAGAGTCATTCTTCCCAAATTGGAAACGATCAGAGTTGTATTTCAGCTTTGAAAATTATATAACATAGCATATGTAACAACCAAACTCATGAAATCATTCGACGATCACCGCATACTAACCATAATGAAATCAAATCATGATCGTATTCTAAATTGAGCATGAGAAACTTCCTGTTCAGAGTAGATACAAAACGAATTCAATTGAAAGAAAACTATCAGTTTCGTTGACTCAATCAGACAAGCGACCAAATCAAATCCAAACGAAAACCATTCAAATCCAAAAAAGCTATCTATGGCTAAACTGGGAATGATCAAATCGCGTATTCAAAACGAAATCCCATTTATTTTTAGCAAAGAAAAAATATACAGGATGAACACATTATGACAGAGTCATTTCAAAATGTAAACAGAGCTATTCAAAGACCAAATTCAAATCATTATATTAACCCTGATCATTCACACAACTAGAACAATTTCGAAAATCATACCTGTATGAAAAGCATATGGATTGATCACAACAATTTGGAGTTGATAATGGCTGTGGGCGATTCAACATTCTTGAAAACGATGGAGCCAATTGTCTTATGCTTCTTATCAGTTGCTTGGAGTTTGTCTCTTTGGCTGGTCAACACTACAACTTGATTTTCCAGCGATTGAATTTTCGATTGGAGTATGGGAGCGTCGATGTAGTATCGTTCCAGCCACAAATCACATTGGTCACAGGATGACTGTGTGGGCTTTGAAAGTGCATGCGAAGGTTTGATCATATTGCTGAGGGTTTCGTTAGGCAATTTAATCCCAGGGTAGTTAGGATTATTCTTTAGGCAGGGGGGAAGATTCATCACGAAATCATAAGGTGGTTCGGGGCATAAACCCTGTGAGTAAGGGTACTCACTGGCTAAGAAACGTTCAATGTCAGAATATGAATCCTCACTAAGGATTATAGGCTTCGAATCAGCAGAGGGTTTAGGTTTGTTCCTTGCCATTCTCAAAATAAGCCGAGTGTTCTTTTTACCCTTGGCATTAGCAGTAGGGTTTGTCTTAGCCTTTTTTCTCACAGGTCTCTTTATAGCCTCGGCCTTCTCAGTTCCAACATCTGGTAAGTCTAAAGCAGGGTCAACCGAAGGCTTAGGAGAGGGCAATAGGATATGGAAGGGCACGGGTGGCTCGACATTGGTTTCATTCACCACAGGCTTGTCAACCTAGACAGGGTCTGTCATCAAAACCATTTCGAGTGATGAAAGCTCTCCAGCTATCACCATGTAGAACCAAATGATAAACAATGATAAGTTTAATAAGTCCATGGTGGAACAGGCTACTGTTAGCCTTTTCCCTTTTAAACCTTTTCGACATTTTATATAGGCTACGATGGAAGTAAAAGGGCATATTCAATGGGTATCCCATAAAATTCATTAACAAACGCAAGTGGTAGAGAAACACGAGTCCATATCGACCTTCACAGGTCACGAATTGCTTGACTATTATGAAAAGGTCATGCCATCGTGGTTTGAGCATAGATATGGGCATACCTCTGTCACAAGAGGTGACCTTTCGAGAGACGAACAATAGTGTCCATGGAACCTCTTCCACTTTCAAATTTTTGAACCAACGCTGGCCTGTGGAAGGTAACCCTGTAGCAGAACTAATAAACCTCTCATCGATTTCCAACTGTATGTCACCCACCTTGGCTCTACAACCATCGAAAGTCAAAGCGAACTGCTGTTCCACAACTAAATTAAAACCCTCAAATCTCTGGATGAAGGTAAGCCAACCATTTTCCTCCAAGTCTTTGTGGGCATTGTCAAATAACAGTAAGGCTTGGCTGCCGTTTGGCTCGATTCGCATGACTGGTGCCATGGAGCTGAGCACACGATAAGTCTAGGGTTTGGATCATAGCACACATAGGAGAAAAGTGCACAAAGGGTTATTTGGGCTAACAGAGGTGAACGAGGATAAGGGCTAGACATAAATGTTAGCGTGCGAAGGTGGTGGAGCTTATCTCTGCCATGCAAAATAGTTATTGCCAATAGTACCACCGCCAGTGTTCATAGCTGTTAAACCTCATTATAGTATAGTTCAATAATCATGTCATTTTCCCAACCAATGAAACCAATGGTAAGTGTATAAACCAATGCACACAACCAACGTTGTACCATAGTTTTAAAACATCAACATTCAATTTGAAACCAATACCAAATGTTTAACCATGCGTGAATGTATTGTAACAACTCATATCAATAGTTTAACCAATGTACCAATGGGTCTTCATGTGATCAACATGCCAACAGTTATGAAAACACAAACATAGGTGTCATATTAAAAGATATATATGAAGGATTTAATCATAACCCCTATGTATTTTCATGAAACCAAAGGTCAAGTAGTTCAAATAACATATAAATCCAAACGCCAATGTATTACAAATTCAATGAAACCAAGTCACAAAATCAATCGAAGCATGAGTACCGATAAAAATATCTTGCCAATTGGATAATGATAATTAAAAGGTAAGAGAAATGGGCATATTGACCAGAAGGGTCATGACAATTCAAATAATGACTTCAATGTGACTTCGAAAGACTAAGTTTTCACGCTTACAGTCGTGAAAACAAAACGAAGGTAAATGGGCAAATGTTGCAAAAAATAAAAGTGTCATGATTTGAAGATTGCGACGAACAATTGATGTTTGCAAAACATTGGTGTAGGCAGCTTATAAGACAATAAAAAAATGTGAATTGGCTGCCAACAATGGAAACACACTGGTATAAGCAGTTATCTCTGCTAAAAGGAACAAATTCAGATTAGGACAACAAAGATAATTCCAACTCAAAATAACAACCAGAAAATCGTATAAACATCATCATTAACCAACTATTCCAGCAGTGTTTTAAAAGATCAAAACTGATAACAATCTTAAGACCAGCAAGTCACGATATTAAAGATAAAATCTCCAATACTATTGGCATGGCCACTGCTGCCAGTAGGCGTCCATAGCCTCGACAGGGTTGCCATTTAACCCACTCTGACATCTGTATCCTGCCAAGAAGTTCTGGATCAGAATAAAGGACGTTTTGAGGTTAAGAGGTTTCTTATTTATGAATTTTCATATACCCGACATTGCTTCGCTGCCAGTGGGCCTGTTCAGTACCCCAGCGAAGTTGCCTTGGTGTCATGCATGCATTTACCTGCTGCCAGCAGACCTGTTCAGTATCCTGACGGGTTTACAAGCACTTCCCACAACTCTTATTCATAATTTATTTTGTTTTGTTTTTTCATAGATATATATTTGAGCGGGGTGACGCTGAAAATCATGATATTTTAACATATTTTTTCAGACCTCATCATAATTTTTTAGAACTGTCCTTTATTTAGATCAAGAGATGTTTTATTTAGAAAAACAAATTCCTAAGGCAGGGAGACATCCTCTGAGTCATTCCTTTACAGAATAGGGACAATGTAAAAAGATAATGGATGATCATGAAGAACTTCACTCAGAGATCGAAATCAGTAAACTTCTTTCAAACAACAGACTTTTCCAACACAGGTATAAATTTCAGCGATAAACCATTGATGTTTATACAAACTTTCTTAGAGGTTATTTGAGCGAAGGAAATTTCTATTGTCTTCGTCTGAATGGCTCATTGTACAGGTATGTGTGTTTCAAAGAAAACACAAACTGATAAATTCAAAGAAAAATCAAAAACTAAAAAGCAAATAAAAAGCACACAAAAGCAAAATATGTACATAATATACAAGGGTTGTCATCAAGCAAAGTATCTTTTTAGGGCTTGGCCATTCACCGGGTAGGTATCAAGCTGCCCTTCAAGATTCTACAATCGAAAAGAACCGGGACCCAACTTTTCAACAATTAAAAACGGTCCAAGCCATAAGTTTTGAAATTTCATGTGCTCTCCCTTTCCCTCGTGTGGTTTGTCCCACTTCAAGACGAGATCACCTACTTCAAAATTCCTATCAGAAGCAGAGTTAGAATCGAACCAGATTTTAACCAATTGTTGATGTTGATATAGCTTATGTTTAGCTTGGGCTCTTACCTCTTCTAGCTTCATCAAAGCGTTAATTCGGTTTTCCAGAGGGGGACAATCTTCTTCTTGGACTTTCTGTGACAACTGAAGTGAAGGAAGGAGAATGTGAGGAGGCAAAATTGCTTCTCTGCCATAAACGAGAAAAAAGGGGGAGTTACCTATAGCAGTTTTTGGCGTTACCCTATCAGCCCACAATACGTTCAATAGTGCATTGTGCCAATTCTTGTGATTTTCAACCACCGTTCTCTTGATGATTTTGATCAAGTTCTTGTTTGTGGATTCTACCAATCCATTGCCTTGGAAGTAATAGCTAGTAGAATACTTCTGCTTAATTCCTTTCTCCAAAGCGAACTCGCTCATCTCAAGAGAGGAAAAGTAAGAAACATTATCGAAAACTAAACAGTCAGGGATGCTGAAACGAGTGATAATATTCGAGTTTAAAAAGGCAATTACCTGACTGGTGTTGACAGTTCTTAGTGCAGTAGCTTCAGACCATCAGGTAAAGTAATCTGTGGCTGTCACAATAAACTTGTGCTGTTGTGAGGACAGAGGGTTTATTGGACCTATGATATCAAGGTCCCACTACTGAAAAAAAGAATCTACTGAAACAAGCTGCAAAGGAAAGGATGGTTTTTGTAACCACCCTGATGCTTTCTGACAGATGATACATTTACGACACAAGGCATGGGCGTCTCTAAAAAGCGTGGGCTAGTAATAACCGGCTCTTAAAACCTTATGAGTAGTGGTGTCACAACCAAAATGACCACCAGCTTCTCCTGCATGCAACTCTAGCAAGACTTTTTCTGCTTCATCTTTTTCAAGACAATGCATCAGTACACCATCAAAATTTTGACGAAACAGAACACCATTAACCAGATGGAAAGAGGCATACTTTAGTCTCAACGCTCTTATTTTAGTGGGGTCAAGGTGACGACGGGTTGACCCATGTTCAAGACAGAATCTTATCTCGTCGTACTAAGGACTAACAGGGTGTTGTGCGCAACAGATTAGGCTTTGATCGCTTTGTCCTAGGTTTGACATATCACTTTCTTCTTGCTGTCCTGCTGCTGAATCAGCAACTAACTTGCATAACCCTTGGCCTCTCACTATCTGAGTTGGGGTGATTTCTAAGTCATACTCCTGCAAGGAGGTGACCCAGTTGGATCTCTTTTCTCCTAGTTCCTTATGTACTAACAGGTTCCTCACGGCTGGGTAGGGGACAATGACTTTCGTCCTTGACTTCAAAATATAGGACCGGAAGTGTTTAACTTCTTTGAAAACAACATAGGCTTGCCGATCTATTGCTGGGTAATTAAGTTCAGCACCTTTGAAAGAAGAGCTCATAAAGGCAATGGGTAATTTGTTGTTTTCGACATTCTTTTGAGTTCGGACGATGACATAGGAACGGTCAGAAGCAAAAGTGTAGAGTGTAAAGTCTTGAGAAAAATCTGGGCTCATGAGAGATGGAGCGTCTATTATGGCCTTCTTTATTGCATTAAAAGCTTGATTTTCTAGGGGTCCCCAGTGATATTGGGTGTCTTTCTTAATCAAGTTCTGCAAGGGTCTGACCATTTCGGAGAAGATGGGGACAAATCTTCTCACGAAGTTAATCTGGCCTAAGAAAGACTACATAGATTTTTTGGATGTAGGAGGAGGAAGTTTTGCGATGAATTGAGTCCTTTCAGGGTCAATAATCATCCCTTCACTAGACATAATGAATCCTAAGAGTTTACCCTGTTCTATTGCAAAGATGGATTTTTTCGGATTTAAAGAGATGCCGTATTTACGACATCGCAGTAGGACGACTCATAAGTGAGCTAGATGATCGTTTTTGTTTTTAGAAAATACAGTCACATCATCTAAGTAAACTACGATGGACTGATTGATTAAGCCTCGGAAAGCAATATCCATTGCTCTCTGAAAAGTGGCTCCAACATTAATCAATCCAAAGGGCATTTTGCGATAAGCATAAGTGCCCCACAGAGTATGGAAGGTAGTTTTTAGGTGGTCTGGTGGAGACATCAGGACTTGGTTGTATCCAGAGAAACCATCCAATAAAGATAGCCTCTCGAAAATAGATACCTGTTGAAGGATCTATTCCATGGGCATGACAAGATAGTTGTCTTTATCAGACGGTCTATTGAGGTTTCGGAAATCGATGCAAAGTCGGATTTCCCCACTCTTCTTCCGGACTGGGACAAGGTTAGAAACCCACTGAGTGTTTCTAACAGAAAAAATTATCTTAGCATTTAGGAGCTTGTTCAATTCTTTTTGAACGGTCGGTTTGAGTTTGGGGTGCATTTTCCTCAGTTTTTGCTGAAAGGGTAAGGTTTGGGGTTTCATCGGGATGACATGTTGTATGATATTAGGGTCGAAAGTTTTGAGGTCATCATACGTCCATGAAAAGACATATTTAAATTCTCTAAACAATTTAATGAATGCAACTTTTTCTTGTTGAAAACATCCCAACCCTAGATTAATGCACTGAGGATTTTCATCAGTTCCTAGGTTTACTTTTTCATAAGATAACGAGGAACTGTTGGTTTTACAATTGAACATCTTTTTAAATTTATCTTGAAAATCATAAAACTTCTATAATCTAATTATAGATTTTGGGATCGAGTTTACCATATCCAATGAAGATTCGGGAGTTTTCGGATCTGGTATTACCGTGAAATTGCGTAAATTGTCATCATGTGTGTGTTCATCTATCACCGCACCTTGAAAATTTTCTTCCATGTGTAGAAAGTTAATAATCTAATGATCATCATCAAATACTCTCCAGTTCGTGATGTTGTCGGGAACAGATGGCCGAAAAATCAGCTCGATGGAGAATGCGTCTGGGGATAAGCTTTCTGCAGGAAGAAGTTTAGAAGCTACATTAGCTAATAAATTTGCTTCAGAGTTATTCAATCTAGGAGTAGAATTTATATTGAAAGATGAAAATTTGTTCATTAAATTCCATACCTCAGACTGGTATCTTTTTAGATGCGGGGACAAACAGTGGATAGAATCTCTTACCTGTCTAACCACTATTTCAGAGTCGCCAAAGATGGTTAAATTTTGAATGTTCATATCCAAAGCTTTTCTGAGACCTTGCAGTAAAGCCTCATATTCTGCAGTATTGTTAGTACATTCAAATTCCAACTTACATGCTATTAATGTTTTGTTACCTGCCGGATTGATAATGCCGCAGCCTGCTTCAGCTCCTTCTTTGGACTTTGACCCGTCGAAATAAAGAGACAAGATTTTATTTGCATCGGGCACATGGGATCGTTGCGTGGAAACTGCTGGATGCATATATGCTACAATCTCAGACTACTATTCTAGATTGGTGATAGGTGAAGCCTCGGCCATGAAATTGTCGAAGAAGGTGTCCATTCCTTGTACTTCAGGTGAATCAACAGAAGGTGTATACGGTTCATTGGGATCGTTCAAATCTGTGACCGTGAACTTAAGGTAGTGCTCACGATTTACTTTGATTTTATTAGGCTTGCCATTTTCTGGAAGCCATAGATGAGACCAATCTGTCGTGAAATAACCATGTAGCTGTTCCGACCAGTCCTTGCTTAAAAACATACCATACACTTCTGGAATATCCACAACAATTATATCAATAACTTGATGAACCTTGGGGTTAGATGATAATCTAATAAGCACATTCTTTAGTTCGCCTATAACTTTGACATTTGTCCAGTCAAGTTGTATGATTTTTAAAGTCAGTGGTTCAACTTCAGCGTTAATATTCTGGCAAACAGACCAAGGCATCACATTGGATGATGCCCCTGAGTCTACCATACAATTGTGCACGTTTCTATTAAAGATCTCGAAAGTTAATAGAAAAGGAGGTACATTTTTGCGACTACTAAGAGTGGTAGCTTGTGGCTTTTTACTTGCAGTTTCTACGACTACTTTATCTACATTATTTACATTATTTGCAGGAAGTCTTCCTTTATCTAGAGGATCGGGATTATTTTTAGTGGAAGTCTTCTAGGGAGCTTTGTTTTGCACAACCTTATTACCATTAGAACTACCATTTTTTCCATTCTCTGAGATATTTTGCAACATTTTTTGTAACAAAAATGGAAACTTCAATAACTCATAAATAGAAATGTTAGCCCTTAACTTTTTAAGATCTTCAACAACATCATAATCTAAGTTGGGGTTCACATTACTCTATTTAGTCTCAACTGATTTAGATTGCTTTGGGGGCGGAGTTGTAGTGTTTTCGAAAGAAGGTTGGTTTGCTGTCTTACTCCTGGTATTATAAGGATGAACTGTCTCAAAGTTAGCTTGAAAGATGCTATCCAAGAAATATCCAAAAATGTTTGGAGAAGACTCTTCTTCTTGAACTGTCTCTTGTTCAACTACCTCCTCAAGGATCTCAGGAGGTATCAAATTATCTTGGGCTTCTAGAATTGTTTGAAGGGTGCATTGCAAACTTTCTAGATTAAGGCCTTCGGTGGTTGGGTTAGGTCGGTTGGTGGGAAAAGGCTTCCGGAACGGGGGTTTGTAAGGCCCTTTACTCGAGGAAGCTTCTTTAGTCGATGTTTTTAAGTCTATAACTTGATTTGATAGTTTTTGAACAACCTTAGTTAAGTTTTCCAAATCAGAATTTTCAGGTTGTATTTTACTCTAAGTGGGTCTGGGGAGGATTTCAATCTTCTTTTTGGAAGAAGAACTAGTCTCGGTTTCGTTGCTAGTAGAGTCTTTAAGACTAAGTATGTCTTTTTCAATCTGGTCGGCCTCCTCGAAGTCTTCTAACAACGTGGATTTCTTAGATCGTTTGATCCAAATAGCTATACTTTGATGCAAAGCTTTAGTGTAGTAAGCTATTATAAGACTCTCAGCAGGCATGGAATCCGTAGGGATTCAGTTTTTGAGTGTTAAGAATCTTTGATTAAAGTCTTTAACTTTTTCTTTTAGGTTCATTCTTAAGCTAGAAAGATCCATGACTAAGACTTCCGGAGGCTTACCGTCTCCGAACTTTTCCAAAAAACACGACTCAAACTTTTCCCAAGACACGATGGTATGGAGTTGTTGGGAAAAGTACCATGTTGATGCATTACCCTCGAAAGTATAAGGGAACAACCTACATACAACATCTTCATGTTTGACATTGCGGAGTCTTATGGCTAACATAAACTTTTTAATATGATCTTCAACGATCTGTTTTGAGTCGGGGTCAAACTTTGGAAGCCATTTCTCCTGATGCTTAGGTAAAGGGTGCTGAGCTCCTGGCACAACTACGACATCCTGATCAAGCTAGGGTCTAGCAGGGTTGTTCTGATTTTCCATTGGGGTAGTGGGTGTGGAAGGCTGAGAAGGGGGATTATCTTCGTCAGAGGAATCTCCTCTAGAAGAGGAAGGAGATGATGGAGGTGGCGAAGGAAGTATCCCAGATCCTCCTACAGCAGGATTTAAGATTGGATATGAAGGATTCACAGTGAGGTTAGTGTCACCTAACTATTCTCTGATATTAGAGAAGTCCAAAGGTTGACCCCACAGATGGTTTGGTTGCCTCAAACGGGCTAGGGCACTATGTGTTTTTATAAGAGATTGGCAAACAATCTCTTGTATGTCACCACCTATAGGATTAGGGGTTGATGGCTCAACTATGATCTGCAGATTGTCGGTTGAAGTAGTTGCTGTTTGAAGGGGAATATTATCATTTGAATGGATTCTAGTCACTATAGGTGAGCGATTAGGTGGTGGAGGAGTGTTGCGACTGCCTCGTGCCATTAATTAAGTTCAGGCCCTCCTTCTAGCGCCATTTGTTGACGGGCGAAATCGACCGTCCGTCAACTGAGAGAGTGGAACCGGTCCGGGGTTATCTAATAACCCAAGCCATTTGGGATGAACCACCCTGACGGGTTTAGCGACTCCGTTAGCCAATCTAAGGTCCTAAGAAAACAAAAGGAAAACTAATATACAATAACTAATCTAACTAAAAAAAAAACAAACTAATAAACTAATCTAACTAAAACTAACTATTAAAACAAACTAAACTAAAACTAATTATTAAAACAAACTAAACTAATCTAACTATTCTATATATACAATCTACTAACTACTACTATACTAACTCTAACTAATTAACTATATAACTACTAACAAAGATAAATCATATTCACAAAATGTACAAGATCTACAATTTACAGATTTAAATAAAACCTAAAAAACTCATTAATATTCTGCCCTAAGACAACGAAAGATATTTTTGTTGATTTTATAATTTTATGAACAGAAATAAACAAAAAAAAACTAACTAAACTAAACAACTAATATACTAATTCTAACTACAAATCTATATATAACTAAACTACTAATATTATACTAAATAAACGAACATAAATCACAAACTGACCTGGAGAAATGCTCCAGATTTTCCCTATGTATGATGATTGCGCTAGCTGATCGGAGGGAAGAAACCCACACCGAATTATCCAGGAGCTTCTCGTAAATGATAACTGCAGTGCTCTTCAAGTGTGTTTACATGACAAACAAGACATAAAAATCACAACAATCATATGATTTATAAATCTCCACGATTAGATAAATCCGTATGCAAAGACTTATACTAAATAATTCAATTGATGAAGAAGAGAAATTTGTCATTCATAAACTGAACCAAGTAATTGCTGTGTTTTTAAATGTTGAAAGAAATCAGACATGGATCATATTAATTAATTCATATCATTTTGCAAAATACTATGATAGAAAAAATAATCTATAATCAATTGTTAATGACATGCATAAACTTGAAACAAAAGATTGACATTATGAAAGCGAAAGTTGTAGCAGAACATCAACTTCTGTCTCAGTTTGTATTAGAAATCCATAGCCTGGTTCTCCCACAAGTGAGGATGATCCTTATTACAAAAATAATAAGTATTTATAAGTTTTCCACAGGGTAAAACCTCCCTGTGGAAGTTACCAAAACTTGTTTACATAAATCTAGGCAGATATCCCAATTTTAACTAAACTAGGAAACTACAATAAAACTAAACACACAAATATCCCCTAGACTGTCCAGCATGTCCCATGCAATTCAAATTTACCCTAAAAGGGTCAAAAATGAAAAAGTTAGAAGGATTCTTTATTAATAAAATGATAAAAGTCTAATCCTATAGACTAGCTACAGAATCTCGCGATTCTGTAGCTGGTCTAAATAAGACAAAGAATCAACATTAAAATCGATTGAAAATCTTTTTAAGAATCAAATTCAATTAACATCCAATAGCTATTTGAAAATGAATCATTCAATTTGCAACTGCTATACCATTCGAAATCAAACAGGATCAAAATCAATCAACCGAATACAGAGATAGATGTACTCTGTTTCGTTTGTTGCCAAGAGTCGGGTAGACAGAATCATAATCAAACAGTTTTGAAATCGTTTCATATCCAATTTGAAACTGATATAATCAAAACAAATCGCAGACAATCGTTATGCTTCCTTAACAACAAGAGATACGATTGAATCCAAACAAGATCACTTTTCAAATCATTATAAATGTATTGTCATACGATCTAGGCCATGAGCGAGTTAAACCATAACTGACTCATAACTGTCCACAAACGAAATCGCAACAGGATCAATTAATTAATAACAGAGTTCGTAATAGATATCCGATCGTTTGTTATTATCCAAATGAGCTGACAAGATCGATTTACCTTGATCAAAATCATTTCTTTTAAACGAATTATAACTGGATTCGATAGTGATAAAAAGTCAATCAATTCATTTTGCAAATTAAAATCAAACAGAGCAATTTTTACGATGCGAATCCAGCTCATGAAAATGATCAAACTAACTGAAGATAAACAACAATCCAATCAAGCGGATCAAACAATGAGGATTTAACAAAGTCATCGTATATTAAGAATGTTCCATGATTCGGGCGTAAATATTATTTTCACAGACTTAAATGAAAGCATTGTTTCCGAAAAAACAGAGTCGTTCTTCCCAAATTGGAAACGATCAGAGTTGTATTTCAGCTTTGAAAATTATATAACATAGCATATGTAACAACCAAACTCATGAAATCATTCGACGATCACCACATACTAACAATAATGAAATCAAATCATGATCGTATTCTAAATTGAGCATGAGAAACTTCCTGTTCAGAGTAGATACAAAATGAATTCAATTGAAAGCAAACTATCAGTTTCATTGACTCAATCAGACAAGCGACCAAATCAAATCCAAATGAAAACCATTCAAATCCAAAAAATCTATCTATGGCTAAACTGGGAATGATCAAATCGCGTATTCAAAACGAAATCCCATTTATTTTTAGCAAAGAAAAAATATACAGGATGAACACATTATGACAGAGTCATTTCAAAATGTAAACAGAGCTATTCGAAGACCAAATTCAAATCATTATATTAACCCTGATCATTCACACGACTAGAACAATTTCGAAAATCATACCTGTATGACGAGCAGATGGCTTTATCACAACAATTTGGAGTTGATAACGGCTGTGGGTGATTCAACATTCTTGAAAACGATGGAGCCAGTTGTCTTCTGCTTATTATCAGTTGCTTGGAGTTTGTCTCTTTGGCTGGTCAACACTGCAACTTGATTTTCCAGTGATTGAATTTTCGATTGGAGTATGGGAACATCGATGTAGTATCGTTCTAGCCACAAATCACATTGGTCACAGGATGACTCTGTGGGATTTGAAAGTGCAGGTGAGGGTTTGATCATATTGCTGAGGGTTTCGTTAGGAAATTTAATCCCAGGGTAGTTAGGATTATTCTTTAGGCAGGGGGGAAGATTCATCACGAAATCATAAGGTGGTTCGGGGGATAAACCCTGTGAGTAAGGGTACTCACTGGCTAAAAAATGTTCAATGTCAGAATCCGAATCCTCACTAAGGATTATAGGCTTCGAATCAGCAGAGGGTTTATATTTGTTCCTTTCCATTCTCGAAATAAACCGAGCGTTCTTTTTACCCTTGGAATTAGTAGTAGGGTTTGTCTTAGCCTTTTTTCTCACAGGTCTCTTTATAGCCTCGGCCTTCTCAGTTCCAACGTATGGTAAGTCAAAAGCAGGGTCAAACGAAGGCTTAGGAGAGGGCAATAGGATATGGAAGGGCACGGGTGGCCCGACCTTGGTTTCATTCACCACAGGCTTGTCAACCTGGACAGGGTCTGTGTCATCAAAACCATTTCAAGTGATGAAAGCTCTCCAGCTATCACCATGTAGACCCAAATGATAAACAATGATAAGTTTAATAAGTCCATGGTGGAACATGCTACTGTCAGCCTTTTCCCTTTTAAACCTTTTCGACATTTTATATAGGATACGATGGAAGTAAAAGGGCATTTTCAACGGGTATCCCATAAAATTCATTAACAAACGCAAGTGGTAGAGAAACACGAGTCCATATCAACCTTCACAGGTCACGAATTGCTTGACTATTATGAAAAGGTCATGCCATCATGGTTTGAGCATAGATATGGGCATACCTCTGTCACAAGAGGTGAACTTTCGGGAGACGAACAGTAGTGTCCATGGAACCTCTTCCACTTTTGAATTTTTGAACCAACGTTGGCCTTTTGCAGGTAAACCTGTAGCAGAACTAATAAACCTCTCATCGATTTCCAACTGTATGTCGCCCACCTTGGCTCTACAGCCATCGAAAGTCAAGGCGAACTGCTGTGCCACAACTAAATTAAAACCCTCAAATCTCTGGATGAATGTAAGCCAACCATTTTCCTCCAAGTCTTTGCAGGCATTGTCAAATAACAGTAAGGCTTGGCTGCTGTTTGGCTTGATTCACACGACTGGTGCCATGGAGCCGAGCACAGAGTAAGTCTAGGGTTTGGATCATAGCACACACAGGAGCAAAGTGCACGAAGGGTTATTCGGGCTAACAGAGGTGAACGAGGATAAGGGCTAGGCATAAATGTTAGCGTGCGAAGGTGGTGGAGCTTATACCAAATGTTAGTTTTAAAACATCAACATTCAATTTGAAACCAATACCAAATGTTTAACCATGCGTGAATGTATTGTAACAACTCATATCAATAGTTTAACCAATGTACCAATGGGTCTTCATGTGATCAACATGCCAACAGTTATGAAAACACAAACATAGGTGTCATATTAAAAGATATATATGAAGGATTTAATCATAACCCCTATGTATTTTCATGAAACCAAAGGTCAAGTAGTTCAAATAACATATAAATCCAAAATTCCAATGTATTACAAATTCAATGAAACCAAGTCACAAAATCAATCAAAGCATGAGTACCGATCAAAAGATCTTGCCAATTGGATAATGATAATTAAAAGGTAAGCACAATGGGCATATTGACCAGAAGGGTAATGAAAATTCAAATAATGACTTCAATGTGATTTCGAAAGACTAAGTTTTCATGCTTACAGTCGTGAAAACAAAACGAAGGTAAATGGGCAAATGTCGCAAAAAATAAAAGTGTCATGATTTGAAGATTGTGACGAACAATTGATGTTTGCAAAACATTGGTGTAGGCAGCTTATAAGACAATAAAAAAATGTGAATTGGCTACCAACAATGGCAACACACTGGTAGAAGCAGTTATCTCTGCTAAAAGGAACAAATTCAGATTAGGACAACGAAGATAATTCCAACTCAAAATAACAACCAGAAAATCGTATAAACATCATCATTAACCAACTATTCCAGCAGTGTTTTAAAAGATGAAAATTGATAACAGTCTTAAGACCAGCAAGTCACGATATTAAAGATAAAATCTCCAATACTGTTGGCATGGAAACTACTGCCAGCAGGCATCCATAGCCTCGATAGGGTTGCCATTTAACCCACTTTGACATCTATATCCTGCCAAGAAGTTCTGGATCAGAATAAAGGACATTTTGAGGTTAAGAGGTTTCTTATTTACGATTTTTCATATACCCGACATTGCTTCGCTGCCAGCAGGCCTGTTTAGTACCTCGACAAAGTTGCCTTGGCATCATGCGTGCATTTACCCACTGCCAGCAGACCTGTTCAGTATCCCGACGGATTTAGAAGCATTTAAAAACGGTCCAAGCCATAAGTTTTGAAATTTCGTGTGCTCTCCCTTTCCCTCGTGTGGTTTGTCCCACTTCAAGACGAGATCACCTAGTTCAAAATTCCTATCAGAAGCATAGTTAGAATCGAACCAAATTTTAACCAATTGTTGATGTTGATCTAGCTTACGTTTAGCTTGGGCTCTTACCTCTTCTAGCTTCATCAAAGCATTAATTCAGTTTTCCAGAGGGGGACAATCTTCTTCTTGGACTTTCTGTGACAACTGAAGTGAAGGAAGGAGAATGTGAGGAGGAAGAATTGCTTCTCTGCCATAAACGAGAAAAAAAGGGGAGTTACCTATAGCAGTTTTTGGCGTTACCCTATCAGCCCACAACGCGTTCAACAGTGCATTGTGCCAATTCTTGTGATTTTCAACCACCGTTCTATTGATGATTTTGATCAAGTTCTTGTTTGTGGATTCTGCCAATCCGTTGCCCTGGGGGTAATAGCTAGCAGAACACTTCATCTTAATTCCTTTCTCCAAAGTGAACTCACTCATCTCAAGAGAGGAAAAGTAAGAAGCATTATCAAAAACTAAACAGTCAGGGATGCCGAAACGAGTGATAATATTCGAGTTTAAAAAGGCAATTACCTGACTAGTGTTGACAGTTCTTAGCGCGACAGCTTCAGACCATCGGGTAAAGTAATCTGTGGCTGTCACAATAAACTTGTGCTGTTGTGAGGATGAAGGGTTTATTGGACCTATGATATCAAGGCCCCACTGCTGAAAAGGAGAATCTACTGAAACGGGCTGCAAAGGAAAGGCTGTTTTTTGTAACCGCCCTGATGCTTTCTGACAGATGATACATTTAGGACAGAAGGCATGGGCGTCTCTAAAAAGCGTGGGCTAGTAATAACCGGCTCTTAAAACCTTATGAGTAGTGGTGTCACCACCAAAATGACCACCATCTTCTCCTGCATGCAACTCTAGCAAGACTTTTTTTTCTTCGTCTTTTTCAAGACAATGCATCAGTACGCCGTCAAAATTTTGACGAAACAAAACACCATTAACCAGATGGAAAGAGGCATACTTTAATCTCAATGATCTTATTTTAGTGGGGTCAAGGTGACGGGGGGTTGACCCATGTTCAAGACAAAATCTTATCTCGTTGTACCAAGGACTAACAGGGTGTTGTGCGCAACAGATTAGGCTTTGATCGCTTTGTCCTAGGTTTGACGTATCACTTTCTTCTTGCTGTCCTGCTGCTGAATCAACGACTAACTTGCATAACCCTTGGCCTGTCACTATCTGAGCTGGGGTGATTTCTAAGTCATACTCCTGCAAGGAGGTGACCCAGTTGGCTCTCTTTTCTCCTAGTTCCTTCTGTACTAACAGGTTCCTCACGGCTGGGTAGGGGACAATGACTTTCGTCCTTGACTTCAAAAGATAGGACCAGAAGTGTTTAACTGCTTTGAAAATAGCACAGGCTTGCCGATCTATTGCTGGGTAATTAAGTTCAGCGCCTTTGAAAGTAGAGCTCATAAAGGCAATGGGTACTTCGTTGTTTTCGACATTCTTTTGAGTTAGGATGGCGGCATAGGAACGGTCAGAAGCAAAATTGTAGAGTGTAAAGTCTTGAGAAAAATTTGGGCTCATGAGAGACGGAACATCTATTATGGCTCTCTTTATTGCATTAAAAGCTTGATTTTCTAGGGGTCCCCAGTGATATTGGGTGTCTTTCTTAATCAAGTTCTACAAGGGTCTGACCATTTCGGAGAAGCTGGGGACAAATCTTCTCACGAAGTTAATCTGGCCTAAGAAAGACTACATAGATTTTTTGGATGTAGGAGGAGGAAGTTTTGTGATGACTTGAGTCCTTTCGGGGTCAATAATCATCCCTTCACTAGACACAATGAATCCTAAGAGTTTACCCTGTTCTACTGCAAAGATGGATTTTTTTGGATTTAAAGAGATGCCGTATTTATGACATCACAGTAGGATGGCTCGTAAGTGAGCTAGATGATCATTTTTGTTTTTAGAAAATACAGTCACATCATCTAAGTAAACTACGACAGACTGATTGATTAATCCTCGGAAAGCAATATCCATTGCTCTCTGAAAAGTGGCTCCAGCATTAATCAATCCAAAAGGCATTTTGCGATAAGCATAAGTGCCCCACGGAGTACGGAAGGTAGTTTTTAGTTGGTCTGGTGGAGATATCAGGACTTGGTTGTATCCAGAGAAACCATCCAATAAAGATAGCCTCTCGAAACCAGATACCTATTGAAGGATCTGTTCCATGGGCGGGACATGATAGTTGTCTTTATCAGACGCTCTATTGGGGTTTCAGAAATCAACGCAAAGTCGGATTTCCCCACTCTTCTTCTGGACTGGGAAAAGGTTAGAAACCCACTGATTGTGTCTAACAAGAAAAATTATCTTAGCATTTAGGAGCTTGTTCAATTCTTTTTGAACGGTCGGTTCAAGTTTGGGGTGCATTTTCCTCAGTTTTTGATGAAAGGGTAAGGTTTGGGGTTTCATCGGGATGACATGCTGTATGATATTAGGGTCGAAAGATTTGAGGTCATCATATGTCCATGCAAATACATCTTTAAATTCTTTGAACAATTTAATGAATGCAACTTTTTCTTGTTGAGAACATCCCAACCCTAGATTAGTGCACTGAGGATTTTCATCAGTTCCTAGGTTTACTTTTTCATAAGATAACGAGGAACTGTTGGTTTTACAATTGACCGTTTTTTTAAATTTATCTTGAAAATCATAAAACTTCTCTAATCTAATTACAGATTTTGGGATCGAGTTTACCATATCCGATGAAGATTCAGGAGTTTTCGGATCTGGTATTACTGTGAAATTGCGTAAATTGTCATCATGTGTGTGTTCGTCTATCACCGCACCTTGAAAAGTTTCTTCCATGTGTAGAAAGTTAATAATCTGCTGATCATCGTCAAATACTCTCTAGTTCGTGATGTTGTCGGGACCGGATGGCCGGAAAAGCAGCTCGACGGAGAATGCGTTTGGGGATAAGCCTTCTGCAGGAATAAGTTTAGAAGCTACATTAGCTAATAAATCTGCTTCAGAGTTATTCAATCTAGGAATAGAATTTATATTGAAAGCTGAAAATTTGTTCATTAAATTCCATACCTCAGACTGGTAGATTTTTAGATTAGGGGACAAACAATGGATATAATCTCTTACCTGTCTAACCACTATTTCAGAGTCGCCAAAGACGGTTAAATTTTGAATGTTCATATCCAAAGATTTTCTGAGACCTTGCAGTAAAGCCTCATATTCTGCAGTATTGTTAGTACATTAAAATTCCAACCTACATGTTATTAATGTTTTGTTACCTGTCGGATTGATAATGACGCAGCCTGCTCCGGCTCCTTCTTTAGACTTTGACCCATCGAAATAAAGAGAACAGATTTGATTTGCATCGGGCACATGGGATCATTGCATGGAAACTGCTGGCTGCATATATGCTACAATCACAGACTGTTGTTCTGGATTGGTGATAGGTGAAGCCTCGGCCATGAAATTGCCGAAGAAGGTGTCCATTCCTTGTACTTCATGTGAATCAGAAGAAGGTGTATACGGTTCATTGGGATCATTCAAATCTGTGACCGTGAACTTAAGGTAGCGCTCACGATTTACATTGATTTTATTAGGATTGCCATTTTCTGGAAGCCATAGATGAGACCAATCTGTCGCAAAATAACTGTGTAGCTGTTCCGACCAGTCCCTGCTTAAAAATAGACCATACACTTCTGGAATATCCACAACAATTATATCAATAACTTGATGAACCTTGGGGTTAGATGATAATCTAATAAGCACATTCTTTAGTTCGCCTATAACTTTGACATTTTTCCAGTCAAGTTGTATGATTTTTAAAGTCGATGGTTCAACTTCAGCGTTAATAATATGGAAAACAGACCAAGGCATCACATTGGATGACGCCCTTGAGTCTACCATACAATTGTGCACGTTTCTATTAAAGATCTCGAAAGTTAATAGAAAATGAGGTACATTTTTTCGAGTACTAAGAGTGGTAGCTTGTGGCTTTTTACTCACAGTTTCTACGACTACTTTATCTACATTATCTACATTATTTACATTATTTGCAGGAAGTCTTCCTTTATCTAGAGGATCGGGATTATTTTTAGTGGAAGTCTTCTGGGGAGCTTTGTTTTGCACAACCTTGTTACCATTAGAATTACCATTTTTTCCATTCTCTGATATATTTTGCAACATTTTTTGTAACAAAAATGGAAACTTCAATAACTCATAAATAGAAATGTTAGCCCTTAACTTTTTAAGATATTCAACAACATCATAATCTAAGTTGGGGTTCACATTACTCTATTTAGTCTCAGCTGATTTAGATTTCTTTGGGGGCGGAGTTGTAGTGTTTTCGGAAGAAGGTTGGTTTGCTGTCTTACTCCTGGTATTATAAGGATGAACTGTCTCGAATTTATCTTGAAAGATGCTATCCGAGAAATGTCCACAAATGTTTGGAGAAGACTCTTCTTCTTGAACTATCTCTTGTTCAACTACCTCCTCAAGGATCTCAGGAGGCATCAAGTTATCTTGGGCTTCTAGAATTGTTTGAAGGGCGCATTGCAAACTTTCTAGATTAAGGCCTTCGGTGGTTGGGTTAGGTCGGTTGGTGGGAAAAGGCTTCCGGAGCGGGGGTTTGTAAGGACCTTTACTCAAGGAAGCTTCTTCGATCGACCTTTTTAAGTCTATAACTTGATTTGACAGTTTTTGAACAACTTTAGTTAAGTTTTCCAAATCAGAATTTTCAGGTTGTGTTTTACTCTGAGTGGGTCTGGGGAGGATTTCAATATTCTTTTTGGAAGAAGAACTAGTCTCGGCTTCGTTGCTAGTAGAGTCTTTAAGACTAAGTATGTCTTTTTCAATCTGGCTAGCCTCCTTGAAGGCTTCTAACAACGTGTATTTCTTAGATCGTTTGACCCAAATAGCTATACTTTGATGCAAAGATTTAGTGTAGTAAGCTATTATAAGACTCTCAGCAGGCATGGAATCCATACGGATTCAGTTTTTGAGTGTTAAGAATCTTTGATTAAAGTCTTTAACTTTTTCTTTTGGGTTCATTCTTAATCTAGAAAGATCCATGACTAGGACTTCCGGAGGCTTAACGTCTCCAAAATTTTCCAAAAAACATGACTCAAACTTTTCCCAAGACATGATGGTATGGGGTTGTCGAGCAAAGTACGATGTTGATGCATTACCCTCGAAAGTATAAGGGAACAACCTACAGACAACATCTTCATGTTCGACATTGCGGAGTCTTATGGCTAACATAAAATTTTTAATGTGATCTTCAACGATCTGTTTTGAGTTGGGGTCAAACTTTGGAAGCCATTTTTCCGAATTCTTAGGTAAATGGTGATGAGCTCCAGGTACAACTACGACATCCTGATCAAGCCAGGGTCTAGCAGGGTTGTTCTGATTTTCCATTGGGGTAGTGGGTGTGGAAGGCTGAGAAGGGGGATTATCTTCGTCAGAGGAATCTCCTCCAGAAGAGGAAGGAGATGATGGAGGTGGCGAAGGAGGTATCCCAGATCCTCCTGCAGCAGGATTTAAGATTGGATCTGAAGGATTCACAGTGAGGTTAGTGTCACCTAACTATTCTCTGATATCAGAGAAGTCCAAAGGTTGACCCCACGGACGGTTTGGTTGCCTCAAACGGGCTAAGGCACTATGTGTTTTTATAAGATATTGGCGGACAATCTCTTGTATGTCACCACTTGTAGGATTAGGGGTTGTTGGCTCAACTGTGATCTGCGGATCGTCGGTTGAAGTAGTTGTTGTTTGAAGGGGAATATTATCGTTTGAATGGATTCTAGTCACTATAGGTGAGCGATTATGTGGTGGAGGAGTCTTGCGACTGCCTCGTGCCATTAATTAAGTTCAGCCCCTCCTTCTAGCGCCATTTGTTGACGGGCGAAATCGACCATCCGTCAATTGAGAGAGTGGAACCGGTCCGGGGTTGTCTAATAACCCAAGCCGTTTGGGATGAACCACCCTGATTGGTTTAGCGGCTCCGTTAGCCAATCTAAGGTCCTAAGAAAACAAAAAGAAAACTAATCTACAATAACTAATCTAACTAAAAAAAAAACAAAACTAATAAACTAATCTAACTAAAACTAACTATTAAAACAAACTAAACTAAAACTAATTATTAAAACAAACTAAACTAATCTAACTATTCTATATATACAATCTACTAACTACTACTATACTAACTCTAACTAATTAACTATCTAACTACTAACAAAAATAAATCATATTCACAAAATGTACAATATCTACAATTTACAGATTTAAATAAAACCTGAAAAACTCATTAATATTCTGCCCTAAGACAACTAAGGATATTTTTGTTGATTTTATAATTTTATGAATAGAAATAAACAAAAAAAAAACTAACTAAACTAAACAACTAATATACTAATTCTAACTACAAATCTATATATAACTAAACTACTAATATTATACTAAATAAACGAACATAAATTACAAATTGACTTGGAGAAACGCTCCAGATTTGTCCTATGTATGATGATTGTGCTAGCTGATCAGAGGGAAGAAACCCGCACCGAATTATCCAGGAGCTTCTCGTAAACGATAGCTGTAGTGCTCTTCAAGTGTGTTTATAGGAAAAACAAGACATAAAAATCACAACAATCATATGATTTATAAATCTCCATGATTAGATAAATCGGTATGCAAAGACTTATACTAAATAATTCAATTGTTGAAGAAGAGAAATCTGTCATTCATAAAATGAACCAAGTAATTGCTGTGTTTTTAAATGTTGAAAGAAATCAGACATGGATCATATTAATTAATTCATATCATTTTGCAAAAGACTATGATAGCAAAAGTAGTCTATAATCAATTGTTAATGACATGCATAAACTTGAAACAAAAGATTGACATTATGAAAGCGAAAGCTATAGAAGAACATCAACTTCTGTCTCAGTTTGTATTAGAAATCCATATCCTAGTTCTCCCACAAGTGAGGATGATCCTTATTACAAAAATAATAAGTATTTATAAGTTTTCCATAGGGTAAAACCTCCCTGTGGAAGTTATCAAAACTCGTTTACATAAATCTGGGCAGATATCCCAATTTTAACTAAACTAGGAAACTACAATAAAACTAAACACACAAATATCCCCTAGACTGTCCAGCATAACCCATGCAATTCGAATTTACCTGAAAAGGGTAAAAAATGAACAAGTTAGAAGGATTCTTTATTAATAAAATGATAAAAATCTAATCCTATAGACTAGCTACAGAATCTCGCGATTCTGTAGATGGTCTAAATAAGACACAGAATCAACATTAAAATCGATTGAAAATATTTTTAAGAATCAAATTCAATTAACATACAATAGCTATTTGAAAATGAATCATTCAATTTGCAACTGTTATACCATTCGAAATCAGACAGGATCAAAATCAATCAACCGAATATAGAGATAGATGTACTCTGTTTCGTTTGTTGCCAAGAGTCAGGTAGACAGAATCATAATCAAACGGTTTTGAAATCATTTCATATCCAATTTGAAACTGATATAATCAAAACAAATCGCAGGCAATCGTTATGCTTCCTCAACAACAGGAGATACGATCGAATCCAAACAAGATCACTTTTCAAATCGTTATAAATGTATTATGATACGATCTAGGCCGTGAGCAAGTTAAACCATAACTGACTCATAACTGTCCACAAACGAAATCACAACAGGATCAATTAATTAATAACAGAGTTCGTAATAGATATCCGATCGTTTGTTATTAGCCAAATGAGTCGACAAGATCGATTTACCTTGATCAAAATCATTTCTTTTAAACGAATTATAACAGGATTCGATAGTGATAACAAAGTCAATCAATTCATTTTGCAAATTAAAATCAAACAGAGCAGTTTTTACGATGCGAATCCAGCTCATGAAAATGATCAAACTAACTGAACATAAACAACAATCCAATCAAGCGGATCAAACAGCAAGGATTTAACATAGTCATCGTATATTAACAATGTTCCATGATTCGGGCGTGAATATTATTTGCACAGACTTAAATGAAAGCATTGTTTCCGAAAAAACAAAGTCGTTCTTCCCAAATTGGAAACGATCAGATTTGTATTTCATCTTTGAAAATTATATAACACAGCATATGTAACAACCAAACTCATGAAATCATTTGATGATCACCGCATACTAACCATAACGAAATCAAATCATGATCGTATTCTAAATTGAGCATGAGAAACTTCCTGTTCAGAGTAGATACAAAATGAATTCAATTGAAAGAAAACTATCAGTTTCGTTGACTCAATCAGACAAGCGACCAAATCAAATCCAAACGAAAACCATTCAAATCCAAAAAATCTATCTATGGCTAAACTAGGAATGATCAAATCGCATATTCAAAACTAAATCCCATGTATCGCCCTCCTCGTTACGCCGACAAACCTCTTATAACAAGTGCAATTTTTTTTTTTGCTACAGGTGTGTGCACGTGTGTACAAAGGAAATAAATACATTCAACTCTATGTTGCCACCTGACAACGAATAAGACGCAACCATGATGAACACAACAAGACGACATAAGACGAACAACAAGTGACTGCATGCATTAATGATGATCAATCGACAATAAATAAGACTGACTACCCATCCATCCTACCCTACAATGGTTAGGACCTCCAAGACACATAAGCAATGCTCAAGCCCAGGTTCCCATCGATTTTAACCATTTAAGGTCTCAGGGCTGGCGACTATTCTGAGGAACATGGAGGTGTCTACATCCCGCCCGACACAAGCAGACCAAGCACACAAAAGGTTTACAACCCAGCACAACATGAATTAAACAAGAGACTACCATCTATATGAGTCTTAAATCCATTCCATTGCGCAACTTTAGATCATAATTTGTAATCAAAGTACCCTCTAAAACACATTCAAGGGACCCTTTAGTACAAGTCTGAAACTTCGACTGGTTTAACATTTAACAAGATAAATAGTCATTAATTATAATCATAAATATAATGAATAGTTATAATTGTCATTTAACGCAATAAGTAACATTTAATCTTTAACTACAGATCAATAATTACGAATTATCCTAAAATCATTTGACGCAACCATTGTAAAATTTACATTATCATTCATTCCATGATCTAAACTTGTAATTCGATTGACCATAATTATGAACCAATAATTGTATTGACAATGCAGTGATCATAAATCCATAAATAACGCAATATTCAAGAATCTTTTATCACAACATATAAATTAACATTAACCTTAACTCAATGAACTAAATTTAATAATCGGTAGCCAGTAATTGTGGACCAATAAATAACGCAACATCTCAACGATTATATATCCATAATTGATGCTATATCCTAAAATCAATTAACGTAATCATTATAAATAATCGTTAACATTATCTTAAGCGATGGCAATAATAAAGAAGATCTTAAGAAGTACTTTTATCTCCAAAATAACAATTGTTACAAGACCATTCTCCTTCAATTAAAATATATAAAATATCAAGAGTCTATGGAAAGAAAATAGAACTATTCCATTTTTAAATAGAACTATTCCATTTTTAACACTAGAAGACAAGACAACTTTATATAACCACCTTTCCCCCTTTTAAAACTTGTCTTTAATCAAACGAGAACCATTATTATAATTAACTCTAGATTTATCCACTATACATTCCTTAGGGTAAATAACCATCCATAAACACGATCCCATTCACTAATCTGGTATTATTCATATTAGATAGGCCCTTACTAACACTAAGTACTAGTCTAAATTAATCCATAAGATAAGTACAACACAATGTGCACATCTATCTTGAAATAAAGCAACTCCTAAGGGTCTATCTTATCTCTA
>ML792162.1:268096-279105 GCA_009831015.1 Picea engelmannii | reverse complement strand
CTATCATAATGCATCATAATCAAGTATAAATGTTTTAACATCAGAAAAGTCCAGATCACTTGCGAGCAAGTGTCCTCAAATAATAAGTTTTCTCAGTGTGCCAGAGCGGGATGTTACATACACCCCCTCTTGGTCTAAACTTCGTCCTGAAGTTTCTAAGTATATATGTCGGAATAAAAGTATCACAGTATCATAAGTCTATCTATCAAACAAAAATGGAAACTACTGACGCATATCATATGCGTCCTCCCAGGTCGCCGAGTGCGGACTATAACTGTCCCACTGGACCTTGACCTGATCTACCGTTCGACGTCGTAACTGTCGAACGCGATGATCTAAGATGCGGACCGACTCAGCCGTGAGTGCTCCCTCGTCCGATACCTACAATGACTCATGTCAATCATGTGTGTAGGATCACTAATATAATGTCTCAGAACAGATACATGAAAACATCGTGCATACGCCTCAAGGAATCAGGCAAGGCTAGTCGATAGGCCACGGGCCCCTTTCTCTCCACAATCTCGAAAGGTCCCATGAATCTAGGAGAGAGTTTAGCTCCCTTTCCAAACTTGATCGAACTCTTATGCGGTTCAACCCACAAGAAGACTCGATCTCCGACCTCATAACTACGGTCAACTCGGTGTGCATCGACATAACTCTTCTACCAATCCTGCGCTTCTTTAATCCTTGGTCTTATGGTTTTCATTTTCTCTTCCATTTCTTGGATCACTTCTGGTCCCACCAGGACCCTATCCTCAAACCAATCCCAACTCAAGGGCGTCTGACATGGTCACCCATAAAGAAACTCGAAAGGCGCCATCTTAATGGTGCTCTGGTAACTGTTGTTGTAAGCAAACTCTACTAGAGGCAAGAATTCCTCCCAACAGTTTTGTTGGTCCATCACATACATGCGCAACATGTCTTCCAAGGTTTGGTTCGTTCATTTTGTCTATCCGTCCGTCTCTGGGTGATAAGAAGTACTAAGTTAAGTTGGGCTCCCAAGGCCTCTTGGAAACTCATCCAAAATCATCCAGTAAACACCGATCCTCGATCATATATAATATTTTTAGGCACGCCATGTAGCCTCACAATCTCATTGATGAAAACTCTCGCTATGTCAGGTGCCTGATACATCGTACGCACAGGGATAAAGTGAGTACTCTTCGTCAGAGTGTCTACTACTACAAAAATCGAGTCGTGTCTCCTTGCCGTCAGTGGCAATCCAATAATAAAATCCATCGAAATAAATTCCCATTTCGATTCCGGAATGGCATGTGGTTGAAGTAATCCTGCTGGGTGTCTATGTTCTGCCTTTACCTGCTGACACTCTAGACATCTAGCCACAAAGTTGACTATGTCGGCCTTCTTTCCCCTCCAGAAGAATAAGGTTTTAAGGTCTGCCCTCATCTTCATAACTCTTGGGTGAGCCATGTAAACTGCTCTATGAGCCTCGCTCAGGATCAACATCCTCAAATCTTCATTTGGCGGTACGTAAATCCGACTTCTAAACCTCAATAACCCATCGCTATCAAAAGAAAACCCCTCATATCGTGGTACCATCATTGTTTTTTGGTTCGATAAAATCCTTGACTTCTTGTACCCATCATCGTCACGCTGTAAAGTGAGAATCTTCTCACGTAGATTCGTTTGAAGAGGCAACACCGAAAATATGCGTAGCCTCCGACTCAAAGAATCCGCCACTCGGTTCATTGTTCCCTGTAAGTAATCTCGAAGTCGTACTCGCTAAGAAATTCCGACCAATGCCGTTGTCGCGCGTTCAGGTCGCTTTGCGTGAAAATGTGTTGCAGCCCACAATGATTAATTCAAATTTTCATCCAACAAGCTAGTGTTTCCAAACCTTCAAGGCAAAAACGATGGCTAATAACTCCAATTGTGCGTCACGTAGTTCTCCTCATGTCTTCTCAGCTTCCTCGAAATGTAAGCAATCACTCGTCCGTCTTGCATCAAGACTCCGCCTAATCCTTCCTTGGATGCGTCGGTGCATACCAAGAAGTCCGCGTCCATGTCAAGGACCTTTAGTATCAGCGCGATCGTCAACAACTCCTTAAGCCTCCCAAATGCTTCCATGCATTTCTCGGTACAACCAAACTTTTTTTTTTTTTTTTGCAATTCTGTGATCGGATTTGCTATCTTCGAAAATCCCTCGACAAACCGTCGATAGTATCCTACTAAACCCATAAAACTATGCACTTCTGTGACATTCGTTGGTGCAGGCCATTCCATAATAGCCTCAACCTTGGCTGGATCCACAACGATACCTTCGCCGGAGATGACATGCCCTAAGTAGTGAATCATCGATTGATAAAAAGAGCATTTGGACAAATTCCCATACAATTTGTGTTCTTGTAAACATTGTAGTACCAAGCACAAGTGCTTGTCATGCTCCTCCGTCGTTCGAGAGAAGATCAAAATATCATCAATGAATACTTGGACAAACTTGTCCAAGTACTTGTGGAACACCCCATTCATCAAACTCATAAATACCCCTGGGGTATTTGTCAGTCCCAACGATCAAACAATGAACTCGTAATTTCCAAATCTTGTCTTAAAGGCGGTCTTAGGGATGTCATCCTCCTTGATTCATAACTGGTGATACCCTGATCGCAAATCGATCTTGGAAAACACCGTCAAACCCTTCATTTGATCGAACAGATAATCAATTCTTGGTAAGGGATACTGATTCTTGATCATAGCCTCACTCAGTTGACGATAGTCAATGCAGAGCCTCCACGATCCGTCCTTCTTTCGTATGAAAATAACAGGTGCACCCCATGGTGACACACTAGGACGTATCAGTCCCAGGTCCAACAACTCCTTCAGTTGCATTTTCAACTCTTGCAACTCCGGGGTTGACATCTAATAAGGCGTTCTTGCTATCGGTTCGGTCCCCGGTTTCAGGTCTATGGTAAACTCCAATTCCCTTTCCGGTGGCATCCCAGGTAACTCCTCTGGAAATACGTCCGCAAACTCCTTCACCACTGGAAAGTGTTCTAGACCTTCCACCACTCCGTTTTCATTTAGCGCAAGGATCGCATAAAGCTTGCACCCCTTGCGCATACTCTTCCGTAATTGTAAGGAAGAGACAAACCTCAGGGAAACTCCCTGGTTCCGTCCTACAATCACACGTCTCTATCTTTCGTCATCAACCAGGCTCAACCGTTTCGTCTTATAGTTGAGTATTGCCTCATGCGATTCCAACCAATCCATACCAATCACGACGTTATAAGATCCTAAGATCATGACGTACAAGTTGACCCTCGTGAAAAACTCTCCCAGGTTAAGGGTGCAGCCCATAACCTTTCCTCCAACCTTTTGTTTGGCTCTTGAAGCCATCTCTACGAAGCTAAACTCATCCTGTTCGACTGCCTTCACCTTAATCCTTTTTAGCGTTGCACCAGAAATGAAACTCTCAGTAGCACCTGGGTTTATCAAAATACTAAGGGTCTGGTCAGCGACAATACCCGTCGTCTCGAGCACAGTCAACTGGTGCTCTGCCTGGCGGTTATTCATCGTTGCATGAATCCGATGAGCCTTGCCCATATCTCCCATTGTAGTGGGTCCGACTGATCTGGATGCCCTGGTCCTCTCCAGAGGACAGTCGCGCTGGTAGTGTGGCTCCCCACACATCCAACACCCCTTCTTCGGCCCAGTAGTCCTGGTACCCAAAGTAGAGACGACGACCCACTGGCCTGGAACCCCAGTCTGTTCTGCTGAACAGGCCTAAACTGTTGCTGCTTCGGGCGACGTTGCTACTGGTTCTGTGGTCCCCGATAGGGTGCCCGCTCCTGAGGTAGCGGTCATTGGGGTGTAGTGAAAGTGGATCCTCCCTGGAAGCCATGATATCCCGACGTATGTCTCGCTGGGGTCTGATGCTGCAGTGTACCAAGTGAACCCTGCCCTGCGGGTCTCGCTGGAGTCCTAATTTGACCCCCACTGATAATCTCCTCCTCTGCTATGAGGGCCTTTTGGACAACGTCATGCAAGGTTTGAGGCATCAATATCCTAACCTTTGCATGCAGGATGCCGTTAAGGCCAAACACGAACCGATTGACCTTGAGTTTCTCTGTGTTAAGGTGCAGAGCATACCAGAGCAGCTCCATGAACGTGTCTCGTACTCAGGCACTGTACGACCTCTCTATCATAATGCGTTGAACCCATTGAGCTGACGCTCAATGAATTCCTATGAAAGGTACCCCACTCGGAACCATTCCTCGAACAGTTCCCATGACACGTCTTCAATGACCATGTTCAGCTGCGGCAGGAGCGTCTTCCACCAAAGTAGAGCAATCCCCTTCAGTTGGAAGACCGCCATGCAGACCTTCATGTTGGAGGTATAATCGTGAAGTGCGAAGCACATCGCCATGTTCTCCAACCATGCCTCGGCGGCGACGCCATCCGGGGCACCAAAGAACTCAGGAAATTTAACCTTCTCGAGTTCACAGTGAATGCTACCAGTAACAGCTGATGCACGCGGCGGAACCTCAGCGGGTGCCGACTTCCTAGCCTCGTCTCTATCCAATCGGTTGATCAGTGCCTCAGACATGCGCGGAAAATATCTCATCATCCCAACAACATCGCCAACCACTATCTGCTCCTGTCTGAGAACTTGCTCGCCTCCCTGGGGGTTAGAACCCTAAGGTAGGGATGCTACTGGAGGCGTCGTGCCTCCTCCCCTAGCACCCCGTCGTCTGCCTCTGCGACATCCTCTAACCATGATTACCGTGCACGCACCCAATCAACTCAATTAGCAATAGTATAATAAAATCAACTCATGTCAACGGAAGCCATAGCGAATCCCAAGTTGCGGGTCGAACTGGATCTGATACCATATGTAACAACCTCCTTGTTACGACGACCCAACTCTAGTAACTAGTGCAATTTTTTTTTGTGTGTGTGTGTTTAAAAGTTGTGTGCGCGCGTGCACAAAGGAAACAATCAATGCATTCAACTCTACGTCGCCACCCGACGACGAATAAGATGCAACCATGATGAACATAAAAAGATGACAAGGACGTGCAACAAGTAACTACATGCATAAAAGATGATCACACGACGATAAGTAGAACTGACTACCCACCCGTCCTACCTTGCAATGGTTAGGACCTCCAAGACACATAAGCAACGCTCAAGCCCAGGTTCCCATCGATTTTAACCATTTAAGGTCTCAGGGCTGGCGATTGTTATGAGGAACATGGAAGTGTCTACAACCCTCCCGACACAGGAAACCAATCCCACTAAGCTAAGGACTATCATCAAACCAACCCAAGGCAACCAACATAACAATATAGTAACATAACCCTTCAATTGCAAGCGAGAATTAGAAATCAAAATCCAACATTGTGCATGGCGCGCAGCCAAAAATCTAAACATTTAAACATTTCTTCAATCCAAATGAAATTACAAGCGTGCAAGGTGTCCGATATACATAAACTATCTAACAATAACCAACTCGAGGCACAATTCCTTTTTATTTCCAGGCGCGCTATTTGATCAATCAATCATTAATTAAAACATAACCCATATAAATAACCTGCGATATCAATACCATAAATGATGACCACATGATCGTGTACATCCCTTTGAATATTAGTATTAACATAAGATATTGCACAACATCGCATTAATAATGACCTTACCTCATATTGACATCCCATTACATCCCAGTACCCTACATTAACATTTCACTATCATTTCATTCCATTCCATTCCATTATATCAACTTCCATTKCTKTGTAAAAACATTAATTAAACATTAAYTGAATYAAATAGCTTGYTATTATTGAATACTAACTACATAAGTAAATGGTTGCTTCCTTTATGGCTGTCATAAAATAATTCTCAATCTGCCCTCTACTCTAATTTCATCCAACTAGCCACTAATCTGCTGCATTAGTAAAATCTTAAGGTAAAAGTAAAAGTTCGATGCAAGGGTAAAATTCTTAATTGTTATAATATTATTGATTATAATACTATTAAAGAAAAACATCCATAATAACAATGTCATTATAAAAACCTTGCAATTAAAATAACATTAAATTTCATTCCCTTCTAGCTAACGTGAACAATACATGGGCTTTACGTTGCAATAACAATAACCTCTCCATAATAACCATGTCATCATATTTAGATCACAAACCTTGCAATTACACTAACACAAATATCTTGTTGTTGGTATGGTATCATTGGTAACATAAATCTAATTGGGTTTTAAATAAGCTTACTGCCTTCTACATTAACATATGCTATCCTATGCACTTATGTAAAAGGGGAGCATCCTTGAAGAAAAAGGTTAAACAATTTTTATTTCCTTTTTGATAATGACCATTTAACTGTCCTGAATATAAACATATAGTAGGATAACAAGGAACATGATTCTAAGCCTAAATTGAAAATATGATTATGGAAGAGATGAGGTATATATCGCTTCGTCTGAGGTGTCCTTGTCAATTAGCTTGACATGAAATTGAACCATAACCTTTGAGAGCTCAAATACTCTGGATTTCTATTCTTTGTAGTCATGGAGAAGGAGGTTTCATACAATTGAGTCAGTGCTACAAAATTTTAGGCATGAAGTGGTCTAAGCACTAATGTGAATCAAGTCATTCACCCGATCTGTGTCCAACATAGAATTCCCCAATTAAAATTCCCCCACATTATCTCGAGAGCCAAATAGGAGTGGAGCAACTACGGATGGTCCAAAGTTGACGTGGATTCTGATATTCAATTAAAAGTAAAATATAAAAACTGAAATACAGGGATTCCGATTTTTGTTTCAAATAACAATTTAATCTGAAGGTGCAGGGATTCTAATAGTTATTCAATAAAGGTTTAAGGATTGAAACCGCAAGGATTATAATATTCGTTTGAATTAAAAATCAAACTGAAAATTGCAGGAATTTGAATATTTGTTTCAATTACAACTCAGAAAAGGAAGACATAGGGAGTCAAGGTGAAACTTATCAATTGCCAGAAAAGCCAATAACTATCGCCATAACTCATTTACCAGGACGAGTTGGCAGTAATCGTAAAAAAAATGAATTGCAAGTTACAACAATATTATAAAATGAATTTCCAGAACTATTTTACAAGGAATGAATGCCAATACACTCCTAGCCATGTTTAAAAACACCCCAGTCAGATATAATGATGCCCACAGTCCTATATGAATGCCCACATTTAAAACAAACCACCCACATAAATTTGTAATGCCCCCATCACTGTAAAAACACCCCAGAAATTTTATAAACGCCCCTGTTAACATGAAAACACCCACATTCACATCAGACACCCCCACATTAATATTAAAAACGCCTGTTGAATATAAAAACGCCCCTGTGCTATATAATACAACCTCAGAGATATGAAACGCCCCATTCATATAAAGAAAACGCCCACGGCCATATAAAAAAAAAACCCGGTAATATAAAATATGCCCACCTTGGTATGAAAAGCCCATGACAATACAAAATGCTCAGATTGAAACAACGCCCATAACCAAATTTAAAAAAAAATGCCCCCAGTCAGATATAAACACAACCATTAACTTAAAAACGCCCACTGGGTAAAAACAACCATTAACATATGAACTCCATACACCCAGCCATTAACATATAAACGCCTTACACACAACCATGAACATATAACGCCATTGCAAAGGTAAAAATGCAGACAACAATGCAAGGCACAGCAGGAGATCGTACAGATCCAAGGAAGGTCACAGTAACCCATCAAAAATCATTCAACCCAGCTATAACATGAATTCAGTCATGAACTAAAAATCAGTTTACCCATTTAAAACACATGCAGATCTGACCATATATCCAAATGCCTCCTACTCTACCAGAAATAAAATCATACCATTGCCTTTCGCTTGCTTCGGATGATGTCCCGCGCTCCGTGCCGCTTCTCGCCCTCCATGCCGCTCTCGCTCGCCGACCGTAGAGACCTCACCGGTACCTCCCAGCCAATCGCTAGGGGTACTCTGCTTCCCCCTCAGCCCCCCGAGCCGCAAAGGGGCCACACAGATCTAGAAGGTATGCCTAGCTTCCCAGCTCGCCTCGGAAGGCTGAGCTACCACTCCAATACAAGCAAAGAAAATCCCAACTCCTCACAAGCAATCAGTCCAGTCCCAATTCGGCAGCGTAACGTTACGCTTCAAGAAAAAACCTCCTTCTTCCTCATCTTCCCTTTCTTTTATAGAGTTTTTGAGACCCACCCTTGCCCTAAATCACATTTTATTTAAGTTTTAATGAAAACCCTCTAAAAATTATCTGTCTTACAAGTGTCACTGATCCCCCACGTTTCTCCAAAATTATTTTCTTTAATTTATTAAAAGGCTCATTTCCCTATTTTTTTATTAATCCCTTCTCCTTTTTTTTTTAAACCAAAAAGGTAATGCGCTAATTAATCTTTTCATTTTATTTTTAAATTCATAAATTTTTATACTCCCGCACGTTAAATAATTTTATTACTTATTAATTGTCTATGTTTCCTTTATTACTTAGTTTCCCTATTTTTATTAATCCCTTCCTTTTTTTTTTTTTAAACCAAAAAGGTAAATGCGCTAGATAATCTTTTCATTTATTATTTATTTAATATCTTTTGTTCTTTCACAAGTTAGGAATTAATTTCTTCTTTGTAAATTTTAAAACCATTAGTTTTAATTTAAATCTTACCCTTGTCATCACCCCAATAATTTTATGAAGACCCAACTATTACTTAGGTGGGTTTTTGTTTAAATTGTTATTTTTATTCCAGGGTCTGTTCTTAAGGTTAGACTAAAATTTTACCCTAAAAGTTTTAGACTTAGTTCTTAGATTCTGAACTGGATGACACTGGTTTAGGGAAGTTGTTTAAGGATTTCTTACGGCATTATTATCTTAGGGCTATTTAGGTTTGTTTCCTTCATCAACATCAATGCGACGTGCCCTTCAGGACGCACCACGTGCTCCAAGGGTGCCACTCGCCTTGTTTGTTTTCTTTGCGCGACGTGCCCTTCAGGATGCACCACGTGCTCCAAGGGTGCCACTCACTTCTTGTGTTTCTTTTGTGCGACATGCCCTTCAGGATGCACCACGTGCTCCAAGGGTGCCACTCGCCAACTAGACTGATTGGTAGACATCTATAACCCCTGGAGTCAATACTCCGCCAGGTGAACTTGTGGGAGACTAAGGGTTCTAAGGAATAAGGCCCCCGCCTTATTGCACGCCCCTTAGAATCATCGTGAGCGACTGTTGCAGTCTGCCCTCACGACATCATGGATCCTCTCAAACTAGGTAATCATTAACCTACTTTTCGAGCCACAACGGGAGTGCTAGTAGGCTATGGCAAGGCTGCTGTCCACACCTCTCCCTCAACCTATCTGGAAATCGTGTGTGGCCCCTTTACTGCATATGTGAGTCTGGTCGGAAAGCTATCGTCAGCCTGCATCATCAACAATCATGTTAGAAATGTCAACATCATATCATCAAATCAAATGAAATATCACAGTAAATAAATCAACCCAATAACACACTCCCTGACTCAATCCAGAGTCCAAGGGGGTTCCACCGATGCCTCTACATCATCAAGGTCCAAAACCCAGCACACTCAATAAAACTGAGTCAATAACACCTGTCTACATCAAATAGTAAAACCTCATGTCGTCTATCATAACGCATCATAATCAAGTATAAATGTTTTAACATCAGAAAAGTCTAGATCACTTGCGAGCAAGTGTCCTCAAATAATAAGTTTTCTCAGTGCGCCAGAGTGGGATGTTACAATTATCATATGGCCAACCATTTGGACCAATTATGAGATTCACCCAGACATCATAAGATTTCTTAGTAAGCAAAGGAGAAGTATCCTTCTTATTATCCCAATTCATATATCCTATGACAGTGACATTTTCTAGAGTATTCAACAGATTCAAAGATTCTTTTTTCTAAAATACACAATCTTCATTATATGTTTGATGCCATTTTGGAGGAGCAAGACTAGGGATTTCTAAGTGAGTGGTAGTGACCATTAGTTATGGGCCCATGCTAGTGTCTACATCAATAATACACAATTTCTTCCCCTAATTGAAGTTCCATAGGATTTACAATGTAATTCCTCAATAGGTAAGTTGTTTAAGTGTATGGAAAAGTCTGCTCAAAGCATATCATGTTGTCGAGAAATTTAACACTGCTACTTAGCCCACATGTTGGAATGTCTGAATAGATCATGCATATTTGGAATAATTTCTTGAAAATAAATAAAATGAACATGATGTTCCTCAATGAGATATCCCAATGCTTCCATCCTCACATATTGTACCTCCAATTCTACTAGGAACCAAACATTATATGTGAAAAAGACTAAAGTAGTGTCACTTTCACTATTAGTTTAAAAAATTGAAACTAAGTCCACATGTGCATGACAATGTGATGCTAATTTAGCAAATTATAACTTTTCATTGGTTGCATTAGGTAGTGACTCATTAGGAATTAAATAAGTAGTATGCTTAGTCTTGCATTGCAAGGGAAAACCTTAAGCCTTGTCAAGAACATCCTAATAGTTATGTATTAGATTCTATAGGGATGTAAGGAACTATTGTATTGTAGTATCTGGTTTGATCAGATGCACCACACATAAATGGAAGAATTTCTTGTGAAATACCCTCTTAACCATTACACGACTAGTTAGAAGCTATGAGACTACATCAATAGCAAGTTTAAATGTGTGAATCCATTTTCACCATGGAACAAATTATACTGACTTATACCTACATTGTAGATGTCTTTGTGACTTGATTAGTGAAAAAAAACCAAATATGAGATAAAAATAAGCCAATGGGAGTAACATCACATTCCACAATTTCTGGAAAAGGAGACATAACCAATGTGACCAAGCCATGATGATTAGCTAGGGAATTATTTCCATTATTGGTGATCCATGGAAAATGGTATGGGTGAACATGGGGAGTGTTGGGGAGATTTTGAACTAAGAGGACAAAGCCTATGATA
>ML792162.1:233305-258661 GCA_009831015.1 Picea engelmannii | reverse complement strand
CATCATGAATTTCATGAGATGCATTTTCACTTTTGGGTGTCTTCTCTGTTACGAAATTTCTCAATACTTCCATGATCTCCCCTTTTAATCCATCCATCTTAGTATCCAACTTAGCTTCCATTGAATCCATCTTAGTATCCAACCGAGCTTTCATTGAATCCATCTTAGTATCCAACTGAGCTTCGATTGAATCCATCTTCTTTTGTAGTTCATTTATGTCCCTATGCATTTCTTCACCTTCATCAAGAGTCCAATTAGTATTTTTTGGAGGCTTATTTGGTGTAGAAGGTCCCTTTTTTGGTGGCATGTTGGCCAAATATCACTTTTGAATCTTGATTTTGAGGCGGTTCTGCTAGACCATATTTATTCTGTTCTATCTCCCACGTTTCGGCCCTTCTGGGTATGAAACTTTCTTTTAGGTAGTTCTCTAATATTTCTTCTCTGCAATGCCACAGGTCTGATCAAAATTGTATGTGCCAAATGGAATTTACAGTAACTTCCTCACAACTTGCCGATTTTTGGTCTTTCCAGGAGATCTCACTTGTATAGCATGCCCCGCACAAAATAATTGATATAAACTTCTGAAACTCGTACCCAAAATACTAAAGACTGTCCACGATCCAATGCAATCAGTCCCACACAATTTGGATACTCTAGCAAGAAGTTATGATTTTTTTACCTGGAACACCTTCTTGAGACTAGTCAATAGGACTAGTCAGATACCCTATCTTACACAAGGTGTATATACAAATTTAAGATGACCCAGAAGTTGAAATTTTTACCACATATACCTTACTAATTTCTGTAAATGGCCTCTAGAGTTCAAGGTCTGAAACATTACATAAACAAATTTAGAGCGAAAATTCCACAATGACTCATTTCAGGATGATTCCAGAACCCTATCTTGTACAGGCTGTATATTCAAAAGTATAAGGCCTCAGGAGCTGAATTTTGAACCCAACGTACCTTGATATGTCTTCTAAATATCCTCCATTCCGTTCCTTCTGAAACCTAGTAGAAAAAAATTTATAGCAAAAATTCCACGGTGTCTCAGATGTAGCAGCGAAACCCCAAGACCTTGAGCTCTGATACCATATGTTAAGAGCCAAACATCAATATAGCATATAAAAACCTCAGGAAAAGTAATCAATGCCTTGAAAAAGAGATAATTTCAGATAATAAGCCTCTTCGAGGGGGAAACCTCCTTTTACCCCACTTAAATGTTCAAGTACAAGATGATTCCAAATGAAAATGTCTCCTTGGTATATATAGGAGACTAGGAGGTATAATTACAAATAATGGCCTAAAGTCGACATAATTAAAATAAAATTACTAATATAAATTACAACTAATGGCCTAAAGCCGATATAAATAAAATAGCATTACTAATCTAATATGCCCCAATTAAGGGGTAGTGAGCCAATATTAGGGCTTAACAGGACCCCTGAGATGCAATGGGTTGTATGAGAAGAATACAAAAACTATATTGTAGAATGTGTGGCTCCTCTAGAGTGTTTGAGGTCTCCGCCTTCATGGCAGTTGAACATTCCTGAGACCAAACTCAACACAATCTCACCTGGAAAAAATTGAGCATTACAAAATCCATCCAACATTAGGGCGAAAAATTATGAGATCTCAAGCCCAATCCTCCTTTCTTATATAGTCTTTGAGGATCATGTAATTTTTCCATGTCACACAAAATACTATTTATTTTAATTACTAATTGCATATTATTCACCCACACATGTGTCATTCCATGCATAATTAATTCTTTTATTTAAAATGAAAAATATAGATTATTCATCACATATGAACCTCTTCTCCTATTTTTACTTTTAGATGTTCCATAGATCCCTTTTGTTTTTCTTCATTTAGTGGGTGAATATGAAATTGTTATTTTCTATTTAAATAAAATTAGTTCTTTCTATTTAAGTCACCCTTTTATAAATGCATTTCCATTTTCAATTATAAAGTAAATTATATTTCCCTTTTACAAAAATGTGCATAATTATATATGATCAATCAAACCACTCATGCAATTAGTCAATTTTCCAAAATAAAATAAAATTCATATGCCAAAGGATACTTTTCTCCAAAATATACATAAATCGAATCAAAGTAAATAATAGTTGATGAAAACCCCCACCACCTCTTGGGGCTCGTGCAATCTCCCGGTCTATGATCCTTCACGTAGGAGTTGAATTAGCTCTCGAATCACTGTTGAATCCTCTCTTATTGTACATAGGCCCTTAATTTCATTGTGCAGGTCCCATAACGACCCGCAGGTGCTTTCTCTAAGCCCACTTTTACCTTTATTATCAAATTCGGGCACTAGCCCCTTGACATCATCCAAAATCACATGTGACCGAGGGTTATGACTAAGTGCCTATCAAAACACACTACTTCGGCACTCCGAAGCTTCGATATTTGGGAATCTTGAAGAAACTACACCCCAATTCCTCCGAACGCCGAACAGGCGAACACTCGAAATGTTGTGGGAATCGACAGTTCATACTCCACACCAAGATATGAAGCTCACAGTAACTTTGAGGCTCTGGGCTTCGAGAGCCTTCCCCATTTAAATAGGAAATACCTTCGAATATGTGCACTTTGAACTTTTGGATCAGACAGCTGATGCTCACCTCAGATCGACAAACTACATTTACTTCAGGCTCTGGGCTTCAGATCTTTTCACGCCTTGAACCATGCTTCCTTTCAGAGTGCCAAAATCCAAACACGTGAAGGGTATCAATCAATGGTCCACATGTCCACTCCAACAAATGATCAAGATGGACTCTGCCTTTGGGCCTTCGGGGATTCTTGAACCTAAACAAATTACACACAAATTCATCCGGAGTGCCAAAGCTCCGAAGTCTTGTGATCTATCGACACGTACTCCTGACACCAGCGGTTAGGATCTGCTCCAGGATTCACGCCTTCGGGAGTTTTTTGTGCTCTTGCAACAACTCTTCAATTCCTCTGGATAGCCAGACTTCCAGATAGATGTTTATTTGTTGACACGTGTCCCCTGTCTACCAATGATCCATATTAACTTTGGATTTTGGGACTTTGGGGAATTTTCTCCCTCCACAACACACACCTAAAAATTGTCAAAGAAACGAAGTCCGAAGGAATTAGAGGGTTATCATCCATGCTACTTACCTGGATCCAATGGTTGTTGATCCTAGCACTCAGATCCGATGGCTGTGATCTGTTCTCCTTTCCTGAGTGCTCCTCCTCTTGTCTGGGGTTAATCTAATGACCCAGATTTGGTTCTACAGCCAATCCAATGACTGTTAAGGCTCCTCCTCTGCTGCAACTTCACTTCCCTTCGAACTTGGGATATTTGAAGGGGTTCAAAGGCTACATTGTTTGTCTGCATTGATTGCAACGCTTTACCTCCTGATCTTGTTCAACACTTTAGATGAAGTGTAGGCACACACTTGTTATTCTATTGAGCTTGATGACTTAACAAGGTCACCCACACACACCTTATGCTTCTTCTGCAGTCTAGGACTTAGACTATTTTCACCTTCTGCACTCCTTGCACAGGAACTATGCACACTTGCGCTATCTCTCCTGAGCTTGTAATTAGTCGAAATTCAAAGGGGATCGACCCTTTTTTCTTTCAACAACTTCTCCTTGTTGGAATATTGGTTGTTGTCATTGATGTCAACCCTAGTCATTGGTTTTGGACTACAATATTGATGAAGGTATTTGGACATGAAGGACAATGAACATGTAGACACAACACCCATGAATGGATAGTATACATCATGTTTTTTATGGTGGTAGGTGGCATATCATGTGGATCCTCATGGTTGAGGAGAAATGAATTTTTGAAGATGACAAAGTGAATTGAAGAAGGAAGTACAGGTCGACCCTGAAGATAATTAAAGAAAAAAATTACAAAATAAGAAAGTGTCAGGTCGGCCCTAATGTTAAAAGGAAGTGACATAAAGGGTATAAATACATATCATTATACATTAATTTTACAGACAAGTCAAATTTCAGAGGAAATATGAAGTAAATAAGGCCAAATTTCAAGGGAGCATGAAGTCTTTTGGTGATGTGTTCTAAGGTGTGTTATTTACAGGTCATCTTACCATTTTTTCTATAAATTTTTTTCTAGAACAATTTAGATGGTTAAATTGATATGGTATTGAGAAGACATAACTAGGTACCTGTGGTAAATATTTCAGCTCTTTATTCGCTATAATTTTGGATATACACTATGTGGAAGATAGGGTTTTTGACTAGTCCTGAAGCTAGTCATAAACATGTGTTATAGGTAAAAAAGTCATAAATTCTTCATAGAGAATCCAAATGAAGTGAGACAAATTTCATTGGAAATAGTAAGGTCTTTAGTTTCTTGTGTGCGGGTTTCAGAATATGATGTTAAATATTGAGCATGGGGCATTCTGTACAAGTTCTCTCTCCTAAATAAACCATAATTGAATAAGATCTACCATTATCTCTATAACTTCTTTTTGGGGAGGATTCAAGGAGTAAAACTTGGAAGAGTTTCAGAGAATACATTGAGTAATATTATCTATAGGATCATATTATTCCAAGAATTGAAGAATTACATAAGTTGAAGAAGTCTTAGGAAGCATTATCAGGTTCTATGTGATGGTTGGTTGATGGTGATGATTTAATGTAAAGTTTTATTATCTCTCATATATTCTTGGGTGGAAGGAAGGGTAAAGGATGGAGAGGTAAACCCTCTCTTGATATTGGAGGATTGTATATTCCTTTTGGAGGTTTATCCCTCCCTTTATATTTGGAAGCTAGAGCTACCTTTGGAAGTCATTACTTCCCTTGAACAATAACTATTGATTATTTCTCATATATTGTGCATGGTGTAAATCTTATACTATTGTTCATTTCTCATTGGATATAATTGAATGGTTTAAGTATAAATTGATTTTTTTTTTAAATTGTACTTGATACTGGTTCACCCCCCTCTCAGTATCAACAATTGGTATGAGAGCGGGTTACCTTCAGTACAATTTAACCACTGGAAGGAACATCCTAAAAAAAAATGGAAGACAACATTCCAAATGGGATTCCACCATTTGATGGAAGCAATTTTGAATATTGGAGTAATAGAATGGAAACTTACTTGGAATATCTTGGGGCATATGTTTGGTTCTCAGTTTCTTCGGGATACAATGCTTTGAATAAACCAAAGACTACAACTCATAAGGAAGCAAAAAGGAACAACAAATCGGCAATAGATACCATCCTGGATGGATTGACAGATTCAGTGAAATCCAAGGTGGTATCATGTGCATCAGCAAAAGATATTTGGGACAAGATACAAGACCTTTATGCAAGGGAAGAAGCAAAAGAAGAAGAATAAGTTGAAGAAAATTACAACATCTCAGATTTCAAAGAAGCAAATAGAGGTCAGTTCTTTTTCTTTAATTGTGAATGAGTAGGACATGTTGAATTTGAATTTCCTCATCCAAGGATTGAAAGATATGACACTAAATAAGAAAATTCCAATGAAGAAGAAGAAAATCATGAAGTAGAAATGATTCAACAAGAAGATGAGAATCTTAAAAAATTGAAGCATGTTGAGTTTGAAAATAACAAGCTCAAAGACACGCATAGAAAACTAAGAAGTGAGTTGGTTAGTTGTGAAAAGACAATTGTAATCTTGAAGAAACAATTAGAAGACTTTGAGAAACTAAGAGAAGAAACCATTTCCTTGAAAACTATACTCGAAGAATCAAGAAGAATAGGAGAAGTAAAGAATGTCCAAATGATGAAGAAAGAAGCAGATTGTGAGAAATTTGAACAAGAAGTTGTCTCATTGAGGAAGAGATTAAGAAACTCTCAAGTGCCAAAAGACTTAACACATCTTGGATGCATGGGTGAAAATTCATACAAAGAAGCTGAAAATACCAACAAGAAGGTTGGAGAAAGAGCTACACAGACAGTTGATGAGAAGTGGACCAGGATACCAGAAAGAAGGAATGATTACAAAAGAGATGAATATCCAAGAAGACCTCGTACCTTCAGGAATCAAAGAAGATTCAACCAGTATGAAGGAAACTACATAAGAGTAGATCATGAGCCCAGATGGACTACATAAAAAAGAAGGTCACTTACTCCCAGGTATCAAAATTTATTTCTTGGTCATTGTTATAGTTGCACAAATTTTGGACATAAGTCAATTAATTTCAAAATCAATGAAAGGAACAACTATGCAAGAAACATGAATGGTGTAAATAGAATATATGGAAATAATTGTGGATTTGTCAACATAAGTTATAATTCATTTTCCCCATTGATGGACAGAAATATTGTATGCTACAAATGTAATTATCTTGGTCACAAAGCACAAGATTGCAGATATATGAATGAATATGTCCCTATGCCAACCATAGTATGGATAAGTAAAGAGATTCCAAACAATGAATATTGTCGAATAGAATTGACCACTAAAGAATGCAAAGAAGATGAATGGTACATAAATAGTGGATGTTCTTCACAGATGACCGAGGATCAAGAAAAATTCATCATCTTGAAGAGAAAGGGTGGCAATGTTGCATTTGGAGATGACTCATCTGCCAAAATAATTGGAAAAGGTGTAGTAGAGCTTGGAAGAAAAAATATAAAAGCAAAGTATGCCATATTGGTTGAAGACTTGAAGCATAATCTACTCAGTGTTAGTAAAATGTGTGATCAAGTATATACTCTCACGTTTGACTCACAAAGATGAAAAATCAAAGAAGAAGGTTTAGGAAGATTGGTTGCAATAGAAACAAGAAGACCATGTAACATATACGTCCTAAATTCATGAAAAATCTCCAAGGAAGAAAGAGACCATAAAAATGAAGTGTTATTAAGTGCTATATGTTCAAGGGGAGCAACCCCAAAGAAGAGAGTTACCTTTTGCGATTAAAATCAGGGGGGGAAACCCTACCCTTTTCCATTGATGTCAAAGGGGGAGAGAAATTTGGATCATGATGATAGGGGGAGAATGAGTGTTTCCATCAATGATAAAGGGGGAGATTGTTGGAATATTGGTTGTTGCCATTGATGTCAACCCTAGTCATTGGTTTTGGACCACAAGATTGATGAAGGTATTTGGACATGAAGGACAGTGAACATGAAGACACAATACATCATGTTGTTTCTAGTGGTAGGTGGCACGTCATGTGGATTCTCATTGTTGAGGAGAAATGAATTTTTGAAGATGACAAAGTGGATTGAAGAAGGAAGTACAGGTCGACCTTGAAGATAATTAAAGAAAAGAATTACAAAATAAGAAAGTGTCAGGTCGGCCCTAATGTTAAAAGGAAGTGACATAAAGGGTATAAATACATATCATTATACATTCATTTTACACACAAGTCAAATTTCATAGGAAATTTGAAGTAAAGAAGGTCATATTTCAAGGGAGGATGAAGTCTTTTGGTGATGTGTTCTAAGGTATGTTATTTACAGGTCATCTTACCATTTTCGATATAAAATTTTTTATAGAATGAATGATATGGTGAAATTGATATGGTATTGAGAAGACATATATAGGTACATGTGGTAAAAATTTCAGCTCTTTATTCGCTATAATTTTGGAGATACACTCTATGGAAGATAGGGTTTTTGACTAGTCTTGAAGCTAGTCATAAACAGGTGTTCCGGGTAAAACAATCATAACTTCTTCATAGAGAATCAAAATTAGGTGATACCAATTTCATTGGAAAGATTACGGGCTGTAGTTTAGTTTGTGTGATTTTCAGAATTTGATGTTAAATATTGAGCGTGGGGCATTCTGTACAAGTTCTCTCTCCTGAATAAACCAAATTTGAATAAGGTCTACCAGTCTCTCTATAACTTTTTTTTGGGGAGGATTCAAGGAGTGAAACTTGGAGGAGTTTCAAAGAATACATTGAGTAACATTATCTATAGGATCATATTATTCCAATAATTCAAGAATTACAGAAGTTGAAGAAGTCTTAGGAAGCATTATCAGGTTCTATATGATGGTTGGTTGATGGTGATGATTTAATGTAAAGTTTTATTATCTCTCATATATTATTGGGTGGAAGGAAGGGGAAAGGATGGATAGGTCAAACCTCTCTTGATATTGGATGATTGTATCTTCCTTTTGGAGGTTTATCCCTCCCTTTATATTTGGAAGTTGGAGCTACCTTTGGAATTCATTACTTCCCTTGAACAATAACTATTGATTATTTCTCATATATTGTGCATGGTGTATTGTGGTGTATTGGTGTAACTCTTATACTATTGTTCATTGATCATTGGATATAATTGAATGGTTTAAGTATAAATTGAATTTGTTTTTAAATTGTACTTGATATTGATTCACCCCCCTCTCAGTATCAACACTTGTGCCCTCTTGGAACTCTGTGCTCTTTCTCCCGACCTTCACCAACACTTTAACAATATGTTAGCTTGTGCACTCCTTGCAATCAACTCTCCTGAGTCTTGAACTTGAAAGATTCACCTACGCACACCTTTCTCTTTCTCTCAAAGTCTTTAGTAACTCTGGCATGCAATCCTTGCACCTCTTCTCTATGTAAACTCAAACTATCTCCCTTGAGATTTTGAACCTTTAGATGGTTTGACCTCCAAACACCTTGCATTGGATCCTCAAATTATTCAATAACTCTGATGTGCACTCCTTGCACGACCTCCTCCTTGATATTTTACACTACTTTGAGTGTAGGCGCACTCCTTCTGCTTGATCTGTGCACTCTTGGCACTATCCCTTCTAAGTTTGATAACAGTTCTGGTGTTCCCACCTAGCATGCTCCTCACAGAACTCCTGAATGAATTCTTGTGCACTCCTTGCACTAACATTTTAGAGTTTTCTAACAACTCTAATGTGCACTCCTTGCACTGCCATGAGAGCCCAAAATACTCAGAAACTACAGACCAAGAATTCTATCTATTCCTCCAAAGGTAATATACATACATTAATGAACTAACAACATTCATAAACATGCATAGTAAATATTCAAAAAACACATTCATTCATTTACACAAAGAATACGGACAAAAACACATATGCGGGTAAATCTGCTTTTGTATTAAAATTGAATGTTTTTTACAATGTGTACAAGATTGGACTGCAACAAAGTATTAGTTCTTTCTCTCCTCTCTCGTATCTCTTCTCTTCCCTAATATTCCTCATGAAATCCCAATACAATTGATATTTTTACATAGGAGGGGCTTCTCGAGCCTTCCTCCACCTACCTATATTAAATTATAATTAATTCACATCTAGTCCAAATTGGATCTAGATCTATCTACCTGTCAGCCATTAAAGGAGACTTTACATGCATCCTGTACAATTATAGTGACTCATCCTCCCTTGAGACTTACAACATTAAATTGCATTAAATTTGAGATCTAAATTCAAAAATGAGAAAGATGGTGCTTCTCTCTCCTTGGGATTTGCTCTCGCCTAGTGCGCTATTGCACATGCTACCGATGTGATACTGTGCTAAAGCGATGATCCTGCATCACACTCCACTGCTAAAAAAATATGAGCTCTAGCTCATGGCTCCTCTACTGCTACTGTTGAGATCCTCCTAGGTTCCAAAATTCATTTTGGAGCTGTCCACCTGCTCCCCTTCTTTGTTGTTGTTGTTGTTTCTATCCTGTTGTTGTTGCATGCTCTCCTCTCAGTTTCCATATTTTATGTTTCAAGTCTTCACTCATCTAATCACTACAATATCCTCTTGTCATCCCCCACCCGTTGTTGACTATCCTTTTTGTTGACTTCAACATAAACCTTCTTATCTCTTCAATCTACTTGTCCAACTTGTCCATGGGTTGGCTTCTCTACTACAGTCTTCTCTGCTGTTGCATCTCCTCCTCCTCATCAATATGCAACTTGACCTGTTAGATGAGCCTAATCTGGGTTATTACTCTTTCTCCCGAGGATTCCAATTCTTCACACAGATCAACAAAATCCATGTTGTCTTCTTTCTCTCCTGTTGCAGATTCCAACTATGCAATTGTCCTCTATTCATCTCCCTTGCTGAAATTTATGAGAAATTCCACTGAATTCTCTTCTTTTCTACTCCTTCTGTCTTTTGAAATGTTAGAATATATGGGCTTTCTGTCAGCTTCCTTACAAGAAACATCTTTATTGTTATTTTATTCTAATCCCTTTCCAAGAGATACTCTGGTCTCCCCTACCATCAAAACATGGTTAAGGTCCTCTCTTCCATCCAAACTTTGGGAAGATGTTTCTTTTTCTTCCTCCTCTATAAAAGTATCTTATGGATATATTTCTTCTTTTGTACATGCAACACATGCACTGTTAGCTTTAAAAACATGTGGCTCTTTGGCCTCTTCCCTAGATGCTTCCTGCATCACTTCCTCATGTGCAACACATGCACTGGCCTCTGTTGGGATACTTGGTAGGAATATACTGATTCCCCCAATGATTAGAATGCACCTCTAATCTTCCTCCTCAAGAGTTGAAGTATTTAACTTCTCATCATATTCATTCAGATGGTATGCAACCCCACATGAATATTCATGCTGATGAGGCTTCTCTCCTGCCTCTTCCTCCTCTCCTGTCAACACTCCTTTCTAATCCAAACTCTCCTCTGATTTCTTGAGACTCTCAGACAATTTCACCTCCTCTTTTCCCACCCAGAAACCTAAATTTTCATTTTTGTCATCCTATCATTCTATGAGATCTTCGATTGATCTCCTCTCATTGCCTTCCTCACAATCTGTGATATCCTCAACTGATCTCTCTTCCTAACTAAGTATTTCTCCAATTTCTGGTTCACATATGTAAACCATCTCCTCCTCTGTGTCACTGAGGTTTTTTACTTTCCTCAACCACCTATTCAACATTGGATTCTGCTTCCTGGAAATCAACTAATGAATAAGAAACTTTACCTGTCCCTTCATGGTCCACTCATACCTCTAGCTTCCTTGTTGCATTCTCTGCCATTGCAACGTTAATTTGTTGAGCTCCTCTTTGGTCTCATTAAGATATTTATTCATTTCCTCTTTTCTCATCTTCTTGCGGTCTCCTCTATGACCTTGTCTCTGGCCTTTAGTAGCCATTTTCTCTTTTTCCACTTCTTCTCTCTATCTGATGTATGCAAAACAATCCTCTCTCTAATACCACTTGATGGTATCAGACAAATCTCCCCCTTTTCTCACTATCTGTAGACAAAATCAATCTATGATACCACCTGATGCAAACCGCCACCACCTCCTGGGGCTCACGTGACCTCCTGGTCTATGATCATTCATGTAGGAGCTAAATCAGCTCTTGGATCCCTGCTGGATCCTCTATTAATGCACACAAGCCCTTAAATTACTCGTGCAGGTCCCACAAAGACCCATGGGTGCTTTCTCTAAGCCCCCTTTTACATTTATTATCAAATTCAGGCATTATGCCCTTAACGTCGACCAAAATTGCATGTGACCGAGGGCCATGACCAAGTTCCTATCAAAACATGCTACTTCAACGCTCCAGAGCTTTAGGCTCCAAGAGTATTGACAAAAATACACCCCAATCCCTTCGAATGCCGAATAGGTGAACACCTGAACTTATATTGGAATCAACAGTTCATACTCCGTGCCAAGATATGTGGCTCACATTAGCTTCAGGGCTCCGATATTTTGGAGTCTTCCTCATTTGAGTAAGAAATACCTCCAAATACACACACTCCAAACTTTCGAATCAGAAAACTAACGTTTGCCTCAGATCGACAACCTACGTTTACTCAGGGCTCTGGGATTCAGATCTTTTCATGCCTTGAACCATGGTTCCTTCTGGAGTTTTGAACTCCAAACACGTGAAGGGTCTCGATCAACATTCCACGTGTCCACTCCAGCAGACGGTTGAGATGGAAGCCAACCTTCAGGGATTCTTGACCCAAAACAACTTACACTCAAATTCCTCCGGAGTGCCAAATCTTCGAAGTCTTGCAATCTGTCAACACATACTCCTGACACCAATGGTCAAGATCTGCTCCAGGCTTGAGGTGTTCTAGAGTTCATGATATTGCAACAACTCTTCAATTCCTCTGTATATCCAGACTTTCAGATAGCTATTTATCTATGGACACGTGTCCCCCGTCTACCAATGGTCCATATTAACTTCAGATTTCGGGACATCAGGGAATTTTCTCCCTCCACAACACACACCTAAAAACTACCGAAGTAATGAAGTCTGAAGGAATTAAAGGGTTATCGTCCACACTACTCACCTGGGTCCAATGGTTGTTGATCCTTGCACTCAGATCCGATAGTTCATATCTATTCTCCTTTCCTGCATGCTCCTCCTCCTATCTGGGGTTAATCTAATGACCCAGATTTGGTTCTAAAACCAATCCAACAGCTGTTAAGGCTCCTCCTCTGCTGCAACTTCACTTCCCTTTGAAATTGGGATATTTGAAGGGGTTCAAAGGCTACGGCCTTTGTCTTATTATAGATGAAGTGTAGGCGCACACTTGTAGGCACACACTTGTGCTTCTCTTGAGCTTGAGGACTTAACGAGGTCACGCGTGCACACCTTGTGCTTCTCCTGTAGTCCAGGACTTATACTATTTTCACCTCCTTCACTCCTTGCATAGGCACTGTGCACACCTGCGCTATCTCTCTGAAGCTTGTAATTATTCGAACTTCAAAGGGGCTTGACCCTTTGTTATTTAAAAAAATTCTCATGCTCTCTTGGCACTCTGCGCTCCTTCTCCTGAGCTTCACCAGCATTTTAACAGTATGTTGGCTTGTGCACTCCTTGCACTCAACTCTCATGAGTCCTAAACTTGAAATATTCACATGCGCACACCTTGTGCTTTCTCTCAGAGTCTTTAGTAACTCTGGCGTGCACTCCTTGCACCTTTTCTCTATGTAAACTCATACTATCTCCCTTGATCTTTAGAACCTGTAGATGGTTCTACCTTCGCACACCTTGCGTTGGCTCCTCAAAGTCTTCAGTAACTCTGATGTGCACTTCCCGCACAACCTCCTCCTTGAGATTTTAAACTACTCTGAGTGTAGGCACACTCTTTGCACTCGCTCTGTGCACTCTTTGCACTATCCCTGTTGAGTTTGAGAACAGTTCTAGTGTTCCCACGTGGCATGCTCCTCACAGAACTCCTGAATGAATTCTTGCGCACTCCTTGCACTGGCCTTTTAGAGTTTTCTAACAAATATAATGTGCACTCCTTACATTGCTGTGAGAGTCCATAATACTCAGAAAACTACAGACCGAGAATTCTATCTATTCTTGTAAAGGGAATGTACATACATTCATGAACTAAAAACAATCATAAACATGCATAATAAACATTTATTAAACACATTCAATCATTTACACAGAGAATACACACATAAACTCATATATGCAGAGAAATCTTCTTTTGTATTAAAACTGAATACTTTTTACAATGTGTACAAGACTGGACTGCAACAGAGTCTCAGTTCTTTCTCTCTTCTCTTCTCTAATATTCCTTATGAAATCTCAGTACAATTGATATTTTTACATAAGAAGGGATTCTCGAGCCTTCCTCCACCTACCTATATCAAATTACAATTAATTCACATCTAGTCTGAATTGGATCTAGATCTATCTACCTATCAACCATTAAAGGAGAATTTACATGCAACTTGTACAATTATAGTGACTTAGCCTCCCTCGAGCCTTACAATATTAAATTACATTAAATTTGAGATCTAAACTCAAAAATGAGAAAGATGGCGCTTCTCTCTCCTTGGGATCCACTCCCTCCTAGTGTGCTACTGCACTGGATGCTGACGCGTTGCCGAGTTGAAGCGATGCTCCTGCATCAATAGTATTCAAGTATTCGGTACAAAAATCTAGACATGATCACTACAACTCTTCAAGTATCTGACATTAAGAGCTATATATAACCTATACAACTTTTCAATTGCATGATACCAAGGGTGCCATGCCCCTACATGCCCTTCAAGTACTACTAATCAACATGTAGTAAGGGTTCCATGTTCATACATAGCCTTCAAGTATCATTTTTCAATGTTAGGGGATAATTTCCTAGTTTGTACTTAACTAACCTAACTCATTCACCATGATTTAGAGACTAATGGTCATTGAGGAGTAAGGATTGAAACCTTATTACATGCCCCTCAACAACACCTCATAAGTGATTTAATATGCAATCTACTCTTATGAAAACATGTAACCTCTAGGAAAAACCATATAACATTTGTGTTTTCAATCTATTACATGGAAAAGAGGCTAGTATGAATGAAGATGTAATATATACCTCATCTCCCTAATGGTACTCATCATGTTACAACTTTTCATAGAACCCTTTTCCCATGTGTAAGTTTATTTGGGAAATGTAAACATATCAAATAACATTATCTAATAGTCATGAATAATAAATAACCAATGTCATATACATATCAATTATACATAACCCAACCCCATCATGGGTCCACATATATTGTGATCCGAAAATCCTTAGATGTCAATTAGTTCTTAGGAAGAGACTAAAAATTTGACCAGATTCAAAAAAGTAAGATTGTCATGACTATTTGCAAAATATCACGTGAAAGCGCTTATTTATCCATAAACTTCATCAAATTATAAATAAATTATGGAAATAAAACATACCAAAATAGAGATAAATAGAGGCAATAAATAAAAAGACTCATTACACAGTTTGATAACAGAGTTCACCCATCTTAGGCTACGTCTCCGGGTCCACTTCCAAACAATGAGACCATTCTATTAATTCTCAAATGCTTGATATAATGATGACTTAAAATGGAAAATTTGAATACACCCTTCAATTCTTCTACTCAAACCCAAAAACAGAGGTTACCACTGAATTCCTCATGAAATTATGAGAAAATGAGTATAAACTTGACTATGTTCTAAAAAGGTTCTTAAAGACCCCCTTCTGCATGCATAATGAGACTATGGGTCTCATACATGAAAAAATGGACTAAGAACTCCGTACACAACACTTTAGCACATAACTAACATCACCATCATATTCCTCTAGAAATTATGAGAAAAATGAGTATAAACACTCTATACTTCTCTCAAACACTATAACATGAAAAACGAGACAAATCCAAAATAAAAACATCTCTTGCATGATAAAAAAAGGAAAATTCTCTCTTGGAACACATACCCATGTCAAAAGGAACCCAATAAAGAGTCCTTGGTATGAAAAATCATGTCCTGCATGTTGGATTACTAAGAGGGGGTTGAATAAGTAATGAGAAATTATACCACTTTTAACCACAATATATATTCTTTAACTTTATCACAGTGTTCATCCATTTACCATCAATGTATCATCTATTGGAATATATATATATATATATATCATAAGCATGTAAACATAAGAAACATCACATCAAGAACACAATACACTAGTTTTTACCTGGAAACCCAAATGGGAGAAAACCACAGGATGCTTTCTTATATATATCAAGAATTAATTCATAGGAAGCACCAACTTCCAAATTCTCTAGCTACAACTAGAAGGAGGCTCCAACCTCCTATTATCATGCTCCAACCTGAAGGAAGCTACAACTCCCTGAATTCTCTATCTCCAACCAGAAGGAGGCTAAAACTCCTTGAGTTCTCCGGCTCCAACCAGAAGGTGGCTACAACCACCTAGTTCTTAGGCTTAAACTTGAAGGAAGCTCCAAATCCCTGCTTCTTCAGCTCTAAGCGGAAGGAGGATACAACCCCCTTTCCTTTACCCATCCTACCTCCATGAAATATAATTGTAGACCAACTGTCATAGACTATGCCACAAACTCTGTCACTGCCACTGCCACTTCCACTGTCAATGCCACTACCACTTTCACTGTCACTACCACTGTCACTATCACTGTCACTGCCACTCTCACTGTCCACTGTCATTGTCTCATCCATGAAATTAGATCCACTCTTAACCACATGCAACTCATGCCAAGATCACCAACAACATATCTCAAACCATATGCTCAACATCACCAACACATGCCTCTACCAAGAATGCACGAAGATCACCAAAATACCATCACAATATATGTGCATGTACCATACCATGTACCAAACATGTACCATCAACCATGTACATCAACACCATACCATGTACCAACCATGTACATCAACCATCACCATATACCATGTACCATGAAATGTGCATCAACCATATGCCAAGGATATGTTTCAAATGTGTACCAAGCATCTATATAGATCACTAACAAGTTCCTCATACATATACCAAAAATTGTGTCTCAAACAGTGTGCCCAATATCGAACATGCTTCTCAAACCATGTGCCTCAACCATATACCATATCACTCATAATATGTCTCAATCATGCCATACACCATAACATCATCAACATGTAACCCTCAAAATATGCATATAAACATACCTATAACTTTGTAACAAACTTGGTGTATGTGATCACAAACCTGCAAACCTTTCTCAACTTTAGCAACAAGAGAATAACATCTTCATCAAACATTACCTTAGTCTCATGGGACTAGTTTTTGGATTAGTCACAAACCCTAAATTTCAACAAGAATAACTCCATACCTGTAATTAATAAATGTCTAAAAATTTAACCCAATATTCTCTAGTATCTTCTCTGCAATTCCCCCAATTTTCACTGCTTGAAACATCCCATAAAATGAGTTATAGAAAAAATGGTATACCTTGTTGAATTCTGGTGTTAAGTACCGAAGACTGAATACACAAGCACCACAATAGATATATAAGAACAATATGAAAAATCTCCTTTATTATTATCAAACCCTTAGGGTACGGAAACACCATACAATGGATCCTATTATGGAAGAGATCATCTCTTGTTCACTTTCCTCTTCAAGGGGGCATCCTCCTATTGAGCTACAACTCCAAATACAATACTTCTCAACTTGTCTCATTACATTTCTTGAACCCCTTTATGTAGTGCTACCAACCACCTAGGAACATTCTATAGGAGAAAACTTCTAAGAAGTCCTCTTATATTTATTATATCTAACTACCATAGTGGGTCTTATTTAATACTATAGTAGACCTAGTCCACCTTACATTGAACGACCTCCACTATTATCACTATGGGCCCTCTGCCCCCCCCGACTACCTCTCTAGCTACCTAACATTCCATCCCCCTTATGAAAGCATTGTCCTCAACACTTGTTATGAGAGTGTACAATCATATACCAAGGTCCCATGGATAAGTGTGGACCATAGTTATAAAGTATACTAGAGAACCTGGGTCCCATGTAGAAATGAAAGACACCATGATGAAGTAGTCCAAATGCCAATGTAAATTGGTGTCCCATGTCCAAGTGCTTAGGTGAACTCCATGTGAAATATATCAAAACCCAATAACCAACTGATGCTCCAAAGAATGACACTTGTTATGTGGATTCAAATAAGAATATCCATCCACATAGTGAGAAAGGGTCGTAGTTGAATCATGAAAGCATAATAACATTGTAGAATATGTAGGTTCAACACTTTTAATCATAACTGGCTCTTGATTTGTCACATTGATGTTCTCTATAGAAGGTGGAGTAGAGTCATCAAATAAAAGATGAAAATAGTTATCATCCCAAAAATGACAACTATCCATATATCAATCATCACAATTGGCCGCAAAATCATACCAAACATATCTTTCTTGATTATATTCGTCCATAATATGCATTGAAATTTTGGACTCTTGAATACATTCCTCTTGAATATATTGGATTTCAACTTTGAGCTCTTGAATATGTTTCTCTTGAGTATGTTGCATTTCAACTTTGAACTATTGAATTGTTGTCTTGATGGTTGCCATGATTTGACAACAAATATCCATAAAAAACACTACATATAATATACCAAAAGAAATCTCTTAAAAATATTTATCCAATGACACTGATCTGGTAGCAATATTATCACCCTATGAAAAGTTATGAACTCCGCAATCCTGCTTCCATCACGGAAACCCCCCAAAATAAACAATTTAAAATCAACAATATCTTCACTTCCAAAGATCCGATTTGGATGATTTGTTTTTTGAAATTGGGTGAACTTGTGAGAGAAACTCAGATTTGCAATTTGCTTTGGAAAATTCATCCCTACTACAGAAATAAAAAAAATCACGTAGTCGTTCGCAGGAAAAACACTGAAAAATAACAGATTTTAAAACTTCAATAACTTTACTTCTTAGACTCTGTTTTAGACGATTAGTTTTTTCAAATTGAGTGTTTTTTGAGAGGAACTCAGATATAAAACTAGTTTTTGCAAATTTTTCATAGAAATACACATAAATCATCTGGAACCTCGCAACCCTCTTTGGATTCTTCGAAAAAAAATATGCAAAAAATAAAAATATTTGCCCACACTTTCTGCCAAGGAAAGTGCTTTGATACCAATTGTTAAATACCAAAAACTGAACACAAAAGCACCACAATAGATATAGAAGAACAATATGAAAAATATCCTTTATTATTATCAAACCCTTAGGGTAGGGAAACACCATAGAATGGATCCTATTATGGAAGAGATACACTCATGTTCACTTTCCTCTTCAAGGGGGCATCCTCCTATTGCTCTACTGCTCCAAATAAAATAATTCTCAACTTGTCTCATTACATTTCTTGGACCCCTTTATATAGTTCTACCAACCACCTATGAACATTCTAGTGGAGGAACCTTCTAGAAGTGGAACATTCTAAGAAGTCCTCTTACATTTATTATATCTAACTAACATAGTGGGCCTTATTTAATACTACAGTGCACCTAGTCCACTTTACGTTGAATGGCCTCCACTATTATCACTATGGGCTCTCTACCCCCCCCCACTACCTCTATAGCTACCTATCATTTGGTACTTTCCTTGGAAAGAAGTATCTTGTTAAGAAACAAATACTTTATATGAAAACGCCACAAAGATTCAAAGAACAATATAGAAGAACCACACTTTTATTATTATCAAATTCTTATGGGAGGACAACACCATACAATGGATCCTATCATGGAAGGGATCCTATCCTATTCACTTTTATCTTCCCAGGTGGGGGGCATATTCCTATTGAGCTACCACTCCAAATACAATACTTCTATTCATATCTCATTACATTTCTTGAACCCCTTTATATAGTTCTACCAACCACCTAAGAACATTATAGATGAGGAACCTTCTAGAAGCAGAACCTTCTAATAAGTCCTCATACATTTATTATATCTAACTACCATAGTGAGACTTATTTAATAATATAGTGAACCCAGTCCACCTTACATTGAATTATCTCTACTATTATCACTATGGGCCCTTTTCTCCCCCCACCCTCCCCCCCCCACTACCTCTCTAGCTACCTAACATTCCATCCCCCTTATGAAAGTATTGTCCTCAATTCTTGATGTACAACCATATACCAGGGTCCCATGGATAAGTGTGGACAATAGTGTTGAAGTAGACTAGAGAAACAGGGCCCCATGTAGAAATGAAAACCACCATGATGAAGTAGTCCAACCACCATTGTAAATCGAGGTTCCATGTTCAAGTGCCTATGTGAACTACACACAAAAGATATATGAACTCAAGAACCAGATGAAAATGATGCTCCGAAGAGATACATTGATCATGGGGATCCAAATATGTAGATCCCTCCATATCCAAAAAAATCATCTAAATAACACACTAGTACTAGAGAATACTAAAAAATAGTATTCAGAGAAGGCTCTAGACTGCTCTCCATAATGTGCTCTACATAAGGTGGAGTAGAGTCATCAAATAAAAGATGAAAGTAGTTATCATATGAGAGATTAAAAGTGTCCATATACCAATCCTCACAATATTCCTCGTAATCATACCTAACATATCTTTCTTGAGTATATTTTGATATGATGTCATTGTACATGAGATTCCTAATATATCTCTCCTGTGCTGCAATTTTGATCTCTTCAATATCTTCCATATTGCGCTAAAATTTTGCGTTGGAGGCTTCCAGTTTGAGTTGTAAGGACATGAGGGATTGAAAGTGAAATATCTATGGGAAACACCACATATAAGATACCAAAAAAAAAATCTTTGAAAATCCTCTATCTAATGGAACTTATATGGTAGCAATCTGAGCACCCTTTGAAAAATTATGAACTTTGTAGTTCCACCACCGTCACGAAAACCCCCCAAAATGGATGATTTTAAATCATCGATATATTCACTTATGAAGCTCCGATTTGGGTGATTTTATTTTTTTAAATCAACTATTTTTGAAAGAGGAACTCAGATTATAATTTGTTTTAGCAAATTCGACCTCCAGGTGCTACAGAAATAAAAAAATGGCGCTGTCATCCGTGGAAAAAACCTTGAAAATTGTAGATTTTAAAATGTCGATATCTTGACTTCTTGGACTCTATTTTGGAATTCCCGGACTAGGTCCACTATAATATTAAATAATGCCCACTATGGTAGTTATATATAATAAATGTAAGAGTACTTCTTAGAAGGTTCCACTTCTAGAAGGTTCCTCCTCTAGAATGTTCATAGGTGTGTGGTAGCACTATATAAATGGGTTCAAGCAATGCAATGAGACAAGTTGAAAAGTATTATATTTGGAGTGTGTATCTCATTAGGAGGTTTCCCCCTCGAAGATGCAAGTGAACGTGAGAGGATCCCTTCCATAATAATATCCGTTGTATGGTGTTTCCCTACCCTAAGGGTTTGATAATAATAAAGAGGATTTTTTATATTGTTCTTCTATATCTATTGTGGTGATTTTGTATTCAATATTTGGTATTTAATAAGTGGTATCAGAGAACTTTCCTTGGAAATAAGTGTGGGTAGTGATAGAGAGGTAGTGGGGGGTCCTAGAGGGCCCATAGTGATAATAGTGGAGACCATTCAATGTAAGGTGGACCACCTAACATTCCATTGAATGGCCTCTACTATTATCAATATGGTCCCTCTACCTCCCCCCCACTACCTTACATTATGGTAGTTAGATATAATAAATGTAGGAGGAACATTCTAGAAGTGGAACCTTTTAAGAAATCCTCTTACATTTATTATATCTAACTACCATAATGGCCTTATTTAATATTATAGTGGACCTAGTCCATCTTACATTGAATGGCCTCCACTATTATCACTATGGGCCCTCCGGGATCCCCACTACCTCTCTAGCTACCTAACATTAATGTAATATACCTAGGGAGGTAATAGGGTTACATAGGGAGATACCCAATGGGAATGTAGTTATGTATTACTAGTGGAGGCCATTCAATGTAAGGTGAACTAGGTCCACTATATTATTAAATAAGGCCCATTATGGTAGTTAAATATAATAAATAGGATATCTAGAAGATTCATTCTCTGGAATGTTCCTAGAATATAGAGAATGCTATATAACGAAGTGTAAGTAGTGAAGCATATTGAATAATATTGTGATTGTACAAGCTATGTTTGCTTGAGAAGTTTTATCCTTCCATAAGAATTAATATATGGTGTTACCCTACCTCAAGGGTTTTATCTATTTATTGTGTTCAATATTTTGGTGAATGGTTTGGTTTATTCTAGGTTATTTCTGAAGTACATTGGTAGATCTATTTAGTAACACAAAAATTGGTATCATAGCACTTTCCTTGGTCAACGAAGGGAATAATTGTTTGGTTCTTTTTGCAGATTTTTTCTAGGAAAAAAAGGAGAGCGACACACTTCAGGTACAGATTTGAAACTTTCTGAGCTAAATTTGGCCAAACAAATTGGATATTTGAATTACTCTCAGAAAAATACCCAATTTCAAAAAACAAATTAGCCAAAATGGATTCAGAGAAGTAAATTTATGAGCATTTTAAACTCTCCCATTTTCAGGGTTTTTCCAAAAAAATCCGTGCGATTTGCACATTGAGTTATTTTTAAGCTTTTGTTCTTATTGAAGATTTATTCCAAGATGTATTTTTATTTTAATGGAAAATATGATGGTCCAAGTATTGAAAATTTTATAAAAGAAGAGAAGTTAGCATGGAAAGAGAATTGGAGAGGTTTGGTCAGTTTACACTTACAAGGTGAGGCATTCATTTGGTGGGCATCACTTAAGTATACCCAAATAATGACACTCTTTGTTGAATAATTTGAAAAATTATTCTTAGATAGGTGGTCTCATACAAAGTGTAAAGATGAAGAGAGAACCAAAGGTTTATTTTCATGTGGAAAATCTATATTACAAGTTCACGGTTGTATTCATAAAGAAAATATCACTGTTTCTATAAACCCTAGTTGTCAGCAAACAATTATCAATGTTCAGTTGGTTAATAGATTAGAAGTTCCAGAAAAGAATATTTAAAGCACATAGGTTGAGGGTGAAAAATTTCAAATTGTTAAAGATTTGAAGATTACCATGGATAAATATGTTTTGCATTCATATTTTATTATATGGATATGGATGAAGTGGATATTATTTTGGGATATCCTTGGATAGAATCAGTGGGAACCATTAATATTAATGTGCAAAAGTAGTTTTTGAAGTTTTGGTACAAGAAAAAGAAAATCACATTGCAGGATGTGTCTCTTAGTAAGAAAGATGAGCCCATGGAGGCCAACAAAGAAGTTATTTCCGAGTTCGAAGTTGAATAATAGGCAAAGTCTACTGAAGGAGATGAAGAAAAACCATAGGAAGGACAAAATCAGGAAGCTAAGGAGGTCATTCACTCAAGGGAACAATGTGTTGTAGATTTGAATAAAAAAAAACATATTCCTACAGTTGTTGTATATCACCATCCACGTCATATAGAGAAACAAAAGTCATCAAGTCAAGGGTGCGAGCATCGACACATTTATGCACCAACAGGGAACCAAAAAGGAAATTGATCAAGAGGTGTTGGAGGCATACCAACACTATAGGAAGACATCAGGTTAGAGAACCAATCCCATGGAAACACCGTCATAATGCAGATCAAGATTAGGGTGGCAAGGCCACAGTTGGACATCATGTTCGTCTCCCATTAGGATAGATGGATGGTCATACTTGGTACCAATTAGCTACATTGCTTAGATGATGATATTGTATGGTTTATTCCTGTGTTTTGAGGATGAAACATGTGAAGGGGGATGGAATGTAGAATACCTAGGGAGGAAATATGGGGTACATAGGGAGATACCCAATGTGAATGTGGTTATGTATTATTAGTGGAGACCTTTCAATGTAAGGTGGACTAGGTCCACTATAATATTAAATAAGGTCCATTATGGTAGTTAGATATAACAAATAGGATTTCTTGAAGATTCCTTCTCTAGAATGTTCCTAGAAGATAGAGAATGCTATACAAAGAAGTGTGAGCATTGTTTTGAAGCATAGTGAAGAATATTGTGATTGTACAAGCAAAGACTGCTTGAGGAGTTTTATTCTTCCATAAGGATTAATATATGGTGTTACCCTACCTCAAAGGTTTTAAATATTTCTTGTGTTCGATATTTTGGTGAATGGTTTGGTTTATTATTGGTTATTTCTATAGTATATTTGTATATCTATTTAGGTACTTAACATCTGGCTTATTCTAGAGACAAAAATTGTAGACCATGCCCCGCACGAAATATTTGATATATGGATCTAAAAATTGTACACAACATACTAAGCCTGTACCATATCCAATTAATTTGGTCTCACTAAATTTTGATCTTCTATGAAGAAGGTATGCAAGTTTTACCTGGAACACCTATTTGAGACTAGTTCCAGGACTAGCCAAAAACCTTATCTTCCATAGAGTGTATCTCCAAAAATACAACGACCTAGAAGCTGAAATTTCTACCACATGTAACTTGATATGTGTTATAAATATCCTCCATATGTCACTATATGAATCATACTAGAAAAAGAGTTATAGCGAAAATGGTAATATTACCTGTAAATAACATACCTTAGAACACATCCTCACAAGATTCCATCCTCCCTTGGAATTTCACCCTTCTTTAGTTAATATTACCTCTAAACAATGCCTCAGATATCCTTGATTACATCAGATAAGAATCACTTTATCAATTAGATAGATATTCAATGAATGTTTGTGTATTTGTAATGTACTTATGAGAGACTTCTTGAGGTGAATTTATACTTTTTCTATGTAACCTCTTTCCTTAACTTTGGGACCGCTTTCCTTAACTTTAGGACCTCTTTCCTTAACTTTAGGGATTCTTGAAATTTATTGTTACAACAAATTTACTCTTTCATTAAAGACTTGTAACCAACTAGGGGCTTCTTGACCACTCTTCAGGGTTCCAACTTTATGAGGTCATATCTCCCTAACAGTGAGGAACCATGTGACGTTCCACATATCACTGGAAATGGCATGAAAATTACTATCCATATGTGAAGGTATTTTTTGCATTTACATTGTCCTTTATGTAAAAACTCCTCATTCAAAATATGGTTCCATAACCATACCTTTGGGCTACCAAACTTCTTCAAATGTATCCAAAAAAATTGTTGACCCCAACTACCAATGACAACAACTCACCATCACTTGTTGGCATGTTTTCAGACAGAGGCAGAGTATGCATGTTTGTCATTGATGGAAAAGATCATGACCAGCAACACAACAATGATCGCATGGAAAGATTAGAAGCTAAACTCCATTTCGGGTATCAGAAGATAAACTCTATTTCGGAGTTTCAGATACCGGGAGTTGGAAGTGTCGAAACACTTCATCACATAAATGCCGAAATGTGAAACGCCGAAATACCAGACCGTTGATCTGACTCCATTTCAGAGTTTTGGATACCGGGAGTTGGAAGTGTCAAAACACTTCATCACAGAAATGCTGAAACGCCAAAATACTGTACCGTTGATCTGACACCATTTCAAAGTTTCTAATACCAGGAGTTGGAAGTGTCGCAACACTTCATCACAAAAATACTGAAACGCCGAAATATCGAACCATTGATCTGACTCCATTTCGGAGTTTCGAATACCGGGAGTTGGAGTGTTGAAACACTTCACCATAGGAATGCCGAAATGTGAAAAACACCTTTTGGTGTAGGTTTTGGATACTGGGAGTTGGAGTGTCGAAAAACTTCACCACAGGAATGCCAAAAAGCCGAAATGCTGAAATGCAAAAAACACCTTTTGGTGTAGGTTTCAGATACTGGGAGTTGGAGTGTCGAAACACTTCACCACAGGAATGTCGAAATGCCAAAATGACGAAATGCAAAAAACACCTTTTGGTGTAGGCTTTGGTCACCATTAGTGGTCATGTGAGAGGGAGGATGTTAAGAACCAAATACCAATATAGCATAGAAAAACCTTAGAAAAAGTACTCAACGCCTTGAAAAAGAGATAATTTCAGATAATAAGCCTCTTCGAGGGGGCAACCTCCTTTTACCCCACTTAAATGTTCAAGTACAAGATG